>CM043022.1:27952773-28548693 GCA_023690525.1 Holotrichia oblita | reverse complement strand
TACTCAAATGATACTAAAAATGTTCAATAGGCGTCGCCTGAGGAACATTTAGAAGATTATTCATCTTAGGAACAAACTTGATGTCGTTTGTGATTAACCAATGTTTTGTTCTTCTAGGGTTTTGGCATAAGTCATCAGGTTTGATATTTTATTTTCTTCTCTTTAATTTTATTATTATTTATGTTATAGATTTATATTTCCATTCTCTTTTCATTCATTCAATTTGTAGCCATCGTATCCAACCATGCAAACTTCTCGTAGACTTGTATCTAATTTATTGGTACCACTTGACAACCAATCGATGTTTTACTATCAAATACTCTTAACTTGCTTAGGTAAATCTCTACCTCCTAGTGCACTAGGGTAGATAATCGATTTAGCTAATATGTTGTGCATCTCAGGGCTTCACACAATCAGATTCTTTTCAGCTGGCATAGTTCTCACCTTACCTAGAAGTGTTCAGTTTGTTCTTACGCTAATTTCATTTTGCTGACAAAGTTTTTCAGTTGACTCAAAGAGGATTTGTTCCCGGTATCACATCTCGTCATATGTCGATAGGGATTTTTGCTTTTCATCCATATTGATAATGTGTTTGATTTATATATATTTATGGTTGTCATACCTGCAATTACGAGCTTAACGACAAACGATATTTTTCATCTCCTCTTTTAAAATATTCTTAGGTTATTGTTGTCTGTATTTGTTTTCTCCGTTTCTCTTCCAAAATTGCCTCTTCCGCTTCTTCTGATACCAACACTGTGCATGTCTGTTTTATTACTCTCCTGTGAGCAATCCTTAACGCATCGTCCAGGTTCACCACATTTAAAACACTTCTCTGACACTGGACGTTTTTTTTACATACAAAGTACCGTTTATACTAACCCCTGCTTCTAGTAGCAAATATTTAGATTTTAATTCGGCATCTAGCAAAAGGAAACTTGACAAAACTCATTGTTAAATATGTTAGATTGAATAGTTTCTGTTGCTGTTATAACATCCTTCTAATACGTTCTTGTAATAAGGCAATTTTTGATAGAAATACAGAAAAAAAGAGATCTGTTTAGTAGTATAAGACATGTGCATTATTAGGATTCAGGATTTTCTCCATTGACTGTAAGTAATTGAATGTCGAGCATCATATAATGGTGGATGGAATCCGGTCGTTTTAATGAAGCGAAAGACATTTTTGAGACCGATATGTTTATATCAACGAGAGCTCTTACTGTTCGACTTCGCCTGCATAAAAAGTTGACCACCCCTCTTCAAAAATGAAAAAATTCTGCGCATAAATCGTTCACTCGTTCACCACTGAATTTTACTACCGTGATTTGTAAGGGTCGACGTTTCAGCCGCCTTTCCTAAAATATACTGAATTTAATTAGAGATAAAGGATATTTTAACAAAATGTATGTTTATGTACGGAAGTATGGAGTTGGTCATTTCAAGTATTGGATGTTTCTTAACTATTACATCATTTTGTAAAATATACCAGAACAAAATCAAATCTATATAGAAGTTCTCTAAAGACTTTAGAGAAGACAGTCTTTAGAGAACTACTGAAGAAGGTGACAGTATGATCAGCAAAACGTCAAGTTTATTACAACGACTACGGCAACACCTGAAAGATACATTTTTATGGAACAGTGACCGTGAAAGCCTTTTTCTAAATTTTGAATCAATAATGCATTCAAAATTTTCACACAACTTTTATCTATGTATGTAAGGGATCGATATAGGTTTTTTTTAACTTGAAGATGTTATAAAAAAAACAAAAAAATGACTGCAAGAGCATGGACCCGTGGTTTCGATCTACACGATCTCGTTAGCGAGCCTCCAAAATGCAAGGCCTAATTTCATCGCAACACATCACTCAATTTCAATCGTATAACGCCTGCGACAACTGATTAATTCCTGCCCTATCCCCTCTTGTGGGAAAGGTCAAAATTAGCACCTCAGGGCATTACACAATGCAGGTTGGTAACAGCAGATACCGATCTAGCTGAAGCTTGATAATTCGTGGATTGTCAGTCCTGTTAGATGTCTCAATCTGTTACGACGTCTAATGGTAATTCTATATAAGTACGGCTTACCATGATGTAACATACAGGGTCCGGCAACGAACCGGGGACGGAAGATTACACGCTTATTTGAAAGTTTGTCGAATTTTTAGTCATCGGATATTCTGCCGCACCATCAAGTGCACGTTTTAAAAATATTTTGTTTTATATAGGGTGTTCCAGATGGAAATGCCAGACTAAAGTTGCATTTTTTTAATGGAATACCCTGTATATTAATAGAGAAAATGATCCGCGTTTGAAAGCTGGTTACAACGATATAATGTTGTTGTAGTTGCTGTGTAAACAATTATTTTACTTAATAAATTGATACATTTCAGTAGGCTATTCTGCATAGGGAAAAACAAAAGATTCGAAACCAACAGAGTAGAATATTTTTTACTAGTATGGACTGTCGTTACTATGTGAAATAAATTCTGCAACTGCTCGCTTTATACAGGGTGTTCACAATTTTGCAAAATCGACGAAATCTCGAAATTTTTAAATGGAACACCCTGTATATTTTCAGCTCATTGGAAAGCCCTGTTACTACGCTTTCTATTGATACCTCATTTGATGCACCTAGGATAGATCATCTTCTAATTATTTCTTTTTAAAGTTGAATTAATGAGAAATGCTTGTATTTTTAGTAGCTAATTTGGACTTCAAAGATTGTAAGATTGGATATTCAACAAATAATCCATAAATGGTCTATAACAAGAAGAAAGTCCATTTAGTATGAGAAATAATTGATTTTTACTCAGCGGTGAAAGCAAACATTAAATTAATATAAAGTAATATAGCATTTTCAAAGATTCACTGCTGATCAAGTTATCTAGTGTTTTAAGCTTGTATACTTAATAACCAAGTTGTAAAAAATTTAGTTTTGTGTTATACAATATTTCGTTCAATCTTTAAAAGCAATTGTTATATCGACTAATTTTAGTAGGTACCTACTCAAGAAATGGTAACTATGATATTTATTCTTGAGGAGTGTACAAGAAATTGTCTCCTAGCAAGTAGAGTATATGCAGAGAGATTTTCAAACCTTGAAAGAAGAACGGAAGCATTTGAAAGATTATTAGAGAAATTTATAGAAATTGATGGTGTAACCTAGAAGAAGGGAGAAACAAATAAACCGGTAATCAATAAACAAAGCGAATTGGCCGTATTATTAACAATGCAGGAAAATCCACATACAGAACATTTAGAGCGAGTAAGGCTAGCTAGAAAAGAGATAGATCTAGAGTGGGGCGGTTGTAAAACATGTACGGAATTAACGCATTGGAGAGCGTGCTATTCCGTATATGTTTTACAGCCGCCCCGCTCTAGATCTATCTCTTTTCTAGCTGGCCTTAGTCGCTCTAAATGTTCTGTACGTGGAGAGATGTAAGTATAGATGGTACTTCAAAGGTAACAGCTATTGAAGGTAGGAGCTTGCGTTTGTTAAGGATCTACTAAAATTAGGCATTTTTCATTAATTCAACTTTAAAACAAATAATTAGAAAATGATCTATCCTAGGTGCATCAAATGAGGTATCAATAGAAAGCGTAGTAACAGCGCTTTCCAATGAGCTAAAAATATACAGGGTGTTCCATTTAAAAATTTCGAGATTTCTTCGATTTTGCAAAATTGTGAACACCCTGTATAAAGCGAGCAGTTGCAGAATTTATTTCACATAGTAACGACAGTCCATACTAGTAAAAAATATTCTTGTCTGTTGGCTTCGAATTTTTTGTTTTTCCCTGTGCAGAATAGCCTACTGAAATGTTTCAATGTATCAAGTAAAATAATTGTTTACACAGAAACTATCAGCTTTAGACCTATTAGACAACATTTCTTTCAAGCTTTCAAGCGCGGATCATTTTTCTATTAATATACAGAGTGTTCCATTTAAAAAAATGCAACTTTAGTCTGGCATTTCCATCTGGAACACCCCGTATAAAACAAAATATTTTTAAAACGTGCACTAGATGGTGCGGAAGAATACCCGATGACTAAATATTTGACAAATTTTCAAATAAGCGTGTAATCTTCCGTCCCCGCTTCGTTGCCGGACCCTGTATAACATAACAATAAGTACACCGTCAGAGCTTATTACAGACATTTTCTTTGGTTATTTTATTATGTTGTGGCATTTCTTGACGCTTTTAAAGTTGTTATAGCAAGAGAGAGAGAGAGAGAGAAATTCTAACGTTAACTACAGAAATAGCACAACCACTTTTTAAAGGTACCATTTTGCAACTACGAATGTATTTGATCCTTTTGCGAAATAATATATGAATATAATTGCAGCATTTTAGACATCCGTTGTTGATGTTATCGTTGCGGAACTTGCAAAACTCAACAATAAAATTAATTAAAATCAAAAAGTAATTGCGCTTACCGTCCGGACAATTTTCGCCTTTTCAGACAAAGAGGGTAACCTAATGTAAAATTTGATGTACACCTCATTCAGCATATGAATGAGCACCACAAAGGCAGTTCGTCGTAATAAATTTGGTATAATGTGTGGACATACGCGGAACAGTCGCGAGTTGGGTCTGTGAGGCAGTGGGTTAAGGTTCTACTAATGAATGGTCCGCTTAATGTATTCATTCAAAAGATAAAGTGGGGAATATTTATACTGACTTCTATGTATGTCTAAAAATATTCTAAAAATGTATGACTGTTTAACATAACTGTACGTCATTGTTATTCTAAGCAACTATCCTATTTTAATAATAAAAATATGTCGATATCTTTGTTTATATGTCAATGAAAGAAAGATGCACTCATAATATTTATATACTTGCATAAATCCGTTTAGATGTTACGAAAGAACAATAAAATCCTTGTCCTAAATGCAATTATGTTAAAGATAAGGAATGAAGCTACACTAAAGTGATTTGTTTCATAAAATTGTCTAATAGAGGACTGGTTATAAAGTTTATGTTATGTGTACATACATCTTATCTGATCTACATCCACAATATAACTCAACAGTTAGTTAAGCTAAGTTTTATACGATATTCCGGTAATATGTTAGATTTTATTTATGTTCAAGTAGACAGATTTTGTTTAGAAATTAATGCGCTTGAGTGGGACACTATCATAGAAAAGGACGTAACAATTCGACAGGTTATTCCAATACTGATTTATGATTTTTTTAAATGTATATGCTGCATTGGAAGAACAATTTCATCTCACGACTGATGCATCTTCTCTGTACTTTAAAGACTTTTTGCAAATGTGGGAAATGACCCCAAACAAGTATCCCATATGCCATTATAGAGTGAAAAACGGCATAATAAATGGTTATCAAAACCATCAATTAGAAAAATTTGTGTCATTAATTTCTTGCACAATTCAATTGCATAATTTATAGTCTAAAGTTATCCCCAGTAAGCCTTAATCAATTCCGTATCACCAATTGCTCTAAGTGTTAAGACCTGCGTTTGTAATTTTGTTTTATTTAAATTTAATCTGTTAGCTAGGAACCGGTTTTTAATGTTATCATTCATACACTTTACACTATCACTCAAACCATCTAGCGTAGGATTACTACTTATTGCAGTTGTGTCATCCGCAAATAAAATAAAATGTGTATTCCCATCGCAATATTCAAGATCATTTATATAAATTAAGAGTAAACAGGGCCCTAGAACGTATCCTTGCGGCACACCATGTTTATTATGTAATTTTGCTGACAAGAAGTTTTTGTAATATACAGATTGCATTCTATCACTTAAAAAGGAATGCACTAGTTTGATGCTCGTAGCGGAAATCAAAATTTCATGGTTTACACAATCGAAAGCTTTAGTCAAATCGTATAAGGTTATTTGGGTACACTTTCCATTTTTGAAATTTTCCAATACGGTATTAGTTGAATTCTGCACAGCTATAGTTGTAGAAAGTTTGTTTCGAAATCCAAACTGACAAGGACTATGTAATAAATTGTTTTCGAAGTAATTAGTTGATTTGATATTTTAAGAATTTTTCGAAAATCTTTGAAAAAATTAGAGTAATAGCAATGAGGCGATAATTGTTCGCGTCGTCTATATTGCCCTTCTTAAAGACAGGCATTACATGTGACATTTTGAGTGATTTCGGTAAAACTTCTTGATACATTAATTAATTAATTTCGTAAGTGGATAAACTACAATATTTTTTATAGTCTTAAGTATTTTAGAATTTATATCATAAGCATCTTTACTACAGGAACTATTCAAGTTTTCAATTATAGACCGAACTTGTACAAAAGTTGCTTCTTGAAAAGTGAAAGAGGTAAGCATTGTCAGATCTGTTTATTAGGAAATCACATGGATTCACAGAATCAGGTGGGATTTGGTTAATAATGTTTTCTACAGCATTCATAAAGAAATGATTTATATCGTTAGCATTAAGAGATTCAGATTTATTTGTTCGTTTGTAATAATAGGTATTGGGATGCAATATATTAAAGTGGTATAAAAGATCTAAATCATACCGCATAACACACAAATTATCGTTGAACCAATGTATATGAGAATTATTCGTTCGAGTACTTGTTCTAGCCTTAACTGGAAAACATATTTTTATTGCATTCGTAATTGTTTCTATGAACATCTCAGTCTTAAAATCAATATCTAAGTATGAATCAGAAACGAAAGACCAAACGACCAGTAGTGTTATTAGGTTGCCGTTTCCTTTTAAAATTAAAAATTTATTATACTACGTACAATACTTCAATTTAGATTAGATAATTTAATCTAAATTGCGATCTTTCTGCCATGAATTGTATTCAACGACGATATCAGCTAACTTCTTTGGAATCAAAACGTTGTTCGGATGCTATTCGGTCTTCCTGAAGTTTATTGAAGGTTCTTTCAATAACAGGACAATTCGCAGAGTGTGAAAGAATATTCTATAACAAAATGTCCTGAACTTTGCCAAGTTGAATACGATTACTTTTCTTCCACAAAGATCCTTGTTTGTTACTGGATTCAGCGCTTGTCGACTATTTTCTGTCGTAGAAAGGATTCTTTAAAAAAGTCAATTTTTCATCGCACGTAATAATAATCACCATAGAAACTGATTGCCGCTGGGACAATGGTGTAATTCGAGTCGAAAAAGAAATCACGCCTTGTTAAGCGACACCAAATGCTTCAGTTGGTTAGTGTAAACTGAGTAGGCAATCAACATGTTTCTAAAATCATGCTGTGTTTTTCTAACATTAATACATCAACCCTTCTGTTCGTAGACGTTGCATGCTGTTTGTACTGCTACAGTGAATAATTTCATACTGTCATATGGTCGTTTTCGTTTGCTGTCATTTTGTTGTTTTCATTTGCTGTCATCGTGTCGTTTCTGGTTGCATATTTGTAGATTACTGAAGCAGTATACCCTAACCTTTACAGAATCTGTCAAAACAATTTATGTACAAGTTAGTTCGCACTATCATTGCTGCCAATTACTCACTGTTCCCAATTGAAAATTTTAGATGATTTACCCTTCACTTGACTTTGTTCACCCTGTATAATTTAATCGTTTAGAAGAACTATATTATCATTCTGAAAATTAAAAGCTTAAAAAACCGTTGCAACTAGCACCTAACACAGATTAAAAAACAAAGCATATTTAGACTAATTGCAAATAAAATTATTAAATAAAAAAAAAATAATTTTTTCCCGAAAAATCTAATGTAACTTATATTTGAATGTGGTTTGACGATAAAGCCACACTAAGACTTAATTTATAAGCAATGTTGGCGACGTGAGGGCCTGGACGGTTCCAACGTATGTATGTCTCGGCGGCTCGTCTCGCTTTCTTGTTGTTTGTGTCAAAGGACCAGTACACTATGCGGGTGTACATCGTGGAGGAAGCAGATTAATGACACACACTCATTCACTTAACTATTTATTTTTTAGATCTATGCACGTTATATTGTTGATGTTTTATTAAGTCTTTATCGTACTTGATGTATCTGTCGCTCATAAGTAATGACTGACTTCCACTAACTGATTTGTGGTGATAGAGGGTAGATAAAAGTACCTCCAGTTTCCGCGGTTAATTACAATTTGAGGCATTAACGTAAAAACCCGAAATTATGGGAAATTCCGACAATTTTGTTACTACTCGGATTTACAAGCTAAAAATTCCCTTGAAAAGGTTTGAAGTAATTATATTATAATAAAGCTATTGTGATTTGTGAAGAAGTTTGTCTAGGAACTTGTGAATTGAGTTTACATTGATGTAGGTACGAAATTAACATAATGCTAGAGGACAGAAATAAAGTAAACTGAATAAAAATTGCCTTTGGCTTTAGAATTCATAACAAGCAATAATGTTGACATTTGGTAACACCGCCCAATTGAGTTGAAAAATCCATCGTTCTCTGCGTTATGTCCAACATATTTGAAATTCTCGTGGCTTCCTCAAAAGTTCAGCAATGGTCAATCTTGCTCTTCCGAGGCCGAACCTCATTTTCTTAATCCTCCAGTATGGCTTATCTAGCCCGGATATCTGTGGTTGTATGGGTGTTCTCTAGTCAATTGTTGACTAGAAGGTTGGTGAAGTAATGCCCATTCTCAAAGTTGAACGTCTTCAATGGCGAGGGACCTTCTAACTTGGACTCTGGATGGCGGTCTGTCAGGGTCAAGGTCAAGGGTGAATGACGTGCTGTTTTAGAGAAGGCACGTAGCTGGCGATTTCTTACGAACCATGGTGTGCCTGCTATTAGGCGGATGATTCTGTTCTGCAGGGTCTCGAGTCTTTTGAAATTCGCTTTCGCCATGCTGGACCACGAAAATGAGCCGTAGGTGATGATTGGCCTCAGAAAGAAGAAGTACATATATTAGGATGTGGATCCTCAGAGAAAGGCCGCTTTTCGGGCATAGTCCTACTGTCTCTCCTGTATGTGTTGTCTAAAGGTGAGGCGACTGTCTAATTTCAAGCCCAGATTACTCCTCAAAAGTTCTGATTTGTTTCGAAAGCTTTAAGATTCTTAAACATAAATACAACTTGTTCTAGGACTAAAACTACAATATTCTGAAAATAATTTATTGACAGAAATAGTAGATATCCACAGTTAGAATATTGTTTTATCTAAATGTTTGTTCCAGACGAATATGAATTTGAAGTTACTGTGAATTACTGTAAGTTATAAAATCCCATATAGCGTTCTGTATTTTCAATATCTTTTTGTAAGTCGAGACGATATTATTACCTAAAGTCAAATAAAATTATAATAGAGACAATATAGATTTATATTCAGACATCCTTATAACAAACATTCGACATCTAAAAGCATTTCAACCTTAGAAATAACTGGCTTGAGGGAAGCGGGTACCTTGTATTCCAGGACACAAAATTCAATTATAAATACAAAGCTAGTCATCTCGAACTGTCAGCGCGCAACTTTCATATATCCAATTTCCATCCGTTTTAAATTTCACATTAGATTATATTTGCGGAGAAATTGCAATTCTAAAACGTAAGGAACGTTTTTAAAAAGAAACCGTGAATCGATAACGATAACAAGGTGCTATTGCAGCTGCTATTGTTAGGTATATACATACCATTTCTTTTTCTGAAACATTAGATGCAGTAGATAAATATTACGTTTCCTCGTAGTTGGTAAGTAAACAGTGATAAAACAGTTCTTTGCAGTGAAACAATAATGTTTTCTTAAACGATTTGCTAGCGTTAAACGTTGAAAACAGACTGGATAAATTAAATTGTAAGATGATGTATATTATATACAAGTATGTACATATGTACATTTTAAATTTAAAAATAGAAACGCACAAAGCGATTAAAGCTACCCGGTTGTATATTGTACATGCAAATAAAACCATCAACCCGTTGTAGTGGACGACTTGATCGATGGTCATTCCGTTGTTTCGTCTTCAATCCCCCATGGTGTAATTTCACTTATCTCCACGGCGATTTGGGCCTTCGAAGTTGATCGCACACACGCGGTCTAAATCTCTGCCTTAACCTTTTCTTTTTCGAACGGAGGAAAAACTTTCGATAACCCGTATAGGGGGAAGACTGACGAAACTGGAAGTGATTCCGAATCGCGCTTAAGGAAATGGACTTTTCCTTTCTCCGTTGCTGGGCCTATAATCCTGCGGAAATTGTAGCGAACTGCAAGCTGGGAGAAACCGAGATAACGAACGACGATACGGTAGGTCTTCTAGTTATAAAAGAATATCTAATATCTACAACGCTTATACGTAACATCATTGGATAAATATAATGGATATTTGATCATTGTACGCAGAACATAGGCTTTATTGTAAAGAACCACGTTCTAAAACGGTTTAGAGTTAATAAATCCAGGCTTATATTGTAGACAGTTCTTATTACAATATGCTCTTTAGTTGTATAGTCAAAGTGTTTACAGTGAGTTGAAAGTTGGGAGAACCTTTTAAGAGGATATTATTTAACTTTAAAAATATTTATCATTCATCACAGTGGCAATTACTATTTGTGTTGGCAAAATATTTTTATAAATCAATTTTAGAAATGCCGTGATCTTTAGAGATCAGATAATATGACGTTCTTAACCTCATATTTCTAAAGTAGGAGATGCTTAGATGCTGTCATAAGAACTCCCACACGTTGGTCCTGGATCTATGACTGGTCATTCAGTCAGCGTTAGTGCTTTTGTCAGTTATTTTGTTGCCTCTGATTCCAGAGTAATTTGGCCCCCATCTTAGCGTAGTGCTACGATGTTTCGTCAGTTTTTTGAGCTTCCTATGGTAGTCCAACACCAGGGCTCTAAGGGCAGATTAGCAGTCAGATAAAACTTCTACCGACCCATTTACCTGCGGGCAGTTTAGAATATGCTTCCCCATCAGGTTCACCACCTGAGAGTAACATTACAATATGTAGTAAAACCAAAAGCTGGTAGAGTTACTGTATTGGTCAGCAATTCTAGAAAGAAAAGGAAGTAGGAGAAAAATAGAAAGAGTGCCTTATGCGATAACTTTTGATAAATTTAAAGAGACAGATATGAAAAAGGCAGTAGAATATATTAAAAAGCAAATGAAGATGGAACTAAGAAAACAAGTAAGACTCGACAACGGAAATTCTAAGCTGTTACCGCGATGTATGGAAAACCTAGAAGGCAATAAGAAAAAGGAGGAACGCCCACAAACAAAATACAGACAAGAGAGGTTGAAAAGAAGTTATTTCATGCTGAGATAAATAATGTCTTAATAAGAGGAATATCTTTTAGTACAGTGACAAGCAAGGACGATGAAGGACACATTCGAGGAATTGTTCAAACAAATATGAAAGAAGATAATTTTAAGCAACAGAAAAACATGACAGATTTATATGTTTCTTAGAAAAAAGTCAAAGGTAAATACCAAGAGATATATTTTAGTTGTCCAATTTATCGGTATATTCCATCAAAAAAACCGAATAAGACTCCGTTAGTAGCAAGCAGGTCCTTAGATTATTAGAATATAAGTAGAACACTTGTGTCGTTCTCTCGTATATTCTATTTACCGTATTAATTACGAGTACACCCAGCAGTCTGTTTAATAGCGTGACTGCAAGAACAAGATTGGAGTAAACTTTAAACGACCGTCTGATATGTATATCTAAACATTGCTCGTGTAATCAACATTAAATGTGGAGTTTTATTGTGCACAGAAGTTCAGCTTTAAGGGAACACAAATCGCTTTTAACCTTTCAAACGAGAGAATCTGATAAGCAGCAGGTATATATACCTATACATACGCATATAAATAATGTCAAGAACAGAAATAGGGCACAGCTCGAAACGTATCTGTTTTAAAATATCTGCGAGTTTCAATGGAATACAACGTCGACTTATCTGCGGGTACGATAATGGTGAAATTACATCCCCAGTATAAATCGTATATGATATCAAAAATGACGTATAATACATTATTGGCTGGATTTCAACCGAGAGAAGACGACGCGACGTTGAAATATAATTTTCCAGGAATTTTTTTTCGATATTTGCGAGAAACTATTTCTATATTGCGTGTATTTAAAAATCAAATGACATACATTAGTTTTAAATGAATATTGATCTCTAGTTTGGACATGGAAATTGGGATTAACATCGCTTCACCATCGATAATTTTGCGAACTTACTGTACCATTAGACGTAAACGTGGCGTCGCTTCATCATATTATATTATGTGTCGTGTAATAAATCTGTCATCTTCTAATTTTCCTTGAATACGAGCACAAAATTTGAACCTTTGTTCGTCAGCTCCTTCTTTTAAAGTATGGGTAAATTGCGGTTTGTATGGTTTAAACTTGTTGGCCTTTAAAATTCGTGCAACTGTAGTTTTACTTATATTCAATAAACTGGATCTTTTTCGAAGTGAATATTTTGGATTTTCCATAACATCAGTTTCAATATCTTCCTTTGATTGCTTTTTAAATTTATTGTTAATAACATCATTGTTTCAATATCTTCATTTTTTCAGAGAGTTTAATCCCGGATAATTCGCTGTTGGGAGCAAAGTGATTAACAGCGCGGCATCGATGATGCTGTCACAAAGCCATTTAAAAACACAACTTACACACACTAAAACTACACCGCAAGAGTTGCAGTGATTTACATTACAGAGTTAAGCACCCACCACACATTAAAAAAAAAAAAAAAACACTTCCAGAACTCTTGAAATTATCTATTAAATATCTGACGGTTGTAAAATGTATTGCTTTATCAGCTTGTCTATTATTAAATATTTCTGCTGCTTCTCTATATGTTTCTTAATTGTCGCCAACAATTTTTTAATTTTATCTCCAATACTCAATTTTAACGCCATTTCTAATTATTGTAAACACATACTGTTGTAACACTTGACATTTGTTGACAGTTATTACATATTCCAAAGCTCTATCAAGAACGTGTCTAATAAGGATGAGTAACACACAATCAGTTGCATTAATCTAACAAGTGAATTTTATCTGAAAAAATCACTACAGTCTGTACATATAATTTTGATTTTCCCTGTATTCCAGCCAATGTTTTAAAAACATTATTTTTGATTATGGATCAAGTCATGCAGAGCTTTTTAATATAAACTTTTTCCCCATTTGTATAAAACATTTTGGGACACGCTGTATATTTAAACCTTGGAATCTCAATGAAATTTGGAGGAGAGATGGCTAGCATTTAAGAAAACAGATTTAATGACAGCAGAGAAAAATATAGTACAAGAATCTTAGGTAATAGTAATCGTATGGGGAAACAATACACAGAATAGATAATAGAAGATTCTGAACATGCTTCCAAACTAGGACTAGAAAAAAACGGAAGAAGATTAAGATGACATAGTGCTGGAGAAGGCAATAAAAGGAGTAGAGAAAAAAAATATTGAAACTTGGAAAAGCAAAGAACAGGAAAAAAATGTAATTATATTAAAGAGGAGCAAAATAAATGTGGAAACTATAGAGCAATATGCTTAGCACAAGTTATCTGTGTTTGATACAGCGGATATGAGAGAAGTTTGGAAGAATTAAAGGTACCAAGTAATTTTGTGAAAGCTATCAGAAGTACATATAAAACGAGTAACTTAAAAGATGACGGAAGCAAGAAACAAAAAGTAAAAAGAAGAAGGAGACTAAGCAGGAAACGCATTGATCAAATTCAAGAATTGGGAACGAAAGAGAAGAAGTGAAGAAAGCTGAAAGTGAAGATAGCAGCAAGAGACAGAACGAAATGGAGGGCATGTGTCCAGGAGGTAGTGGTACCAGAAATCTCGCCGGACACTTAAACATTGGCTATTGGCCGAATACTTCTTCAATATTGAAAATTGCAAAAATATCCTTTACACGTTCCACACATGAATACCAGTTGTCCTCAGTGATATTCCTACTTGTTCCAAAAGCCAGTGGCGCCAGCTGAAAGACAACGCGAGCATATATGTAGCAAGGAAGTTTTCAAAAATATTTGAAATATTTCAGAAATTGCTACAATTTTATTGGATTTTATCTTTCAATTCTGGTACTGAGGTGATTAAAATAGTACGAAATATTGGTTTTCCAGTTTTACTTGTGACGTTATTGGGTTCCATGTCGTAATATCCAGATTTGTAAATGTTTTTCTGGTCAAAAAAAGCCTTAAATTTCTAATAAAACTGTATCTTCATTAAAGTTGTCCCATTCTTATTCAGATTCTGCATCGTGTCCACATATACGAGGGTGGTTTGATAAGTTTCCGACCTAACACTAGCCACAAGACATTTTTTCTTAAAATATATTTTTATTTTTCGTAGTCTCCTTGTAAGTGCACACACTTCTCCCAGCTATGCTCCCATCTCTTTAACTCGTCCAAATATTACTCGGCGTCCTTCTCTGTAAATGAATTGTTTAGAAAGGTGATGGCTTCCTCATTTGACGAAAATATTTATCCTCCGAGCGTAATTTTTAAATTAGGGAATAAAAACAAGTCGCTCGGGGCTACATCTGGGGAGTATGGGTGAGGGAGCAGGGAAGGGGCGAGCGCTGGGGGCAGGGGGGGGGGAGGGGAAGGTTAACCACTTCAAACCATAATTCGTAGATTTTGGTCACGGCTGAGGTGTGAGACGGCACATTATCATGATGAAACAAATTTTCTTTTTCTACAAATGTGGCCGCTTTTCAGCAATTTCTACCGCTCGTTTGTCAAGTAATGATACGTAGTATGCTCCTGTAATGGTTTTTCCTGTTTGAAGATAATCGATTATTTGATTATCTCAAAAAAACAGTCGTCATCATTGTCTCAGCAGAAAAAACTTTTTCCTTTTTCGGAAGTTGGTTCCCCTTTGGCAGTCCACTGTTTTGACTGTATAGATATATCAAAGTTTCATCAACAGTAATTAATCGGCGCCAAAACTTTGATTTAGTGCGCTTAAGCTGCACCAACAGAGCGTTGGAACTATTTATTCTAACACGTTTTTGGTTTAACGTGAATAAGCTTGGCACCCAACCCGCGAACAGCTTTCTCATGCTTAAATCTTGATTCAATATATGACAAACGCGACAAACACAACCATTTACTTAACTACATACTATAGTTTGTACTTTTATTGAAGTAAAATGAATCGCTTGATTAACGTATTATTTAATTATCTTAAATAACTTCCTATTATATCGAATACAAGTAATGTTTAGCACAGGAGGCGATCCTGTTCGTACGAAAAATAAACTTTTCTTATTAAACTTGTTTCTTGATTGAAATAGATTTCATGTTCCCCGAGGGTCAATATATCAACTTCGGCGTAAACCACGAAGAATTCTATCAGGCAGTAAATCAAAAACGGTAATTTATATATCACGTTAGCCGTATTCAATGCCTGTTAGAGTTAAGTACAGAAAGAAAAGAAAAAGAAAGAATAACCGGTAACGTTCCGTGACCGAATAAATTTTTAACTACTTAAGCATTAAATTTTCGATACCAGCTCTTTTTATTTCCTATGACAAACGAGCACGAGGAAGAATACAATTTTCAATAAAGTCAAAGTTTCACCGCGAGCAAAAGATATTTATCAGTGTTAGCGATGAAACTAGGCCAAACTTTTATCAACTACATTGTGACGGACGCAAAACCCATGGAGAACCATTTGCCTGATGGCTATTATTTCATGCATTTCTGAAATTTGTGAGGAAGGAAATACTTCTTCTCCCTGTACGTAGACACATATAAATTCGATATGCTGCATTTGCTTAATTGCGAAAATGTTGAGAATAATGTATTTAGTTTTTACTGATATAAATAAACATATTTCTGTTCTTCACCCTTTTGAGTTACCTAAGGATTCATTTTAATGTAATTTAAAAAATTCTGTTCATTAATTTTATTTTTGTAAATTAAAATTTTGTCGATGTGCATTTTTATTATATATTGCCTTTTAAAACGAGTTCCTTTCACAATCTCGGTAGATAGTATCACGGAAATATCTTCTGATCACGACCCAATACTGATACCATTTGAGAGTAAGGCTTATCTCTTGGACGGTAAGCTTTGGCGTGTTGCAGACAGGATATATTTTCTGAAATACTGAATTGTTGGGCTCTTTGGCGATATCATCAATGCGATATCCGGTGCTGTTTCTACATTAGTTCTTGCTTTGGATGGATGACTCCCTTCTAATATCAAGAACATCGTTCGATCAAATTTCTTACCTATCACTCTCCTAGACAAGCTGGAGCAGTAGTTTCATAGCGAGAGGTGCTGGATCAGGATTTCATCGATATTCGTTAACGCCCGTGGGGTTTGTAAGAGTTTTTAAATACCTACGCCTAGGTACAACTGGCACTACTCATGGCCCTTCTGTTCTAGTATGTGATGGCTACGGTAAGACTTAGCCAACCTCGGATTACCTGAAAATCGTTTTCTCGAACGTCGAGTGTCGTCATGATACTGGACGTGTAGAAAATTGAGTCTTTGGACGCTGTTCTGGACCTATGATGTGATTACGTCTTACAAAGGAATAAGAGATAAGATATTAAATTCACCAATAAAATCAGGAAGTGTGGCAAAGCTCCTAGCAATCAGTTTGGTGAATATTATTAAGGTCATATTTCAATAAAGATACTTTCCTCCTGTGTGAAAGAAAGTCGTCGTCAGGATAAATCCTAAGAAAGATAAAAACAGCCTCTACTTCCAGAATTATAAACTAATCAGCCTGGACTATGGATAGATTTAAAATGTCACGTTCCAAGGTAGCACGCTTTTTGCGAGGCGATGTTGATAATTCAACTAGGCTGTAATCCATTATCACAAGCAAATAGTCAAAAAAAACTAATTTTATTGCTTGAATACCGTAGAAACACAAAAAAAATTGGAAAATACTTTACAAAAGTATTTACTCAATCAGTTGTGTTTGCAATATGGCGGCACTAAAATTGGCAAATTTGAGCAGTGTAAACATGACTGGCAACTAACCAATCATAAGCCTATATTTTGGCGGGCGATTATAAATTTTGTCCCTCTTATTAAAAAACAAGGTGTAGGAGAAATTATTAAAGAAAAGTCACATTCCCAACCCGACAACTGAAGTTCATTTTTCAATTTTTAAAGTAATAGGATTTTAAAGTGACAGTTTATGGACAATAAACTAGTTCGTAAAATAAGCAACTATGATGTAGTCGAGTATAAAACTTTATTAAGTTTTTTCATCGTCATTAAAAAATCAATAGCAATTTAGGTAGGATATGAGAATGGTAAGACGCGTATGTAATATTAATTGAAATTTTATTAGAACGATTAATAAATTAATGCGCCGCCATAAAATGCGTACGCGCGAAACGCTGACGGAACAAGAACTAAACGAAATATACGTCCTTCACCGTCGTACGCGCTTCGAAATTTTCCATTATCGTGTCCTCTCTTGTATTTATAGTTTCATCGCCTAATGTTGATCTCGCCGCGTTTAGAATGCCAGGAGAAGGATTTCCTTGTCCCTGCTCCAGATTCGACTTGGGACGTGTCTAGGTTGCAGTATGCGACCACCGGAGTATTTTCAGACGTTAACGAATGTCATAGAGATTCCCATGCACATGTTCACAAAAAATACTTTAAGAAGAAGAAGAAGAAGAAAAGAGATTTCAAGGACTGTGGGCTCGTAATATACATATAGATAAAACATCGGTATCACCAACACCACAACTTACTTAATTACTCCGGACACGTGTTTCGATGTTTTATCTGTATATTTAATTTTGTTTGTTGAAATAAATTCTTAAATTACGCGAATGATGTTTCCCTTAAAAACAAAAATCTGTCATGAAATTATTTCTTTTAACATATAAGCGTAATTATATGTAGCTCTCGTCATGATTCGAATCCGTTACAGGATAATTTGTATAGCTCTATCGGGAATTGGACGCGGCACAATAGCGTGACCGACGAGAGTTCAAACAAGGTTTCAGGCAGTCGGTCGGTCGGTCGGCGAGGAATCACAGCAACAGTTGTAGCGCTTTCAATATTTGATTACAATAGGGAATGTAAATTAACGTTTTTGATAATAAACCTCGTGAATGTCGAATGTCACTGGATCGGGTTACCGTGTAGCTCTTCGAAACGACTAGATTAATTAACTTGAATCATGTTCCTATTTACGTGTGTATTGAACCAGGATATTGCTGTTAGATTTCACAGTATATTGGTCTGAAATCGTTTAAGTCAAGTATCACAATGCGTGGTAGTACTATAGTCACTAAATTTTAAAATGATGCTGTACTGTAACTACTTATAACGATGGCGACCAACGTGGAAAGCAATGATATAGCCTTATTTTGTACGTTTCTAAAGCGTCTAACTATGTCAACTGTAATCTATAATATTTAAATTAGTTACGGCTAGCTATAGCGGTGTAGGGTGGGGTAATTTTGACACTTATCAGTCACCAAAAGAGATGGAACACAATTTTTCTTTTTAATTTAAAGTGAGGGCACCTGGATATAGCAGAACGTCCAAGCGTTGGCAGGAAAGACAAATAAGAGAAGTAGGACGTTGACAATTGAAAATGTCCAAAAAACATCAAACAGACTGTTGGGGGTTTAGCTACGGTTTAGCGTCGGTGGTTGTTCAGTTATTGCACCTAACTCGGTCATTAAGCCGCGATTCGCCACCCACGGGTTGTAAGGCCGTATAGGTTTAAGTTGATAATTTGCTCGGCGACAGTTAATGTGTTTGGAAGGTTTGATAGCTCGCGTACGTCTTAGAGCGATAAAATCAAAGTCCGTTGTAGTAAAGACAAACAAAACACTATATTTAAATACTTTGGTTGTACAAAAAATAATCGTTAAAGTATATGGTAATGTTGGTTGATGCATAGTCGAGGACCGTACTTGCTAATTGTTGTGACGGAACTGTCTAATCAAAATCAAAATGAGTAACAAGTAAACTTGCATGCGGCATGGAAAGGGTAAATCTGCCGAGACCTAATATTCAAAAATACCGAATCATTAAATAATCGTAAACTAAAACCTTTAATTTCGGTCTACAACAATCAACAGGTATTCACTAATGTTGGTAACTTAATTAAGGTTGGACATCCATAGTCCAGGCACTTGAGCTGGGTGCTCTTTGTACCATTCCTATCAAAACTCGCACTTCCACATGAGCAGTTTAGTGTCCTCTAGAAAGTTCAATATCTTGCACAGTGGAAACTTGAGTACCGTCGAGGGCTCCAGTAGATTCTTTCAGAAATGTTTCTGCCTGAGTACCTTCAATTCCTCACATGTGCAGATTACATGTAAACTTGTTTCCTTCTGTAACTCACATCTTCTGCTCCAAGGTTCGCTCACCCGACCCGTGTTATATAGATGCTTCCTCAGGGGACAATGTCCAGTTATCAACTCAATAATGGGCTTAACTCCCCATCCTCTACTAGCACTTTAGTGTTGAGTTGACCTTCAGCCTCCATTTCCTTACTTTGCCTAACCAACGAAATCTCGTTTCTAGTAGAATCTCTGGTGATTCCACATATGGGCTCTGATCCTATAAAGTCTTTGTTTAGAACCATCCTTGGCTAGTTCATCGGCTATTATATTGCCATCAATGTCCTGATGTCCGGGCACCCAAATCAAAGACACTTTGTTGCCTTGTGCCAGTATATTGAGGTACTGTTTTCAGTCTTTAACCAGTTTTGACCTAGTAAGACGGTTCATAACTGCTTTGATAGCGGCCTGAATATCAGTCATTATGTTTATTTTACTCCTCGTGCAGTCGTCCTTTGCAATCTGTTTTGCACAGGCTGTGATTGCGAATACTTGTGCCTAGAATATCTAGAATCAACACCGGAGCCTGAAGTTCTGGAAATCTCAGTGAGTGGACAACAAATCTCATGAAAAATTCGACACGCGATTCGTGTAAGAAACAATCCACAAAATTAATTAAGAAAAACCTGATATTAAATGTGACGATAACATTGTATAAATAAATGATTTAAATTCAATTATATAACAAAACTGAAATTCGAAATCCAGTGTATCAAGGTCAAAATAAAAATTGAATGAAATACTAAGATGCAGATCTATTCTTCACATCTTAGTATTATATTAATATTAATCTCTAGGCTAGTAAATCGAAGAAGCTGGGAGGATAATCTATAGGATTTTCACAGATATCCAAAGTCTAAATCCTATAATAGGACATCCTTTGTGCTATAAAAGGCGTACTTGACACCATATCCTGAAGACCTCTCTCTTACAAAACCACACAATATCTATTTAGACATTAATATATATCCTAGAAATCCTCACACACAGCAAAAAATAGCTTTCCTCATATTAATATCTAAAAGGAAAGCATACATATGTACAACATACAAAACAATCAGCAGTTCGTAGTACCTTACACAAAATTGAAAACCAATAATTCAACTACACTTTTATTTCCGTTGCTAATATTTTTTGCAAACATACTCAAACGTGTACGGTAGTTTGCTTTGCATAACTCTAAGCAATAATTTATGTATTTAGTGCAGACAGATTTTAGTACGTTACGTAATAAATTCACGAACTGATATACTCAATATAGGGTAAGTGGTCTATTGAGAATAAAATTGTGCTTCCCACTGAAAGGATACATACGATGGCGAGGAAAAATGGTTTTATAATATTTTCGACGATTTATACACAAGTCTAACGGGTTATAGGGAACGTGTGATGATATAATGGAAGACCATTTCCATTAGAAAATATGTTTCCCTTACTGTACTCAAATCGAATTTATGCATTTCAATATTATGTTACACAAATATTTATGTCTAGCGAAATTTAGGAAAACAACTGTTTTGTACAATCTCATCACGTAACTAATTACACGCCTTTAATTCTTTTATTTGATAATTAATTCTGTTAATGAAGTTCTCTATTCTGAATGAATGTACGAACACTGAGATGATTAGCATTCATTTCATGTATGTACTTAACAGTCGGGATTGGGTACAGAACGATTTGCAAACTGTCATGTTTCTGATCATCTCAAGGTATTTATCAACGTTTTATACAAACAGACACATTCTAACGTAATTGAGAACTAAGAAGGTCAATGACAGCAAGAACAATACAATTTGAAGTAATTATTTTAATTATGATAAAGGATGATTCAAATATTTTTAGCAGAAAAAGTGCTCGTATCCTTAAAAATCTTTCAATCAAAAATTCTATTTAGTGACAAAGTGATGCTATATTTGATAAAACATTTTTTATTGAAGCTACCATAATACACCCAGAATCTTCTAAACAATTAGATAGTTCTACATATCGCAATCGTCTGACAAAAGAAGGAACATAAAGTTATATAAGATGTTTGGTGATGATTAAACTTACCTCTGGCCAAGCTTTGAACTAGAAAACAAAAAAATAAAAACTAATATGATGATGGTTCAATCCTTAGAAAGAACAAAAAAAACAGGAAAACAAATTATTTTACACAATTTCTTTTTATAGTTTTCGACCTAGTCTCCATTTAGCTGGATGCACTTTTTCCACTGTTTTCTCAACTCTTTTAAGCTTTCCAAAAGGATTTCTGAAGGTCCTGAAAATATGCATCTGGTTTGAGAGATGATCTCCTCGTTTCAACAGTTTACTTGAGCACACAATTCTACCGATTGGTGAGCGGTGTGAAGCACTACAAGATGCTACGAATCAAGATTTGCGATAATGTCTGGAACAATTTTCTAAACAACAGCTCAAGAATAATTGCTAGACTTTCCGGAGAAGTTGCATTGCTATTAAATTACATTGAAGAGTTTTTGCAGTGTCAGTAATAGTTATGCAATCATTACAAGTAATGTAAAACTATTTTATATAGTAACTAAACTGCAATAGACCAATTTGAAATAATTACTACATACAGAATTAGTTTTTAAATACTGGTAAAGCCGGCTTCCCAAGAGTTAACTTGAGAAATTGATATTTTATACCTACGTTGTACGATACATTCGTATAATACATTCCTTTATTACACCTCAATTTATTCCCTACAGTACCTTATCGCATATTCGACATTGGCACAGCTCAAGCGTAAAAAGCACGGAAGGTTATAATAACGAAATTACACGCCAATTATCACGCGGAAACAGTTTCATTTTTTATTCATGAAAAAAAAAGAAAAAAGAAACAGCCCCCAGGAAAAAATCACGCGAGGTACAGCGTGCGAAGAAGTAATTTCTTGATATTTTCTGTCAGCTATCCCGTTTTTTCACTCAATATGTATGGTATATTTTTTCACAAGGTAAGGGAGATGTCGAGATATATAACGCATTATTATTCGGGTGGCGTACAATTTCTTTCCGCTTTATACTTTGTTGCTATTCTATGATGTCAAAGGAATTCGCATCGCAGCTTTCCACCGTCCGCGTAATATTTCGTTCTGTTTAACTCCTCAAAGGCAGCTTCAGTACATACATGAATGAATATGTAGGAAGTGAAATGCTAATGTAAGTGGGCCAGGTAGTCCTAGCTTGCATTCTGATTAAAATTCTAATTAGTCAACGTACGACCTTTCTACTGGATTAATTATACCATACAACCTTTGGAGGAATGTCGTTATAAAACTCTTGAGAACTCTCTTGCTTAGAGCATTGCTACGAAAATATTTTTAGAGTAACTGTACTGCATCTTTTAAATTTTATATTTATACTGCAATAATCAACCTTTATCTCATAAAACAAAACAAAGAATTATAAACAATGATAAGTCGAAATTTTAAATAGATTATATCAATCTAAAAAGAAAACAATATCATTCTTTTGTTGTTGATATATATATAAACAGCAAGTTATTATTCAGGACAGGAGACTAGAACAAGCTGGATGAGTGTATGCGGGCCACAGAGGTCGGTTGAAGATTTTTACACCTGAAACACACAACACCGGACCAGTTTGTAAATTTGCTACGGTCGGAAGATCAAAGAGGACGATACCAGCCTCCCCTGTTAATTCATTTCACTTGTCGTTAGGTCGATAGGCAACCCCGCTCTGGTTACAAATAAAAATAGCTTCGAGATAGCTGCGATGACAGCTCACACTTTTTCCTCTTTTATTACTACACAGGGGTATTTGTATAAAATTTCCATTTTAATATCGCATCTGGAATGGACACAGACATGTGCATAAGACAGTTATATAATCAATTTGACTGACGAGATTCAACTGATATCGTCATCAGTTTATAATATTGCATATTGCTTAAAATGCTCAAATGCAACAATGTGCGTTCGTTTCATCGATTAGAACGTACATAGTTCTAGTAGATAATGTTTAGGGGAATTATATTTAAAATTTTTATTAATTGATAATTATTATAAATACCTTAACCCCAGTTAACAAAATTTGATATTGTCAAGAAATATTTCAACTGGTTAATTTAGTCTATTAATGAACTGATTGTAAGTCTGAACGTGGTAGGACTTCATGCCGTTTTAGTTCTCTCAATCAGCTTACACCCGGACAAAGAAGTCTGCAATCTGGACAAGAGTTAATTGACTTACTCCGGGATCATATAGTCGATCGACCCCAAAGTATATCCGCCTCTCCCTGTCCGCTGTTGGACAATCAGCAAGGAAGCAAACTGGAGTTTTCTCCGCACTCCCACAGTTTCTACACAAGCGAGAGTTTACTATGCTCTTAAAGACTTCCTTGCGAAGTTTTTTCTCATTTGGGCGGATTCCGAGAGTTTTACACTGTCTTACGCCTTTAAGTGCATTTCACTACGAACAATGCCTAGCAGCGAGTTCAGATCTAATAAAGGCTTTGATGCTGCCTTAAGAACTTGCTGGTACCTCTTGCTAACTTGTCAGCTATTTCATTGCCTCTGATTCCAAAGTGGCTTGGCATCCATCTCAGTGTGGTACTGTGATGTTCGAGCTTTCTACGGCAGTCAACTACCGCCACGGAATCAAACCTGACAGAGGATCAAATAGTAGCAGCGAAGGCGATAGTGAAATAGAGAAAGGAATCTCATGTAAATTTGAGACCCTTTCAAACCAACCAGTAATAATGGTGATTCATCCTATCAGCTAGATTTGCCAGAAATTAATAGGTTGGATTGTTCTCTACCATTAAAACTATCAAAGAAATGTTAAATATGTAGAAATTATTGAATAGAAGAGGCACAAATGGAAGAGGGAGGAATTAGCGGACACCTGTGTTCTCTGTGGCTTGGGGCGAATAGGTAATCAGTGGACATCAGTGTCTGCTCTGAAATAAAAATATCAACATACATACAGGTGTCTACCTAGTAAAACACTTCAACATTAGTTGGCCAAAAACTGATCTTAAATGGTTTGCATATTGGTGTTAGTGGTCAAAGTTCTCAGAATTTTATTTCACAGATATAAATGCAATGATGGACTGCGTCTAAACCACTTTGTCTTAAATATTCTTCCAAAATGCTACCACTATGAAAAGAATGTTTTGTTGTTTGTACGCTTTTTTCTGCCTAGATAATATCACATTAGTAGAGAGAAATTATCCTGCAACAATAATTCACTGTCAAATTAGATAATATCACTAATATGTCAAATCATATGCTGTCATAGCCTCCAACGTCTCGAATAAAACCAGCATGTTTACGACACTTTTTGATGCGGTTATTGGTTATGACACCAGATGCTGTAGTACAATACACAGACATGATTATAGTTTGACACAAATGGATTGCAGAAGTAATTTAACAATTTTTGAATAATTTTTCGATCTAAATGTCGATGAAAGCTTGTTGTGTTTGATAGAAACAAACATAATTTCCATTAATCAACTCATCTATTATAAAGGAAGTCATCATCATCACACGCCTCTGTCTTGGCATGCCAAGTTACCCAAAGATTAGTAATATCCACATTCTTAAAACAACGTGACTTTGTGAGAATTTCTTTTAAAACTCAGAATTATTAATAGTGTGAGTAGTACCCATTTATTCTCTCCAAAAGTGTTATATATATGTCATCTTTTCGTTCGAATCTCTACATATGCATTTGCTTGTTATACTTGCAAAAGTATACAAAGGTATGCTGTCTAATTTGCACATCGTCTTCTAACGAAGTTAATTGTGAACAATAAGGGCAGACGTAGGTGCAGAAATTACCCGCATGATGTCAACAACTAGATGCATTACTTCGTTGAGTACTGATATAGTAAATTCATGCTGTTAATTAACTCATTACGACTAATATTCCAACGTAAATTCTGGTGGCAGCGCCGGGATTTATAACGAAATACACGTAGGTAACTTACTAATAAGAGTGAATCTCTTTTATTAGTCAAACAATGATTATTTTGAATAATTTGCTATTGCGAGATCATTACGATTTGTATAATATTTGCAACTAGATTTGTATTCCTACCGTACAGGAGCTATTTCGGAAAATATACGACCGAGTACACATCGAACATCAGTAAAATCGATATAGTAGCGATAATTTTGTTTATGTATCGGTATTTCGCCTCGAATAAACGAGGCTTTGATGAGAATGAAGCTCTTTTGTGCCGTGCGCAATGGGTCTGTATCAATAAGATATTCCCGAATTACGATCTCAAATAATCAAAGAGTAATTTAAATTTAATTTAGTTCGCGGTGAGAAGCATGTGTGTAAACCAGCTAATGTTATTTTGATGTACCCATTACTCTGTAATGTAATAGGGGCTTCGTATCGAGTAACATTGAATATCGTGATGTTAATGTTTAGCAGACAAAACCGAAATGCGTACTTGAGAACTACTTTTTTATAATAGATCTAATGGATTCAGTAGATAATTTTATAGACTGCAGTTGGCAGATGGAATTGATAATATAAATAGTGTAATAGCAGATACAACAAAACATTATGGACTCCCGCATTATGATCTAGAGTTCATAAAGGTGAAAGTAATTGTTGAATCTGAAGGAAATTTTCCTATATCGATTAAAGATACGATGAAAACAAACCATGTTTACCTCAAATAAAAGAGTGTCAACTAATCCACAAATAGCACATATAATTGCTTCCCTAGAGTCTTCACTTCATCAGAATAACCGCAAGCTATCTCTATCAATAGAAAAAGCTCTAAATCGTAGGTTGCCTCCCGATGAAATTCATTATTTAAGCTTGTGTAACTTGACGACTATACTGAATTAGTTATACCGGTAACGGATGTTCTATTGGGAATTAATGCGTGCTGATTTATTAGTAAATATCGTGCAGTGGAATTGTGACCTTTACGCATATACAGAGCGCGTCTAAAGTCGCTTATTCTTATCTTAATTTTTTAACGACAAAATTGAATCGAAAAAAATTTGATAAACGCAAAACACTTTTTCGAAACCAAGAATAATCTACTGATTGTACATGTTATAAATAAACATGATAAATTCGATACACACACACTAGCACCGTCGGTATCATTGTGATGTTCGTCTTGTCAGCTTCTACGGCCTCGTTTAAACTGTGCTACTAATATTTTACTGTTGTAAACGAAGGAGCAGAGCCCCTCAAAGGAGAATCTAACTCCGCTTCTTTTCAAACAACAACCGCCATTTATACGTCAGGTGGGGTACTTCTGTGACTATCCTCGTACCTATGTAACTTGATAATTAATTTAAATTAGATATAATAGTAATAGTTATCCCGTCTGGTTCACAAGCGAAATAAAAAATCTTATTAAAGAAAAAGAGTATCACAGAAAGCGAAAAAAACAGTGATTATCACCTACAGCAATTGCCGTAGGAGTAGAAGTAACAAAGGGGCTAAGTACCAAAACCGTTAAACAGAGATATTAAAAAAAAACACTTCTCATACCAAAATAACAAAAGTTTTATTATATAATAATAAACTAACATATTAATTGCCTTACGGCTAAATAGGCTACGACACAAGCAGCAGAAAAAAAGAATTTGAAAATGTTTTTAAAAAGAACAAAACATTTGGGAAACGGGCTAAGTGCCAACATATTATTTGGTTAAATTAGTGTAAAATTCTTTGTGTTTATGATCTCGTAGATAAGTAATCATGGATTTTAAATGCTCTCTCTTCTTATCACCCACCTTATTTATGTCTGATATCTGGTTAATCGAGATATTTTTTATATCTTGTATGGTTTTTCCTTTCTTAAGTATTGAAGTTGCTTTCCAGTGTCCTACCTCAAAAAAATTCAGCAGTATACGAAAAGCCAGGTTTTTTTGGAATCAACTTTCAATCGTACAACTTTGCTAATATTCAATTGTTTGAGATTTAACATTCCTGGGACATATTTAGTATTTCAAATGGGCCTATGTGTGTACTTGACAGTATTACATGATCGTCCTGCATTTTTTCGTCGTCTTTGTTCATCACTTAATCTTCCCATTCCTTGTTTTCGACGTTCTGGATTCATTTTGAAGAGTTCTTTACAATATTCTACAACCGTGTGACACAAAACGTACTCTGGCACTTGACACCTTTGTTGATTTGAAAATGACAGATCACTTGATCAATTGATAAATGTTTCAGTTTCAGTTTCAGCTCATTTCAGATCATTTATAAAAACGAAAAAGTTAACTTAGCAAACAGAAATGTATTTGATGATGAAAATAGAGAATTGGTTAGAAGGGAAGATATTGTTCAAGCGTTTGTCTTGTATTTTGAATCGGTTTATAATACAGATTACTACAGATTATGGGCAAAATGAAAATTATATGGGTGTATCATGCTGAGGAGGAGGAAAGGAAGAAATATTTTATTTATTACTTCGAATAAAATGCATAGTCATATCATGGTGGTGTATTTTTATACATGCATAAGAACTATAATTATAACGTGTTTCCGTTTAGATTATAGTATTTTCTATACAATGATTATTGATTTTTGATTATAAACTGTTAAAGTATGAGCAACCTTACGGTTTCTTGTTGAGCTTACATAATGGCGTTTTTCCGTTTGGTTTTTGGTATATTTTGTACAATATTAATTTCTGATTGGGTGATTTTGACGTTAGACTTTGATAATAAATCTTTTGAGAACGTTTATTTTCCATGGCACACTGGATAAGTATCGATGGCCTAGGTGAGCAATTTTTCAAAAAATCTAATTATCTCCTAAACTATTAATTTTAGATACATGTGGGATATAAAAGATGTAGAATTGGACCCCGAAGACGACTAAGTAATAAAATATGTGGGGTGCCATTTGAAAAAAGTTATGGTTCTTCAAAATTTCGAAGAGTTAACGTGCCATAGTAATGTAACCACGCAATGTAGACAGCCGTTCTTGGCGCTAAAATATACTCCAACATGTTGTTTAAGTATATTACGAATTTTAAATTGATATCCGAAAAATCGAGTGTCCTCTGATTTTTTGAATAAATGTTTGCTATTAGAGCAAATTTTTTCAAAAAAAAATCGAATAACTACAAAACGCCTGAATCAAATTGCAAAAAGTAAAGATATTCATAAAGCTTAAAAATAAGTATAACCGGAAGCGCTAGAAATCTAATAATATTTTCATTGAAGAGAACACAATCGACTATATATAATTCTAAATCTTCAAATTTATATTTTGACCAGAACGCCGTAAACTTCTAATGAACGGCCTCGCTGAGACACCCTGTATGTGAATATGTTAGAGTAGAAACATGTAATTAGGTTCGGCCGTTTGTTTCATAATAATAATAAAAATATAATAAATAAATAAATAATAAATAAATTATAAGAAAAAAATCCACATGGGACGGTTAACCGAGCTCACCGACCGTGGTGGTTAAGGTTGCTATCATCTGCAAGGCTATCTGGTCGATCGCAAACCCGATTACACTCGAAATATCTTCCGCTAGGCATGTGGTATAAATATGCCATGTTTAGTTATCAATGATCGTTTAAATGCAGATCTGTATAAAAATTTCTAGGAAAACAAAAATGTGGTTTCAGTACAATGATGCCCTATCACATTGGACCATTCCCTGAATAAATGTAGAGATCAATAAGGTCCAATAAGCCGCCTTCCCCGGCCTGAATCTTTTGGATTTTTATTTTTGGGGACATATGAAGCAGTTTGTCTACCGTGTTGAAATTACTGCTCCTTAGCAGCTACTTGAAAGAACTGAACCATCTTTCGAATGACGCACAAAAATGAATCGACTCCAAACCTTGTAAGACGCGTTGTGTAATCTTCAATATTAGAAAATATAAATGTTATTTGTTAGTAGTTCTAAATTAGTCTTTCAACTACCTTACCGCTACTATAGCTCAATTTCTTATTCTGCTTGGCCGCAGAATCCAGTTCAGTCACAAGAACTTAGACCAAAATTATGAAATTAGTCATTCAATCTACTTCCAACATATTAAAAACGAAATGGAACAGATACATGATACTCTGAAGAAGCTAACTATCAGACTATCATCGCCAAAGTTTAGAGATATCAATGCAAGTAAATCATTCAATCGAATTTGCTTCTGTACTATAGAGTTTCTATTTATTATAGGTTTATAGCGTTTCGAAACTCACAAGATATAAAGCCGTAGAAATAAAAATATAGACCGTGGCAGCTAATGATTTATTTGGATAACTTTCTTATAAAGATCATAAACTTTTAAAAATACAAAATAGCTACTTATTTATTCTCATACTATACATAAAATCATTAAAATAACAATATCAAAGACTATTAATTTTCAATCAAACTTTCAACTTCCCAGCGCTATTCCATATTATTATGGATGACCTCGTTTCCTATTCAATAATCGCTCTATTGGTGGTCGAGGAATGGTATTTTATAATTAGAAAACAGTCGAAGAGAACATAAGTTTTTAGCGGTCGGTACCTACCACCAGAACCATTAAAACGTTTAATGATACGACTTTTGGCGAACTTTGACAAGATGACAACCTTAACGTTATGCACGCGCACGGTTTAACGGCACCATTCGAACTTCGAAATTGAAATAAATTTCGTAGTTTGTGTTTGCGCTTTTGCGTTCCGTTTCCGTAATTCGGTAGATTTGCTGATATCTTCACGAGTTTCCGAAATACGTTCGAATAACTGGATTGATTACTTACGTCCTACTTATCCGGTAGAAACTTCAACGTAAATGTTTGGAATTCCTTTTTCTTCCCGGCCAATAATGATGTACTCATGTATTTACTCCTCCCCACCCCTCTAATTATTATTCGATAGTTTCCGAAGCAGTATTAGTAAGTTTGGGAAATCTGGAAAATTATTTACACAGGCACATATTCATCTTATATTAAATCGTTGTCGGCAAATATCACAATTTTTATAGATCAGAATGTACTTGTTAATGTTGTTACATTTCGCTAATGGGGGAAAATTTCTTGCGTTGCTCCAGTGTTAATAATAACATCAGATGAAAAATTAAAATCAATACTTTCCCATATGCACGTAGGTGACAGAAACAAGTTTCGCGTTGCTGCTTCCGCGACATAAAAAGGAATGTGAAGTTCGCATGTCAGTGAGATTTTAATGACACTATCGATGTTTAGTGTAGCGGAATATTAGGTGTTGAAAGTCGTACACATGTAAATGTGTAAAGATGAATATGCACAAAATAAAATCGTGTCTGCAATTAAATATTACATTGGTGCAATAAAAGTTTCCGTAAAAAAGGTTTATGGATGTTTTTATTACTGTACAAAGTTTTCTTTGTAATTATTAAGGATATCAGAACTTCATTATTGACGACAGAGTTTCACAATGATTTCTGAAACAATCCGTGGTGTAACTTTTCAAAAAGTCTAAATAGGTTCTTTATTAATACAGATAAATGGAAGGTATACCACAGATTTTACTTGTGTGGTAGCCTCTCTTTAATAAAAAAAAAGAAATAATGTATTATGTTTCGTTTAAAGCATTAGAATTTGGAATCAATATTTTCTGATTTTATCAAATTTATCAAATTTTTGATTATAAAATATGGTGAACTCAAGAGAATTAATATCTTTTCAAGGAAAGAATGACGCAATAATCGGGCTATTAAACAAGAGCAACAAGATAACCGTGAGTTTGGGTCATCTTCTTCTGGTAGGGTAGCAAAGTTTCTCTAGTAAATAATATTTTTAATGGCAAATTTGCTCGGAACTTGGCACAAATCGTCTTTGACACAATATACACATTTTGCGGCGTTCTTCAACATTCAACCACTAAAGAGAGTGACAGAGTGTGACAAAGTTTCTATAAAAAAATAATATGTTCTTTCTTCTTCCCTTGTATTTACTCGAAGACTGGCTATATAGAATTAATGATCTATACCTGTTTGGTGAGAAGTGCTTATGTTTCCTCAATACTCGAATTCGGACAATGTGTGAAAACAAGATGCGAAACTAGTTGTGAACAATAAACGTTTTTAAACATTTTTAAACGGCTATTGAGCATGATAAAATGAGCAGAACTACATAGTTTTGAGCATTTTACAATAAGCAAAATTACTTTGCACATTTTAAAGTGAGGCTTTATTCATTAGGGTTAGGGTTATGTTCTGTATTAATTTGTGCTTGTTTACTCATGAAATATACACAAATACGAGTGTTTACAGAAAATTAATTCGAATCTCAATTGTCGCGTCTGTTAGAGACTTCAGCTCCACCAAAACATAATCTTATGTCGAAACATCATTATATTACTGCAGTAAATCAGGTTAGGAGGCGATTTTATTGAAAGCTGAATCAAGACCTTACCGATAACATATTATATGCTGTTTCAAATGATAAAAGGTTTCCTATAATTCACCAGGCTCATCTCAGTACGGGTCATAAACGGCATAAAGGTAGGTTGACCAGTTCAACAAAACCTTCTCAATAGTATAACTTCATATTTTAAGGTTGCAACAAAAGTTAAAAAAGAAAAATGCTAACATCAGAGATCTAAGATTATTAACATTTACTTAAAGTTATGCGAAACTTGTCAACTGAAGAAAACGGCACCTAAAAAAGGAATCGTCGTTAAACCTATTTAAGTAAGCTTATGAATTCTCGTTGCCAGGTAGATCTGATAGATATCCAAACAGAAGCCGATAGCCACTATAAATTCATATTAAACTATCAAGATCACTTAACGAAGTTTCATGTTGCGACCGATGAAAAGTAAGATTGCTGTAGAAACTGCAAAGAACCTGATAGAAATTTTCTGTTTGTCTGGGGTGCCACCTATTCTTTAATCTGATAACGGCCGTGAATTTGCCAACCAAGGTGTAAATAAGTTGAAGTGTCGGTGCCCCTATTTGAAAATAGTACACGGCAAAATGCACCATTCGCAGAGCAAAGGATCTGTGGAACGTCGTAATAGAGATTTAAGAGATTCTGTTATATGTTGGATGGCAGATGAAAACACCAGACACTGGGTTGATAGACTGCGTTTTGTTCAGTAAAAAAGAAAATAGAAGTTACCATGCTGCAATGAAGCCATGTTGCCAGTTTGGGGGTGCCCAAAGAAATGGTTTAAAAGACTGTGATATGATTGATTCATTGGAAGAAGATCTAGAAAAATTGATAAACGAAACAACTGAATTTCAATATACTACGGAGAATATTTCGATTACAGGTCTAGAAGAAGCTGAAATTATTGAAGACGTGGAAAGTGTAGTAAACAGGAGCGAACAAGCTAATACTGCTAATACGACAATGACAAGGCAGAAAATGTTGCTAACAATAAAATGCAAGATTTCACTGAAGATGCAGAAATTAATACCGGCTCAACAACGAAAGAACATCATTCGTTATGTATTATGTGTCAAAAACCTATCGACAAGGAGGAAAATTGTTCAATGTGAAAAGGAAATATTCATGGTCCCTGTGGTATTTGAAAAATTAGTAACGAGTCTGGACCAGCATTTCAATGTTTTCTTTGTCAACGTAGGTACTTGTGACATAAGTATGAATCGCGAAGATGCTAAAAGAGGTATAGAAGTTCAAGCCAATTTGATGCCTGCACAATGAAATAAAAAATTTAAACCAGCCAAGATTAGCACCACGAAATTTGATGGTAGTTGTACAAGCAGTTGATAATGGATTTTACAAATTAGCAAAAAAGATTCAAATTTTACAAAAGTTCTTTTGTAGAAACGAGTTTCAATTGGCTGATGATAATATTTTTATGGAAAACAACAATACATGTAACAACAATGCAATATCACTGCAAACTGCTTCTGTTGAGAATTCTAGATCTGCGTAGTTGTTTATTTCTTGCATGTGTATTAAAAAGTGTACTACCAAAGCATATTCTTGTCGGAAAAAAAAAATGTTATCTGTAACGCTAAAAAACTCAAGTTCGAACAAATAAATGAAGTGCAATTATGTACAGTTTTTCAGATTTTTTAAAATAAAGCTTATTTTTTTGTTTTGTTTGTAATAAGGTTCGTTTGTTTGCTATATGTTTGTATTTTTTTACAACAAATAAAGTGCGATTATTCAGTCTAACTTGTAGTTACTATTTATATCTGGGTGATAAAATCTTATAAATCTCACAAAACTAGTTCTGCGCATTTTATCGTGCTCAATAGCCGTTTAAAAATGAAGGACCTATAAAAGAACATTTCAAGCAAAGTAATGATTGTCCTCATTACTAGTTATGTGGCCATTGTATGGTGGCCTTGTACACGTGTACAAGGTGACCAAAAATTGCGATGTAGAAAGGTAAGAGTTTGGATATAACGGCAGCGATGGGATAGAAAAACCCTTCTGCTTTATCAAATCTTTTGATGTTGTTACTTCATATAAAGAGGAGTGGAGTAGCGGAAGCTATGAGGTGAAGATGGAAGGGCATCCACTGTTGAGGAGCTGACGCTTGCGAACGTAACAAGGCTATCCACCATAATTTATTATAGTTAATAATTATAGTATTATAGGGTGGCTGATGGTGGTGAAATAGGGTTTCAGACAAAACAAAGAAAACCCAAAAATACTTTTTTCCATTTGATGTTGACTTCTGGCAATCACTGTGTAGATGTTATACAGCTCTAGCCAGACAGATAATTTGTTTACGTCATAGAAAAAGATTTTTATATCCATATTAACAACGAAATTGTGTGGTTTCTCTATTGATTTAGCTTTCTAAAGTTTTGTTGTACATTTCAAACTAATATTCGAGATATTATTCAATAACATAGTAACATGGTCTATCGAACCCTTCGTGTACTAATTATCTCTAATAGCAGCGTGGTTTACAGCTATAAACCACGCACCTAATGAAGGATTAGTAAAATCCATTAAAGTTTCCGATGTAAGCAATTTAGGCGTACCATTGGGAAACAAATCATTTTCACCGTAAGCATAAGTAAACAAAATTTATTACCGTTCGATTACCGTTTATATTATATTTCAATAATGTTTGAATAACAAAAAATTATAGGTTTCGTTATAGAACTATTACTTTATTATATACTGACTTCCAGAAAAATTGCAACACCTAGAAGTTGTCGAATGATTTTATTGAAATTTTCAGGAAACGTTTATTTTCATTAAACAAATTGATGATTAAAATTTGAATAAAATCTAGCCAGTAGTTTTTTTTTTGCATGTTGTTTCCATAGCACATAGTAACTATAAATTTGAAGTATTAGACCATTTAGTAACTGTCAAGTTTGCAAATTTTTGTTGTTACGTCACAATTTCATTCTGCACTTGATAACAATGCCGAGAGTACGTCAACATCAACATTTTGTATAATTAAGTGATTTTGAACGTGGCCGTATTATTGGTATGAGAGAGGCCGGACTTTCGCTAAGAGAAATTGCTCGTCGTGTAAACCGAAATGTTTCAACGGTATTGAGGTGTTGGTCCAAATGGTCCGAGGAAAGGGTTCAACATCGTCGCCGTGGATCTGGACGTCCTCGAAGGACTACAGATCGCGAAGAACGTCGCTTAAGACTTTTGGCCACAAGAGATAGATTTTCAACAACTCGATCAATTGCAAATGATTGGATGAGAGGTACAGGACTCAGAATGTCAATGTCAACTGTTTATCGCCGGATAAGATCTTATGGATTGCGTTCATATCGTCCATTTTTATGTCTTCCTCTTACACCACTTCACCGTCTACGCAGACTAGAGTGGAGCAACTTAAGGGTTAATTGGGCGCAGGAATGGCATCAAATTGTGTTTAGTGACGAGTCCCGATTTTGCTTGTGGGCCCACGATGGTCGTAGGAGAGTCAGACGGATGCGTGGAGAACAACCAACATTTTTTGTGGAACGCAACACAGCCCTCACTCAAGGAGTTAGGATATGGGGTGCAATATGTTATGGTAGCAGATCACCCTTGGTCTTTATTGACGGCAACCTTAACGCACCTGGTTACATTGCTAATGTGCTACAACTAGTTGGCCTTCCATATCTTCAGGGGCTGCAAAATCCCATTTTCCAGCAGGATAATGCGCGCCCTCATACGGCAAGGGCTACAACACGGTTTTTGGAAGAATCTAACATTGTCGTCCTCCCATGGCCTGCTCGGTCGCCTGATTTGTCGCCCATTGAACATGTATGGGATATGATTGGTAGGCGAATAGGTAATTTACCGCACCCTCCAGATAATTTACACGATCTTCAACAACGGATTCAAGAAGCTTGGGACGATATACCACAAGCAGCTATAGATCACTTGATTAATAGCATGCCAAGGCGTCTAGATGAGTGCATTACAAATCGTGGCGGAGCAACTCATTATTGAAAAAACTTTTAAAGCTTTTATTCTTTTGTTTTTAAAACTTAATCATAACTTTGTTTCATAGAAATAGACGTTTTCTGAAAATTTCAATAAAATCGTTAAACAGCTTCTAGGTGTTGCAATTTTTCTGGAAGTCAGTATACATATTTAGTTATTGTTGTCTATATTTATACAGTATAGAATAATACAGTACAGAATATACAGTATATTTTGAATGTCAGTGGTTTGGTTACCTACTCTTAAATATTAATCTTGAAACTGTATGGATAAGTATAAACAATTGTGAGAACGGAACAATATTAAAGTAGCAAATATAAAAACCTATTAATTCAGTAAATATTTCGTTTAACTTATTTTTCTTTATACGTGCGAATTTGCAATGTTAGAGGAATGGATATTTGTTTATCCGAAAAAATATGTATAAATGTATACTAGATTGTAATTATTTGCTTCTGTATCTTAGGTAACGACACACAAAGTTCACCGCATGAATAATACAGTTTGCTTTCATTGTTCGCTTTCATGTTAACGTAATGTACATACATACAATCTCATGTGTATAATACACTGTTACTAATGGAGATGCGGAACATTGTTTTGTCCTCAGTACTTAATTTTTTTGGTGCGGTATTAAAACGCTACTTTTTTATTGAAAATAAAATCTGATGTTGGTAAAACAATAAATCGATATAAGAAAAATATTGCTTGATGTGTAATTAGTAAAATCTGAAACACATTTATTATATCTTATTGGCTACAAGACTACTGTATTTGATTGCATTATTTAACCTTCTAGATTGTAAATTGGAATCTTAGAATTACAGAATAAGGCTCCTTCATGTGTTCAAATCCTGGTATAATATGATATAAAATAAAAACATTAAGTGGAACCAGTTCTTTGTGATGCTAGGCATTATTTTGATCATAAAACCTAAGAAAATATTATTAAACGTTGATTTATAAGTAGGATTGTGTTCAGAGGTAAAGCTGATCGGAATAAATTGAGGGACATTACTAATTTAAACCACATGAGTTGTAAGATTGATTTCGTTTCACAGCTGCCAATAAATGAAGAACTAAACTACCTATGAATGTATTTTCCAAGGGTCCGCGTTTCATAAATTTGTAGTAATGCTACTACTTTCGTGAAATTTCACATCATCAGGACACTACAAAATAACCAACAATAAAATTACAATTGCTTTGTATGACCTGATAGAAAACTTCGCAATACAAATTTGTGCATGGATTCCTGGATTTTTTTTTTATCCTATCCTGTTAAATGTAGAGTTTCTGCATGCATGTAGGTGATGCACACATTGATGGAATAAAATGGTCTCAATAAACGAAAACTATAATACCGATAATACACCTTCCAGAAATAGATTTCGTTAACGGAATAAGATAAAATGTTGTCTAAATCGAAGAGAGGTGGTTTCTATTTTGAAATCTGGTTTTTAGAGGTTACAGAAGATGTCAGAGGTTGGTTGGAAAATTAACATGCGGACTATTGTGTATCCAACAAAAAACACTAAACGAAATACGAATTCTCAAAATTACCAGAAAGATCAAAGAAACATTTTCAAAATGGAAATGACGAAGGGAAAAAGAAACGCAGAAATTTTAAATGTTACATGCAATAAATAACTGGCTAGTTGAACAGCGATAGAATAGTGGTTCAAGATCAAAGCATCATGAGAAAACAAGGATACTATAAACTACGAATTGGGGTAAAAGAATGTTCGCATAACTCGATAAGAAAAAGGCCAAACTAAAAAATGCATTATAGGAGAACAGACGAGTTCGGATTCGGTCGCGATGATGAGGCACATCCGGTGAAATATTGGAGAAGAGGACGGACTACTTTCAAGTTTGAAACTACAGGAAAACTATGACTGTAACCAGGTACCTATACCAATTTGTTTTGAGTACATTTTTCCATCTGTTACATTTTATTGGATATATATGACAAATAGCGGGGCATCTAATGCTACGTTTTTGATAAACAACATGCGAACATGTTTTTCTATTTTTTTCGCATTATAATGTTTTGATTCATACTTATATTACGGATATCCATTCTGATGTATGTACATTTTTGATCAATGGTACTTTATGGCTGAAAATTTAATTTGACAAACGCTATTCACGTGCAACAGTTGCTTGATCTGATAAATGGTCATGTTTAGCACGTTGACGATCTTATAGTTAGCAAAAACTCCACCGAAAGTAGAGTTAAAAGGCTTTAGAATGAGAACAGCGAGGTAGACCCTCTTCATCATCATCATTATCACAAACCTAAAATTATTTCGAAGATGTAAAAGAGAACGTGTTCAAGAAATTAAAAACAAAAATATGTTCATCACATGCATGATGACAATAAGAAATGAAGAGCTTATCTCTGGCAAGTGGCACAAACTGTTGGCTTGTACTAAAAGCTGTACTTAGAGATAGTGTCACCTGATCTCGTTCTCGAAATACTCTAGATATATAGAAGATATTCCCTCAAATGTAGATTCGGATAACGAGATTGTTTCTTGGCTTAGCACAACTATAACAACTAAATTTGAAACTGAAAGAAACACTGTCACAGAAGATAGAGAAAAATAAAAAATATCCTCTAGATCACGTAGACAGGTAGACGACTATGTAAATGATAATGACGAAATGTAAGAATATGAAAACGAAAACAAAATAAAATGAAACGAGGTACCCTATCCTAATTATCACCATCACCAAATCCAAAATTATTTTGAAGATCAAAAAGAGAATAATATATATAATAATATCGGCGTCACTAGACGCAAGTTGCTGAGACGAAAGCACATTTTCTATGACAAAATAGAGTTTACCTATATTTTGGCAAATGTAGAAACTGTTTTATAAAATTCCTGCCTGTGGACTTTTTCCTTTGAGGACCATGTGTGCCAGCAGCATTCGACAGACCTTCTTCTCAAGATCCACAAAGAGCAATATTTGAGGGTGTTTCTTCACGTTTAATACTTTGCTTGAATGCGAACAGTCACCATTTTGAATAATTATTGTAATTTATTTCTAGCTTTTTACATCCATTTCTTAAAAAATAAATTAAGAATTTCTTGATTTGTGTAAACATTGATTTTGATATTATTATCCATTTTAATTCTTTATAGCAATAATGTAAAGGCATTTAACGGATGATTATTAACTGAGCAGCATAAAATGACGAAGAGTGATTTTGACGTTAGACTTTGACAATAAATCTTTATTTTCCATGGCATACTGGATAAGTTTCGATGAGTTATGTGTGCAATTTTTCAAAAAATCGAATTGTCTCCTAAACTACACCCTCTCTCCTAAACACCCCGAATACGACTAACAATAAGTAATAAAATATGGGGGGTGCCATTTGAAAAGATATCCGAAAAATCGAGTGTTCTGATTTTTTGAATAAATGTCTGCTATACCAAATTTTTTCGGAAAATATCGAATAACTACAAAACTTACCTACCAAATTGCAAAAAGATATTCATATAGCTTATAAATAGAGGAATCTAAATATGTAAAAATATATAGGAAAAAAAATAGGGAAATCTAATCATATTTTCATTGAAGAGAACATGATCGATTATATATTTATTATAAATTTTTACATTTATATTTTGACCAGAATGCCATAAACTTCTAATGAACGGTCTCGCTGAGACACCCTGTATGTCTTTGGCGTTGTTATTAAGTACTGGAAATTTCAGAAAAGTCGAAAGAGGGTGGGTAAGAAATCTTCTCTACCACTCCAAAGTAAAATGGTTGAGTTGTAGTATTGCTTTTCGATATAGCTAGAATTTGAAAGAAGAAGTCGAATCTTTTCCAAAAAAACCATGGAAAATGACATAATTTCAAGTTTACAAACGATGAAGAATTGCTTACGAGCCTCATATTTTACTTTAAATCAAGGTTCGATTCTTGGGCATCTTTATTTCGCTTTATACACATAATTCAGCCAAAAGTATTAATTTTTATAAACTTCGTATACCTATGTATATGCTGATTATATACTATTGTATTGGTAATTTGTTGCGTGCAACTGGCGTTTTGTCGTTGATAATCTTAACACTGACTTGCTATCAGTTTTTAATTCTATAAAATTTGACGATTCATTTGTCAAAATCTTAAATCATAATTTTTGGTGACAGCAAAATTTGCGGACAACTTAAGAGAAATATTGTACGGGGGTGGGATTTGTTCTATGCGAAAAAGTACAAAAAGAGTTGTAGTAATAGACAACTCTTTTAGATCTAAACAGAAATCCACTGAATACTTATTAGTCATACTTAAGAGCGCAATATTATATACGGTGAAGTAATGTTGTAACGAAACCATGTAAACTCATTTAACACACAATTTACATAGCAAGAGTTGCTCTGGTAGTCTTGACAAGCAAATACGCACACTACAAGTTTTTATTTTCAATTTGATGTTCTATACGCTCCTGGTTTAGAGGACAAGAGGCAAGCCTTTTAGCTGTCAATAATAGTAATGTTGATGAGTGAAAGAAGTAAAAAAAGTAAGCTTTAGTAAATAAAAAAGGGATTAAATCATTGAAAGTATTCATTCTAAGAATTCAATAATCTAGAATTGAGTTTTTGTAGCCTCCTTTCATTAATTCATTTACGCTTTCAAGTATCTGCACCTACCTAGAATGAGACTTTTAAGTCTCATTCTACCTAGAAAGAAAAAAAAACATTAATTGATATTTATTGAAGCCTCTCATTTGTTCTCTTTGTAACCTTTTTACTTAGAAACGTAAATAACTAGGAGAATTTTTCACAAACGCTGCAGTTGGAAAAATAATTTAATTTAGTGTAGACATATGCTTAATTCCAACTAACAAATACCTCGGAATATAGAGAAAATTAATTAAAATTGTCCATGAAATTGTTCGACAAATCCAATGTATTTTATAGTTTTTTTTATACCAAATACACGCCAGTTTTATTGTCTGTTTTAGACCTTATTTTAAGATGTTAAAATTATGTTTCATTTTCGACTTTATCATTCTTTGCGCGTTTATCACTGCCTAAGTGTGTTCCACAAAGACGTACTTTGCATAAAATATTGTTTGTTTTCTAGTTTAATTAGAAAGCTCGACCTGTGTGAATGGAAACATAACGAGCCTCCCGCGTGAGCCGCACACACGCACACTTCGATCGTAAAACTTTCTTGGGTAGCCCGTCGCACAAAAGCGAGGTTTTTAATTATGAAAATTGTCAGCGTTGTAACAACGGGATACGGATTATTAGGCCGTACATCAACGCAATATAATATCACTGGAACAACGACAGTAAACAGTACGAGTCTGAGTAAAATGTGGGACATTCGCGACACAGCCTAATTGCGAATTTAACAATAAAAACAACACAACAAAGATTCTATGGTAAGCAGTGAAAACGGGCAAAAGCTAGAACTTAAACGGGAAAGAGGAATGCGGCGATGAATTTTCGGGCTTCCACTAAGGAGAACTGAGACTTTAAAATATATGCGGAATGTGAATATCCTGCTGATATAAGAGGCAAAACTCTGACAACCACAAGTTATGCCGCTCTTGAATTTGACATCTTTTGCGAAATTTGTTCAGTAAGAAAATCCATGTAGATATTTCCCCGTATTTGTGAATATATTGAAAATACGGAAAGTATTCCGTGAGGTAAAAAGTTTACGAAAGCAAATAGAAAAATGTTACGATATAGGAGAATTGAATAAAACGTTTTTGCGTTTTTGTGTTTCGGAAACAGAGCTTATTTTTTTTAATGACGTTTGTATCTATGCATATTTTAAACGATTTAGTGTTACTGTTTGAAATTGCCACATTGGTTTGTAGCAGGTCACTGACTTGCAATGAACTTATTTTCTTTAATGCACTACGTTACACTGTTCAACATGATTATGATCTACTGGTCATCATCCTAAGAATTATTGTTGTCTATGTGGTGCAGTAACGCTGAAGTCCCAAAAGCGCAACCTCACTCCATTAGTGAAAAAGTATTATGAACTTCATTTTGAGTGTAAAGTGGAGGATCAAACAAGGTCCTGGGCTCCGCATACCCGTTACCTATCGTGTTCTAGCCTTCTCACTGCACGAAATAGTAGCTACATGTTATTTCATATTCCGTTGATTTGGAGGAAACCAACCACTCCTCTGGCTGTTATTTCTGTTTAACAAACATTAAAGAGATCGCGTTAAAATCAAAATCAAAATATACAGTAATGTATCACAAATTGTAATCTGCAATGACTCCAATTTCAGTTTGTGATGGAAGACTATTTTCGGGACAAAATGGTTTAGTGTTTTATAATGACATTTCTACTCTTATGAAGACATTTGATATTGAACATAACCCATAATATAATGGCACTGATTTATTCATCCCTCCAAAGATAGAGCACCTATGGTTCATTCACTGGTATAAAACGACTACTTATATGATAACTGTATGTTTATACTGGTAACGCTCCAATTTGCAGAGCATGATTTGAGTATTTGTAATTATTTGAAGCACTTATTCTTGGTCTGCAGCTTGGCGATACTGATTTTTTTTCTTAAAGCCATGGTCAATACTGGTGGTTTCATCTACTTAAAACAGAATTTACCTAAAATTAAAAAAGTACTATTTGAGTGTGAAGGACTATTGAATCCACTGAAGAAAGCAGCTTCACAAGCATTCAAAAATGTTACTCAGTGTTTTTTTTTGAACTCGAAAGCGAAAAATCTTAATTTTTTACTTTCTATTCGAGGTAAAATGATATAATATAGTGTTGTTAAGAATGTAGAAAGAGGAATAGCATTGCTCTGTTTGTAATGCAATTTTAATCCTTTCAGGACGAACTTTTAATTTTTTGGAAAATTAATCTTTTTTGCTTCGGAAAAAAAAAAAATTATTTTATTTTAAATAAACCAAAACATGGTGGTTCCATGTGGAAGGTCAACCAAAACGATAACATTATTTCTCATGGAATTTAACAAAACTATTATTTTTAGCTGACAGGCACAACCCCATTTTACAACTAGTACAGTGCCATCTTGTACGTCTTGGATGCGATTTTGTGCTGCAGTGTGTGCATCTGACTTTTGTGCATGTGAGTCCGTTCTCCTTTCCAAAGGTATTTGTTTTTTAAATTTTCAGGTGGATTTTTCAAACTTCACCTTTCCATTTGAAGCATTGATTCCAGGATTCCCTTCTATAAGTGCAGTTGCCACAGCAATTTTGAACTCTTTTAAAGATAAACCGTGATTTACGATCCAGTTCATAACAAGATTTGAGCATATCGGATTTATCCACATACCCCATATGATGATTATAATCCTTGACCAATGTTTTGCACCTTACTTATACTAAAGTACTATCTTTTTCTTTTCTGTGTACGGTCTCTTCATATTCCAGGTAGCGAGAGTTGCTGAGAAACAATATCGGCTATTTATCCATCCATTGCAAAGCAAAAATACCGTCTTCACTTATTCTACATTCTGAGTCACCCCTCTTCATTTTTCGGTTTGCTTTGAAATCTTCAGGTATGTCTTTTCTGTCTTTCTGTGCGGTGTTCGTTATGAATATATTCCGTTCTTCAACAGCTCTGGTTGCAATTGCACACTACTAAAACAATTGTCAAAGTAGACATGATAGTGTTTCTCAACTAATTTTCTTGTGAGATCTTTCATTACCGTCGATACCAAGATTCTTTTCTGTTACGTCTTTCACACTTCACTGCCAGTGTATATTTGAAATTCTACCACATATCCTTATGAGACGTGCCTTGCGAGACATGCTGCTGCCGATGGTTTCAACACTGCGAAAAAATTGTGAAAAGGTGGTTGAAGTGTTGAGTTGGTGCTAACGTTGGCTATTATTTTTTCTGTTCATGAAGGTGGCAACGTTCCCCATCAGCATATTTTGTTTTAGCACAGTTGGTTGCATAGCGAAATATCTCCAAGATCATGAAAAGTTTGCCACGAACGGATTGAGTCTCTTCCTGTGGTTCTTCCAATTTAACAATAATAAAACAAGTATTCTACTTAGAAAATAGTCTTAGTCTACAACTTCTTGTTCAGCCACCCAGTATATTACTTGGTCAACTACTAGGTCACAGCTTCCGCAAACAAGAAAGAAAATCGATGTTTCCTGGGAATTTTCACCAAAATATTTAATAACGGAGTTGTTAATTTTGTTCCCAACTTTTATTTTTTTTTTATTCTGCTGTGTACAATATTGCCGGGCGATGAACAGTATTGTTGCGACCTGCTGGTCTTGACTGTTTCTAAGTAATATCGGTGATTCGTCTTATATTGAATTTTGGATGATGTACTGGGTCAATAATATACAATATTGCAGGTTTTCTTTAAGTAAGTATTTGTGGGTTTTTTCGCCAATTACTTTTATAAATTAATAAGATAGAGAAAAAAATAATGGTTTTTACTGTTTTTGTTTCATTTAATGTTTATCGATGCAATAGTCGTTGTCTAAATATACAAATTTATTAAATAATTAAGAGAATTAATATATATATTTTTTGACCTTTATGTACTTATCTTTTAATGTGTCAATAAAACAATAAGTAATTAAATACCAATTTAATTTAATTTATGGAATAAATTGGTATTTAATTATTTATTGTTTTATTGACCTCTAAGTGGAAATAAATCAGGAATTAAAAGATAATTAAGAGATAAAAACATTTTTCCCATAAATGTGCAAATCATCCACAATTGGGAAAATCAAACGAGCAATATTAGAAAGCAATTTTTAACCGAAAGTGACGAAATCGGATAATAATTAAAACAGCCAGGACGAACTGGAAAACTACCAACAGGTAGTTAGGAGTCCCCCGTTGTGACCCACTCGCGTCGGTGCGTTACGAATTCGAACAGATAACGAAATTAAGTTAGAGAGCGAAATAAATAAACCACTACCCAGTCGTAGGTTTCCCCTTTTAAAAATTTAGAAGAAGGCTCGGAAAAACTTTAGAAATTAACTTTATTCTTCCTTTCATTTCCGCATCAAGTTCAGCTTTCGGACTTCGATATATGTATAATTAGATTTGCTAAAATCCAAGATCCTTCGGATGATGTTATTCTCGCTGGTAATAGATGGAGTTTCACGAACTGGAAAGGCGTGAAGCGTGCAAAATGAGTAAGTGGGCGTTAGGAAGATCTAAGATAATATTTTGAAATATTTTGAAATAAATGAATCCACTCCTTTGCTTATATCCAGCAAATTAAAAATTTTCTCAGAGATATCAACATCGAAAGTAATTGATTTTGCTAGATTTTAAAGGCTCAATAATAAATTAATTTTCAAAATTAGCATAAGCAAACCACCTGTAGATATTATAGAATCTTAAATTGCTACAGGTGGTTTAAACATATACTAATGATATATAAATAACAAGATCAATTAAAAGCAAATAGCTACCAATTTAACGAATTAATTATCTAAAACTTATTTTAATGTAACTGAATAATTTAGAAGTTAATAGGAGTACCAACATCAATTACATTTACAATCTATGGTTTGATTGAACAATTTTGACAGCGACTAACGAGTATGCAGTATCGTATAATGAGCGGAAACTCATTCCATAGAAGACCACTCTAACTAAAATTCGTCACGACCGATTCCGATAGTTTAAACGTAATAGACAGATTTATTGATCCGTACGTCGCGTCAATATGCAGGATTTAAATGCTAGGGAGAAATGAAACTCGACAGCTATAGCGAAAGATTAAATTATTCGCGTTAATTAAACCAAAAATTGGATATACATAGGACGTCATTGGAAAACATGTTCAATTAGACTAATGTCAACAACAGGTAGACAAATTGGGTCGCCATGTAAACCCAAGGTGTATAATTTGTATTACCCCACAGACCATAATTAATTATACCAGTATTAAAAAGAAATTTTCTATCATAAAAGCGCATTGGATTAAAATAATAATTTTCCTAGAGATATAGATAAGGGATAGCTTTGTTTGGTCTTGAGTTAACGCCATTATAAGTATAATGAAATGAAATGAAAAACTCATTAATTTTATGCAATGCCTTCATTAATTTCTCATTTTACTTAACGAATTTCTGATAACATTGATGTTGATTTTTGACCGTTTTTTTTGTTAAACAATAAAATTTGTAAGGGTTTTTCGCTCCTTTAATAATAAAAATCTTTATTTTCAATATTTAGATTAACGTCTAGTTTGAAGTAATTCAAAATTTTGAATTTCATCATACTACACGTTACTTTAAATTTTGTTTAATTAATATAATTTCCCGAAGAAGTCACAGAATTGTGACGAAATAAAGGATTTTTATTATTAACAGCCCGAAAAACCTGTGCAAACTTTATTCTAATAAACAATTCTAGCTTTGTATTTTGGTGGCTAATCTGTTTCTCCAGGGTCACCATGATTTCAACTTCGTCATCAATGAGGTTTTTAGCTAGTGTATGTAGACGTAAGCTGCTGAAATGCTGTTCTTTTTACTTGAGCGAATAGCTCATGGTCTCATAGCTGGGCTAGAATGGCCGTAAACAATGTCTGGTAAACCAGGTCTGTTTGGGCTATGCTCAATTCCTTTTTCTCGCATTGTTCATGATGATGGCTCGGGAATCAGTGGCCTGAGAGAGACCAGAGGTTGCGAATTTTCTTTATTAATATCGTCAGATACAGGAAGAGCTGATGCTTCTGTCAATATAGGTGGAACAAGAGCTGTTTCTGGACTAGCCTGTGGATTCAATGGACACAAACCATACATTTGAAAGGATAATATTAAATCCTGCCTTAGTGAGTTTTTCGTCTGGATTTTGTTCGATAAATGATAAAACTTCCAAGCATCCAAGTGGTATTCAAATGATCCATAGACGGCTTTATCGTGGGGTTGGAGTTCGTGAGTGGTGTTTGAAAGTAAACCGTATAATGATATGTTGAGTGAATCTGCAATTTCGACGATGGAGTGACGATCTACCCCCTCAAATATTAATTAAAATTTTCCTGCACTTTTGTACCGCGCTAGGTGCTTCAAAAATTCTTTGAAAAGTTCATATAATCCTTTAAATATGATCATTGGTGTTATGGCACTACTACTACTGCATTTACACACTCAGCGATGGTGACGCTTTTAGAGACTGTTAATGCATTATTAAGCTTTTGTACTCTAACTGGGTTCGTAAACTGAGCTTTTCTTCTTGACATGTCCGTTTGATATCTTTTCATGAACACCTTTAATCAATCTTCACCAGCAACTCTAGCATGTCGATTGAAGTTATGTCTGATGTTATTAAGCTCGTAAAATTTATAGACCAAGCATCGGAGAGTTCGTGATGTCATAGACAATCCTATTTCGGTAAACCTCATAATTCTGCTAACAAGATCAGTTTTAACCTAGAAGTAGTTTGAGGTAGTATGTATGAATGTCAAGTACTTGCAGGTGTGATCATAATATCGCTTATGATTAAATTGTATTTTTATCACTTAGGCCTTATTAGCCGACATGCCTTATGACCCGCACCTGCTTCATATTTAATAAAATCATGCGTTGTTATAGAAAAAGTAAAATAAATAACTGAAACATGGTTGCTTCATTTTTGACCACTCCTTCGTTAAGGCGATTCTGGTTGGTTTTGTTCAGTGTGTACAGTTATTTTAGAAAGTTAATTACAGTATAACCAATTCTGTTTGTATTTTGTTTCGGTTTGATCGGTTTCAACGGTTGTTAAGTGAGCTGTCAAGAATTTATACAGCAATTAGAAAGAATTTGAAAGTTTTGTAAAATCCAGAAATCAGTTGCTCAAACTTTGTACGCCGCTGACATCGAAAGACGATTAAATGTTTGTACTTATCTCTATAAACATGTAGTATAACAATAACAGCATCCCGATGCAGATCTTATGGACCGACAAACCAAGTTTATCCAAACTCCAGTATGTGAAATCGCCATGACGAACATTTGTGGAGACAAAGAAATTCTCACCGATTTTTTTTTGCTACTGCAAGGGTGGGACAACCGTAAAGGCCAAAAGAGATACCTGTTGTGCTCATGTGTCGTTTTAGACCTCTTAACCAGGTTGCACCCTGACAACGAACTCCGTAACCTGGTCGAGAGTTAATTTACTTACTTCGGGATCATTTAATCGATCGACCACAAAGTATATCCACTGTTGAGTAGTCAGCAAGAAGATGGATTGGAGTTTCCTTCGCACTGTCACCGGTTAGAAGAAATTGAGGTGGTTGTTGAACTTGTTGAGTCATTTATTTTTAATGGGATTTTAACTGGAAATCAACTTTTGCAATTCGATTTTGACAACATTCTAGATGAACTAAATTTAGAGACTGGTGCAAATTTATGGTGGATTCAACATAACAGCGTCCCAGCCCACTCTCTATTCTTATTTGTATGATTTCAAGGACTTTGGGTTCGCAAATTACATATAATACATTGGTAACACCAATACCACAACGTTTGATTATTCGGGTCACGTGTTCCGAAAGCGCATGGGCTATACGTTTCCAGCGCTAATACTTGTAATTTTAGTTTATAATTAAGCATTAATTAGTTTCGAGACGAAATTATTAACGATTATATTAATTGCATTCATTGCAAAATCTGCATTTATAATGTATGCTCTCTTATATATATAGAATAACCTTTTTGTAGTTGAAAACTGGTACAATTAGATCAAGATAATACAAGATCGGCAATACGAAAAAGCAGGATTTTCTCGGAAGTTCTTCCTGGAAATCGCAAGTTTAATTAATACATTAACTATACTTGCGTGAAACTGAACCATTCAAAATACGCAAACGACGTTTAAAGGTAGCGAATCTTTATTTTCCGATTCTGTTTCGTGGATAGTTTAATATTCATGTTGCGTGCCTTAATTTAGTTAGAATTTCAGAATTTTCTTCCTTTTATATGAGATGTTCGCTGCTTTCTTTTACAGGAGCGCTCGATCCTTTTTTTTGTTACTTTTTCGTTTCAGTTCTAAGACTTGCAGATGTAATAAAGAAGCCTGCTTAAACCGGTTAACGAGGTAATGGAAGGAAATCTTAGAAAAAGCGATACGTTGCTTTTTTCGTTAAAATGTTGTTAAAAAGAATATTAAGAAGAGAGATATAAGATTTTGAATCAAGTAAAGTGAAATGAATTTTATATGATATTACTTGGCAGTACTCAAGGTTCAGGTCAAAGGTCTGTGTCTAGTAAAAGAGATAAGAGATAAGTTCGAACAAGTTTAATCTAAAATGGTCCTAACAAATGTAATTTTTAAAAAGGTAACAATTGTTTAAATTTAAGCAAGCATACTTGAATAATGTATGATAACATTGTATATAAAATCGTAAATATTAATATCGATTTCCTTATCTAAACTTGCAATAAATGTATCTCCATATGTACAAGTAAAAACCAGACAGATTTTTTTATGATTCCAAACTTCAATTTAAATGTTGATTTTTCTCTACTTTGACGTAGTCCCTACTAATACTGATTGAATGAAAATCGAATGGAAGCTTCGTACTGTGAATAATCAGATTAGATTGTAGATGGATGCACTGACTTTGTGAAGCTGGAAAAATGTGAAAAAAAACCGTCTGCTGCATCCAGTCATCTCGTCAGAGTGCATTTTAGTTTGTTAGTGCATATGTCCTATGTGAATTGTTAAAATTTATTGTGTTACTATCTATCTCTACAATGTCTGTTATTGATGTGACAGCGAAGAAGCTTTTAAGCTTTAAATGCGAGTCGAATTCAATTGAATAAGACATTTCTTTTGAAGGTTATATCTGTTGGAAACATCTAAAGAAACTTAATAGATATATCATATCGTCGTATGCTATCGAAAACTGGGGTAATAGGTCTGCTAATATTTGTACAAAGGATAGGAGAAGTAGAAGATTACTAAAATAAATATAAGTTACTGTTTTGTTTCTTATACTTAAGTAAGCAGTAAAATTGGAATGACGTACTTGCTTTCCACCTTCACTGGAAGAAAGAACTTCGTCTTTGCAGATTACATCGAGCAAGTGTTTTGTGGTACTGAGGGTTCTTACCACACGAAGTTGGCCTTTTTCTCAGAAATCTGCCTTTAATCGAAGAGAACCTGCTTGATACTGTCAGGCTCAACATTTTACAGAAAAAGGTGCTACTCATTATTGTTTCAGCATTCTGATTCTGTCGGAAAATCCGTTGGCTTAGCATACTCCATGGCTAAAAGAGCCACAACCAAAGAGCATAAAAGGCAGAATCTTCTGGTCCAGTCTTGGAAAAATCGAAGACCTCGGACGTCACTATAGTCTTAATAAACAAATTGTTACAGTTTACGCATGGGATTAAAAAAAAACCTTGTGCGTAACAGAAAAACGGGGAAAAAGGAATATACTGGCTTTATTCTCTTTATTTGTGAAACTACTATTTCTAAAAGCAAAAGTGCTGTCAACATATATATAATTCAAATTCCGGTATGGTCATGAAGAGCTGATTTTTCTTTCGTATAGAACTGTAATCCTATCTGATTTGTTTGTACTCATACTCAATCGATAGTACCTACATAATTAAGCCATCATTAAGGTTTATACCTCTCACGAATTGGTTGTCACTTTTGACAATCTCATGACAAGGAACTGTGGAATCCAAGGTAACAGAATTCGAACGTGCTCATTAATTGAGCCTCTGCCAGGTTGAGGAGTATCGATTATAATAAAAAATGTGATCTCGAAGAACATTAGATGTAAGACGATTGGCAATAGAAGCTCCCAATTCTAGTGCTTTGTTTGGACGACAATTTGGACATCGATTTGTACTTTCATACAAGACAAAATCCAACACCAAGTCAGTTGCACTTGAATTGAAACTGATGTTTTGATTTTGTAGTGTGGAACATTTTTTTAATACAATATCACATTTTTCCTGGTCTTTCCAAAACGAAAAATAGTTTTAACTTTCACCTCATTCAATACATTTTTCCATCCTCCAAAAACAATCCTTAAACCAGCTCTACCAAGTTTCACTAGGGAGTAAGGCACACTCATTATCCCAAGCCCTGAGAAGTTCCTCATCACTAGAAAACCGTTTCCTTTTTAGCTTCATTTTCACATTTGGGAACAGGGTCAAGTTGCAGGGAGCAAGGTCTGAACTGTAAGGAGGGTGCTGAAGAAGTTTTAGTCCTGTAACGCTCAAATATTCGTTGCCAGCTTTGACGCAGTAATGACGGAGAAACCAAGTGTCCATTCTTGACTTTGGCCGCAGGTTCTTTATCCATTTGGTAACTTCAGACTTCTTTTGTGTATCCAAGACACAATTTCAGTCGATTTAAAAAAATACATTTTCTTCGTTACAAATCGGGATCATCTGACAGCTACGAAAGTGTCCTCATCATCAAAGATCTCTTGCTTGGCACATCATAATAGTATAACCAAGTCTTATCACCTGTCACGATGCTTTTCAATTAGTTTATGTGTCACCCAAAGACAACAAAGTTTCTTCACATGCAAATGATCATGCAGAATCGAATGAATTGTCGGTGTATTCAGGCTTAACGGTGCAGCAGTAATATTTTCCTCCGTAATCGACGTTCGTGGCCTTCCCGCTCTTTCAACGTCCTCTAGAGTAAAATTTCCTCTTGGGAATTATCTATATCACCTGAATATAGTTGTACGATGTGGACAAATATCATCTATTGCTATAGTCATTTCTACTACGCACTGGTCTACGTTTAAACCACGCACAAAACTGCCCGTAGCTCATTTCGTGATCACGATGCTATAGCAAGCACTTCACACTATCACTGCTAATGAATAAGTGAGCTCAAACACTTGACGCAGCAGCTATTTCTACCTGCTTGTGTGAAAGTTAAGTAACTAGCACTATAAATAGTTATGGATGATATCGAGCAGACACAATTATCCATCTCTATTCATAAATAAGTAAATAATAATATAATAACAATAAAAATAAACGGTTTACACAAGCTTACCTAATGCATCTATTCAAATTCCTTTAATGACATGTGGAACAGAATTTTGATGTTAAATTATAAAGAAACACAAACATAGTAGAATTTTTTCGTTAGAAAATTTGAGGTTTTTTCCATTTATTATCCTATCTCACGTGAATTGGCGTAAGTTTTAGTCTTGCTTGTGACTTCCAAACGTTTTTTTATCCATTTGAAACCCTTAGTGTCGGATAAAATTTGCTGTAGTTGTTTCCTACTAATAAATTCAAATCAGATTTAGTTAGCTTGCGATTACATTACCAGAAAAGACTAACCAAAATATCTTCTCGAAACGTTCTTTTTATTTCTCTCTTTAACGCCATATTTCCTACAGGAAAGCTCTACTTTTTAAACCAGTTTATTTTTGTTTGTTTTTATGTAGTATTTAAATTAGTTGTAAATAAATTGTTGACGAAACGTAACTTTCTCGTACTGTAAGGAAATACTGTTTATCTAACTATGTGAAATTATAGAAATTTCGACCCCATTTATACGTTTATATTACAGGCTCTTCCCATATTTATCTAACGATTGCGATATTTACACAATAATACCTCAGTTATTTCATTAAGTACGAAATTCCAATTTCAAGTAACTTTAGACGTTTGCTGTTGCTTATCAAATTATAACAATATTACGATTAAGGAAGTATCGACACTAAATTTTGTGGTATTTTTACTGCAAGATTAAAGAAAAACTCAATAAAACAGCACTGTATCTCTTACATTTCCATTTTAAAGAGGGCGCTTATTAACATTTGCGTCCAAGGAATACCGAACACAGAAGCAATTTACATTAATCTTCGGAGATCTATACCCTATATTTATATTCACCTCTAAAATTATGTGCAGATATACGACCGTAAAGTAAATGTGCTATTACAATACATATACGTACTCAATTATAAAGCAAACATCGGATCTTTGCGAATACATTCCTCTCCACCTACACTAATAATAATTTAAAGCAAACATCGAGAAGGAGGCGAAAAGGTTACTTCCATATCTGGCTGTGAACGGGTCAGATGTACCCGGATCCTACCGGAGTTGTAATCGATTGTCTGACGGGTCTGTGCAGCTGCAGCGGTACTCAACAAGTGGTTCGCGGGGAATCAACATATCTTCCGTCTTCCTTCTACCTACCGAAAGGTAAATGTGTGTATATCTCTGACTTGATTTTATAAAAGAGATTTTGATGACGTGTAGCACATACGGATTTAAAAAGGTATTGAAGGATACTAGAGAAAGTAAATATGTATGTCGGACGACTTAGTTAAAGTGCATTTCTGTTTTTCTTTCATTCATACTGTTATTGCAGGAACTGTATTACGGAAGAACTTGCTTCACTAATATTTTTTAAATAATTTGGGTTAGACAAATCATCATTTATTTGTAAATTGAACGGAACTTTGTTTGTTACAGCATTTACCTGATTTCTCATTGTGTATGTTTATTTTTACTGAAGTAGCTGCTTTCGATTGGTTTGCCAGATTTTAGTGTCGGAATGGAAAACTGATAATGGTTCAGAGTTTCCTTTGAAGGAAGACAAAAGTGTATCGATATTAAGGAGGAAGATTTTGCAAAATAATCCATTGTTTTACTAAATTTTTCAATGTATGTTTTGTTTTAGTATTCAAAAATATCATGTTATATTGCATTTTGTTTTCTGAAATTTTTGTCTTATACCACCTTTGGTTTTCGCTTATAAATATTCTATATGTTTTACGATTTGTAAAAATAGAAACTAATTAAGTGTGAGTGAAGATTAAAGGTATTTCTCAACACTAATACTTTGGAATTAACTGAGTTTTACAGTCTTTCTCTTCAGAATTGGGTCACTATATTCTTCTATAGATATTTGAGTGCTTTGGTACTGGAAAACATTTTTTCTGCTCCGACTATCCTCATTAATATGTTGATATTTAATATAGGAAAAAAAATGTCATTAAGATTGAATTCGATTATGATTCTTCAGGTCCAGATAAGTTTGTCAAATCATATTTTTTATAAGTAAATGGTTTTTCATTCTGTTTGTAATCATATCTTATCCAGAATTGAATAGGCATCAACTGTCGTGTTCAAGATTTGATATAAAAAATTTTGATAATTTTCGGTTACAAAGAGAAATTGATATGGGATGGGTCTTTATCTTTAATTTCTGGATTAATTGACTTACCTTCATCCTTTTGTTTGAATGGTTTTCTTTACTCGGTTTTCCAGCCTAGGTTAGGTCTTCCCACTGCAGTCTGACGGATCGCTCACTGGTACATGGGATTGAGGTTTTCCCTTTTCTGATGTTGTCTTTTCAATTTTGAGATGATTTTCTACTAGGCACAGATTATTATTTTGCACACCTCCAAACATCCTACTTTTCCGACGGTTTGAAGGGACTGGAGCAGAGATTGAAAAAGTATATTGATCATCAACAAAAAAAAAACTGCATCAATACCATGTTTTTCTTGTCGATTCCGGAAACATTTCAGGTCGCCCTCATATCGTTAAATGATTTCTCGTCCTGGTACTGTAATTGTGTGTCTCACCAATTTATGTTTTTAGGTATGTAGGGGAAAGGTGACACGTTTGGGACGGAGTATTGTTTGGGACATTCTAATTTTTGCCGCCAAAGTTTAACTGCAGTGTACATCACCAACAATACGTGATGTAAAACTGATGTATGTATATTGTGTACATGTGTCTTACAAAATTTTAGTTTTTGATGAGTAAAAGTAAAATAATTGCTTCCTGTTTGCTTTAGTTTAAGCACTAAATATAAATCTCGATATTTTTCCATAAATTGCTCTAGTATCTCTTAAATATTTACACCTAATTAGGATCCGTGTTTATCTAAACTAACACTTTTCCCATTAGATCAAAGCTAAAGTTAGATGGATGGGACGTTCGGGACAAAAACTGAGTGATGTTTGGGACAGTGTCCCAAACGTGTCGTTTTACTTTTCTGAATGAATTAGGTACTAGTAATTTCTTTTACAGATAACGATTATGCCTTCAGAAAGAAAAGCAATTCCTTTGGATATATCCAAAAGAGCTCTATCTGAAGTGTAAAATGATGGGAAAAAATGTGAAAATGCGTGCCTGAAGAAATAAAATCTAATTACAAATCAAAACACGTTTCTACACAAGTATTCACAATGCAACACGAGAAAATTCTTTGTGAGTATTTAGAAAAATCAGCAAAAACGCACTATGGTTTGACACTGAAGCAAACCAAGTCTCTGGCTTATAAAATTTGGTGCGGTTAATAAAATTAAAATGCCACCTAATTGGAGTACGAACGAAGCTGGAACAAAAGATTGGCTTAGGGGTTTCAGAAAAAGAAATTCTACTATTTCTTTACGACAACCTGAGCCAACTAGCTTATCAAGAGCTACTAGCTTCAATAGGAAAAAAGCTTGGGGATTTCTTCAATAATCTAAAGGCAATTCTATCTCGTTACAACTTTCCTCCATCATCTATATGGAACATAGACGAAACTGCAGTTACAACGGTGCATTCTCCAGGGAAAGTTTTAGCCCCAAAAGAGGAGGAGGTTTTGGTGGAACGAAAAGGGATGCTAATTGTTACATTTTTAATGAAAACAGTTTTAGTTTTATAAAAAATGTACGATAAAATTGATGTCTTTAAGTTTACGTTTTGTTTTACTATAGTTTCTCAGTTTCTACAAATAAGTTTTTTAATATTTACCTGTATTATTTTTATATTCGCAATAAAATGTTTCAAGAAAGTCTTGTTTGTACTTGAACTATGTACCTATACGTCCCAAACCTACCACCCTCTGTCCCGAACCAAACACCGGGATGGGAGGTTTGAGACATTTTACTGATTCTAAAAAACATATGTTATTTTGACTTTCTTCATATTTCAACAAAAAAAAGTATTGATGTAGTAAGGAAATATACGGTAGATTGCAAAAACCTCAAAAGAACTCAAAATTATGTTTAAATAGCGTAGATAACAACATTCAAATTTTTTTTGTCCCAAAAGGCAAGTATTTTTCCCTAATGTATGCTATTTTACATGACTCAATCCTTTTCGTATTGCAGAGGGTGAAGTAAAACTGCAAATTGTATTGCTCATAAATAGTACCACTGCATCTTTTAAGTTATAAATTGTGTGTATGTATGTACACTACCGTCACAAAGTTTGGAAGCAGTAATAAATTTCTTGGAAACGTACAATAATTGCCAAGATATGGATAAATGCCTTTAAGTACTTATTTACACTACAGTATCTTCTTCAACAGGAGGGATATTCAGAACGAGCTATTGCTGACAGACTGGGAATTTCACCGAAGGGTGTACACTATACTTTGGTAAGAAAAACAGAAACCGGACAACTTAGTGATCGGAGGCCAAGTGGACGATCACGAGCAACGACCGCAGTTGAGGATCGATTTATAATTGTAACAGCAAAACGAAACCGACGATTTACGGCACCAGATATTACTAAACGTCTTAATGCCCAACGAAGAACAAGGATATCAGTTACGACTGTAAGGAAACGATTATCGGCTGTAGGACTGAAGGGACGAATTGCGGTAAAAAAACCTTTATTAAAACGCGTTCACAAACAGAAAAGACTGTTGTGGGCTACAGAACACCTAAACTGGACAATGGATGAGTGGAAAACCATCTTGTGGACGGATGAATCGAAATTTGAGACTCTTCGGTTCTAACCGGAGAGTTTCAAATTTCGACGACCGGGCGAACGTGTTCATGAGAACTGTTTAGTGCTTTCGGTGAAGCATGGAGATGGAAATGGGGTTGGGATTGTTTTGCCGGGACAACAACGGGTGATTTGGTGAAAATAACTGGGAAAATGCGGAAAGAAGAGTATTTGGACATCCTGTAAAACAACGCATAGCCATCCAGAACTCGCATAATCGGTCAACCGTTCACATTCCAGCAGTATAACGACCCCAAGCATGCCGCTAAGGTATGTAAGAACTTCCTAGAAGCAAGACAGGCAGCGGGCGAAATTACATTAATGGTCTGGCCTCCTCAAAGTCCTGACTTGTCTCCGATTGAGCTGTTATAGGATAAGTTAGACAGAGAAGCCAAATCACGACAGCCACAAAATGCTCAGCAGCTTTGGGACTGCTTACAGGATGTTTGGCAACAAATTGATCAGCTTGGCAACAAATTAATCCGAATTACTTGGAGCGATTACTAAGCAGGATGCCCAGAATTTGCGAGGCCGTGATACGTGCCAAAGGAGGACATATAGACAAAAAGACATTATAAGTTAAATAATGCAACAAATGTATATATATTTTAGGCCTTATTCCTTGTGTATATTACTGTTTTTGAATATATTTTGTGTTTGTTAATATAGCATTAGTTAAAAACTGAAATTTGGAGTTCTTTTGTAAAATTTATTACTGCTTCCAAACTTTGTGACGGTAGTGTATATGCGTTTCTATGACTTTATTACAACATTACGTCCCAACAATCGAGAAACTGTTTTAGGACGACGTATCACAAACGCTACCGATTATATTCAAAACCTGGACCTATTGCTGGAAATGACGGATCAGAGAGTTCTTTATGTGGCAACCCTCTTTCAGAGTATCATTTTAAACAGACAATTTAAGTATTTCTACAGTAAAATTGCGTTTCGAACTGATGTTCATATATTTAAAAAAATTACTACATCCCATATATGCATGTATAATACATATAATGAAAATGAGGGTAGTAGAAAGCTTCAAAAGCAAAGAAACCGTAATGTATATGTCAAGTCCTTTTTATTCCCGGTTGCTGATAAAAATCAAATGGAAATATAATTATTGAGATTAAACATTTTATATTTTGATAAAGTTATTTTTTAATTGCCTCTGGGAACATATTAATTAAAGCTTCGAAATAATACTGTCGCTTATAATGTCAAATAAATGTTTGCTTTATGTTACAGTAAAACAACATCGTTTTTTGAATGAATTATTTAAAAAAATCACATCAAGTTTATCCATATAACATCAATAAGAATTGGCAGAACAACACCCGACAGGCAAAAGTTTTGCCATTACTATAATTTTGATTTAAAACAACACAAACTTGTTGTTGCCTGCCGAGCTTTCATGTCCTTTATAAAGCAAATGGTTAGGAGGTGTTTTAATTAAATAATGAATGAGTTGGGAAACAGTAACAGTGCAAATTTGGGATGAGACGTGGTAGATATTATTAAGAATGAAAAGTTTGATCTTTACTTTACTTTACTTTATATAGATAATTAAAGGAACTTTGTAACTGTTGTACTATATACAGGATGTTCCATTAAAATATATCAAATTGCGTAACACTTAGGAAACCTTTATTAATCCATCGAGACATTTTTTCTTTAATTGGATTAACGTTAATTAATGTTGCCTGGTGTGTATTTTAGTCTTCACTTTTTACAGGATTAGAGTGATTTTTCTACAATTGTATAGTTTTGGCATAAATTCTAATGCAGTAATTAAAGATATTATTGAAGAAGATATATTTGAAAGTTGCTTTAGATTGGTTTGCGTCAGTTCTATCAGGCAGAACTCAGAGTGTTATATGTAATGGAAGTTAATCGGAAAGTTTGCGTCAGGAACGGCATAGCGCATTAAGAGCGCTCTGGAGACATACACAGAATGTTTGTAAGCGTGCCATTCAAATTTTAGCTAATTTATTCGCGCGAGCAACTTGTAAATCAAGTTTTAAAACGCTTGGCATATTGACGATACTGGCTCTATATATTTATGAGGTGTTATGTTTTAGTTTTAAACGTATGTAGATAAAGACTTCTTCTTAAAAAGCTGTATTAGATTATTTATTATTTATTTTTATATAAATAAACACTGATCGATCAATTATGGTTCAAATTCTGCCGCTTACACATACACATGTTCATTTATCGTAATTAGCTTTGTAGATTTACGTTACGCCACAAAACGAAAACGATATATTGTACTACATACATCAGAAACACATCGGCTATAGATCTACTGATACACCATAAAACAATGTCCTGCACGGAACAAGCACTTACGCGTGATATACGGAGTTGCACAGCTACAAACATTAATCAACCCGGGGAATCACTATCTGGAACATCTGACAGCATCTGCCGGTATACATTTATGATGTCTTTTGAAGTAATGTGTCTACTATGACACCTAGGTGGATTAATATTCAGTCTACAACTCAACCTCTGTTAATGAGAACAACCAACGCTTGTACTTAAATGGAATATTAGATTTTAAGTTAAATTATTTCCTATTTATTTTAAAGTACTTGATTTATTTAATTAATGATTAAAGGTTAGTGAGTGCTGATGATTAAAATGAAAAATAGATTTGTTCTTCCTCACAGAATTTTTTTTTTTTTTTTTTTTTTTTTAGAGATAAAAATAAAAATGAAATTTTGCTATTTTTCATTTTGATTTATTTATATTACATCTACTAAATTTATATAAACATTTAGTATTCTTCTTAAAACTTTTTTCTAAACGTTTGGACACTTTGGACGAAACAAGAAACAACATTAGTATAATGTAATATAAGACAGGTCAGAAATATTAAATAAGCAGGAGATTTCGTCAGATTAATTACATCTGAAAATATCTAAAAAAACCGTTTCCTTTTGATTTGGCAATTTCCACTCTTTCTTTGCTTCCTAAATACACTCGACCACTGCTCCATCGTTAGTGATGGAAATAACACCGCGAAATTGTTTTTCTAACTACATAATCGAAAGTTAATTGACTGATTTATTTAATTTCTCTCAAATTATTTGGGAAAGTCTTTTCCGAATAACACTATGTATTTTGCAATGACGATTTCTTGCACAAGATATTTTGGTATTTTTTGTGATTTAGACTAATAAACGATTCTTTACTTTCTAACAAAGATACAATATTCAAAGTGCCACCTACTTTTGATGATGTCTCAGGTGGTGTAGAGCGTTTGGGATGCTGTTATTTACGTAGTGCCTGCTGTTCAATTTCTGCTGATTTCTTCAGTATTGCCAGGATAAATACTTTTACCAGCAGGTACATTTATATATTTTTTGAACGTGTGTTTATCTTTCTTTACAAGAAAATATCCCCAATCAAAATTGAAATTGACTTTTCAATCTTGATGTGGTAAAATGGCTGCTTTCCTGAAACCAAATAACAAATTTTAACTTGTTGGTTGCAACTGATCCAATCCTTTTTATTAAGTTTTTTACATTTTGATTGGAATAGCGTTTCTGATGTGAACATGGCTTGCGATATGTTCGACGAAACCTTGTATGTTATTTTCGATACTGTGCTAATCACCAGTAGAAATAATTATAAACATCCAAAATGGTTTATGCCGAAAATTGTCTCTAATATCGAGCGGAAATAGAAACTATAAAGGGTACCTCAACTTTTTCTGCTTACAGGAATTCCGTCATTTACACACAGTGGCTAAAATACAAACGAAACGAACTCTATTTAGTTACGTAATATGGAAGGTAACCTAGCAGGAAATCCTAAACAATTAATATCATTTGTTCGTGACAGGAAGCAAGAAAGTAGAATTCCTGGTAATATAGTACACATTCAAGAATATTAGCGTTTGCGAATGTAGATAATAGAGAGAGAGAGAGAGAGAGAGATTTTGAATTGTATCTGTAAGTTGAGACACCTTAATGGTTTAGTGATGATCAGATATCTGCATTACTGATTACTGACATGTATTGGTTTAGCCATTACTTACATTACATTTTTATATATTGTGATATGGTGGACCACAGTTTGCTACTGGACAAGTTATTTAACTATGGACTCCGGCGAATTATGCATAATTGGCTTCAGTCTTATCTTGCTTATAGGAAGCAAGTATGTAGTTGCGATTAATGGTCGACTGTCGTCAAAATTGGCTGTGACCACAGGTATTCTGCAGGGCGCCATCCTAGGGCCACTACTTTTTATTCTATTTGCGAATGATCTTCCACATGTCATAACTTCAGGAAACCTGGTTATGTATGCTGATGATAATGGTTACTGTCTTTCAGATGAAAATGTGGATAGTCTACTCACGAATATGCAGCTAATGTTAAATAATTTTGTGGACTGGTTTGGACGCAATAGTTTGCATCTGTTTTTATCAATTTTTTCAATTGTTTTAATAAAACAACTGTTTGTTAGTGTCAGTCTTACAATTTGCGTCATACCAATTTTATTATGATGGCTCCTTTAATGGAAAAAGAAAGGATTGAAATTCTAATGATGGTAGGTTACGGCGATAGACTTCGAAGTCATGATGAAGCATGTGCTTTATTTAACGAAACACATTTTGAAAGACCTCCAATTACTAGAAGCACAGAAAGCAGAATTGTTGCAAAATTTAATGAAACGGGAAGCGTAAGAGATGCTCCAAAATCTGGAAGACCGGGAATAAGCGACGATGCAAAGTTAGATATTTTGCTGTCATTAGAAGACAACCCTCACGCAGCTACAACAAAACGTTAGTCAGTCGTTTGTAGTAAAGTTTAAAATAAAGAAAAACTGTACCCATACAAAGTTCAACTTGTTCACGAACTCTCAGAAGATGATCCGGACAGACGTTTGGAATTTTGTGAAATCTTCATGAGGCATTGTGACGAAAATTCAAATTTTCACACTGAGCGCCTCCAAAAAATTAATGTTTGGGTAGGAATCGTCAGGGGAAGATTTATTGGTCCTTATTTCTTTCGTGGGAATTTAACAGCTGAGTGATATTTGGAACATCTTCGTATGGCAGTGCTTCCGGATCTAATTGCGGCATTTCCGGAGTCAAATAATAGGGAAAACTTAGATGGTGCACCACCACATTATGGTCTTAATGTTCGAAGATTTCTGGATAACCAGTTTGAAGGAAATTTCATTTTCAGAGATCTGAAATAAGCTGTGCCAAGCGTTTCCGTTATGTGCGTCAGATTTGGAGATAGCCATACAAAAATTCATATCGTTCTCTTCACAAAGTCATAAAGTCAATAAACTATAAAGACTGACGTGCGAACTTATGTTGTTTCCAATAATAGCTTCTTTTCCAGCTTAGTGTTTTAATACTGTGCAAAGAACTTATATGTGACTTATACCTTAGATGCTCAGCTATAAACTGCATATCCAATGGCGTTTCCGCAGAATGTGACTTGCGCGAATTACTTCATTTTCAATGAATTGAATTCAAATTCAGAGAATAGTAATATGAGTAGCAGAAGCGCATTGCTCATCTTTTGTGAAGACTACGAGACGTCCTGGTTCCTTGGGATACTGATTCCTTGATTTTTGTTCTTAATTGTAGCTTTAGAAATGTTAAGGTCAACTTCTTGCTTTTGTTTGGTCTATTCGATCAGATTGAACACTCTCAAAACTTTTTATGGTTTCTCATGCGTCTAATACAGCAAAGTTTTTTCCAATTAAAAGAGGTGTTTTAAGAAGTTTTGTTTCATACTTTAACAAAGTGGTGTACATTTTAAGAAGTGGGATGGCAAAAAAAATAATAGGATGGCAAAATTTGCCGTATAACAAGTAATAGGAGTTCATGGTACAGACTACGGCATTTCGACCTCCTAGGTCTCGCCAGTGCCCCTTTGAATGCAAAACTTAATTTCAGCGCAGTTCGTTATTCAATCTATATTGCACAACATCTGCGACAGTGGAAGTAGCACTGCAGGGTGTCAAACAACCCAGATAGATACAGCGAATACCGATCTAGCTTGAATAGTGAGCTGCAGTGAAATTAAGTTTTTCATTTGGAGGAGCACTGACAAGACAAGGAGGTCGAAACCACTAATTCAAAGGCAAAATGCAGCCGAACATCTTGTCGATATCGACTTTCCCATGATCGCCAGGTTGAATTCACTTCAATAATATTAAAGCAAAGAAATTGTAGCCCTCAACAAAATTGTTTTAAGTACTTAATTCATAAAACTTTGTACATAATTACAAACTCTGTTTTCAAATTTAATTTAAATAATATTAAATTACCAAACACCTAAAATTCTATCCTGTACAGTACGCCAACATCGATTTTAGACATCTCGAAGATTGCGTTCAGCGATCAACCCAACACTAATTAGTCACGGTTGTCGCTAGGTGGCTAATCTATATTGATTCAGCTTGCTGTGTGTTAATTTTATCATAAAATTGAGAACGTCTTATGGCGGGCCGCAATCGTAAATGTTTTGTCAAATTAAGTTTACGTGATTAAAGTGCGTACAAAATGTAACGTGCGCGAAGCGTAAAATCAATTTCGCTGGAGCATGTTAATTATCGCTTTCCTAATTTACCGTATTATCCTTATCTGTCATACTTTCAGAATATTTGCGTTATATACCCATTCTACTCCGCAACGAAGTATGGATCGTATAACATTTCGGAAAATCTATTTCGGTAAATATACAAAAGTACCTAAACAGAGTTTTTTTTTCCAAGACAAAAAGGCGCTGATTTTATAACTTGATAATGCCATTTCTTCGGAGTGGGGATTGTTTACTCGTAATAAAGATAAAAAATCATCTAATTCCATTGATTCGGCGATGAATGGTTTTAATTAGCCTTGCTTTTGGCTTTGTGTCTAATTAACTGCGTATCGTCTGTCTCGTTCAGGAAAATTATCGATAGCGGTTTGTGCACATGAATTTAATTAAGACGTTGTAATATAATCAATTGAAAACTAGACTTAGAAACTAGTTGCTAAGATTAGACATTAGTTAATTTACATCTGACCATTTAATGAAGCTTGTGAATTCAATGAAGATTGAATTTAGTTTCAGGATTTAATACAATATAATCAGGTTATTAGTAACTTTGGTTACCTCTCTTCTTTTTAATTTTTTTATTACAGATAAATATGTATATTAAATCATATTAAATTTGCTTGAGATACAAAATTCAAATCTATGGTATAGTTTAATAATATTGATCGCTATAAAAGGACAAAAATCAGAATTGTATACTCCTATCGTTGCTTCGGGCATATTTTTATTATATCTTAGATACGAGAGCAGGAAACCCGTGCGTCCTTTTCGTAATTCGTGACCTATATAAGAAAATTTCGTCTATGAAAAATGAGTCTACGATATTTGATATGGATTAACTATTTTTCTCACAAAGAAAATGGAGGAAATGTGTTACCTAACCAATGTTATGTAATGTAGAACGTGTTAGTCATTTATCATTTTAATTCCGAACTGTTTTCTGCAGATGCTAAAGCTATAATTTTTTTATTTATTAGACATTATTTAAGATTTAAATAATCGAGTTTAATGTAAATTTATTTCAATATTATACCTCTAAAGCAATGATATATATATATATATATATATACCCTGAAAAGCAAACTCGGCCAAAAGAGAGACGTTGTGCCCCCCATTCCGTTTTATTTTTCTTTGTAAAGGTTTAGTAACCATGGCAATAAAGTTATACCTGTCACTAGTTGTCATTTATGTTCACAAAACTCTAGCAATTTATTATGGCTAAATACTCGCTCCAAGAAAGTTTGGTTATTGTCCAAACATTTCGCGAAAACTTTGGTCAAAATAATCGCCCTTCTGTGCTTGTCATTCACAGCATCGTTAAGAAATTTAAAAGTAATTTTACTCTTCAGATTATTGCTGCTGTAAGAGCTAGTCGTCGTGCTCAAGAATTAGGACTTAAAAAAACTTGGCGAATTTTGCAAAAAGATTTAAATTTACAGCCGTATAAGATTGTTTTGACCCAAGAACTGAAGCCACTGTACCATCGTCGGCGGACACAACAGATTCAAGAGAAGCCTTTGCATCCCGAAGGATCATCTCGTCGAAGATAACTGTATGGTGTGATTTATGGTATGGTGGTATCGTTGGGTCATTTTTTTTCAAAATGAGGTTGGAGATTCAGTTACAGTGAATGGTGAATGATACCGACAAATTTTTTATGGCAAAATTTGGACGCGCTTGATTTAGAAGATATGTGGTTCCAGAAAGACGCCAAGAAGCTGTGATTTGTCTCCTTTAGATTACTTTTTGTAGGGTTATTTAAAATCTAAGGTTTATGCAAACAGACCACAAACACTTGATGCTTTGAGATTGAACATTGAACCCTGTATTCGTGCGATTACGCCCGATTTATTGCACAAAGTCGTTGAAAATTGGATTCGTCGAATTCACTCGTGTACACGAAGCCGAGTTGGACAATTAAACGAAATGCTATTCAAAACATAAACGTTATCGATTATACTATAAGATAATATAAAAAGTGTGGTTATATCTGTTTTATTTCATTTTAAAATCATATCGTTCTTATTGGAAAACCCGTTATATCCGACTTTCTCTGTCCGCTCTTGAGCAGTCAGCAAGGAGATGGTCTGCAGTTTCTTCCACGCTTCCACAGTTTCTATACAGGGGACAGTTTACTATACCACGCAATACATGTGTGCAGTAAGCAGGGTTCCCGTGATGCCTAGACAGGCAATCCTGTAAATCTTGCTAAGTACATTGGTCGCAGAATCCATGGCTTTGTGCGATTAGACCAGGGATGCATAAGTTATAGAAGCTACTATAACTCTCATGTACAGCCAGTGTATCATCTGTGGATTCACCCCCTACAAGTCTAAAAAACCTTCATTTCTTTATTTGCCTCACGTTAGAGATGTCGTTAGTATGTCAATTTGGCGTCCAAAGGTACCGCTAGGTATTTAATGTCAGTAGATACAAGTATCTTAGAGCCGAAAATGATGGGACACTGTAGTTTGGAAACCCTTCTGTTTTGCACCATCTCTTCACGAGTTTGAGTGTAACTTGCATCCTCACGGATACCACGCTTTCGAACCTACAGCAGATCGTGATGGTGATATCATCGGCATAGTCCTGTGCATGAAAGGCCGCCGCCAGAAGAGCAAAAAGCAGACCTATCAAGCAAATGACAGTTGAGTATAGGTATTTACGAGCGTTGGTCACTGCACTGCAACTTCTTAGACTTTTTAAAGTTCTATTATATTCGACGTTATATACTCCATTTATGTTTTGTTGCGATGGATTAATTTTTATACCATCTCAATAGGCAGCATTAAATTTATGATGATTTATGTCTTTTTTTACATAAGTTATCTCTTAAAATAAAATTCAGTTTATTTGTATCTTTACATTTGTCGGTGATAAAAAACAAAAACTTTGAAACGTAGAGTTAAAAATCAACAAATCAACTTGATCGACTATTTCAGATGTGAAATAAATGCGAGTGATAACTTTGAAGTCGATTTTCTGCTGTGTAGCAGGCCTGATGACCGATTCCTCACTGAAGGGCATTTGACAGCGGCACTGTTGGTATATTTCCCTTTGCAAGCTATCAATACACAGAGAGAGGTAGCAATATGTTTACGAAAGTGTAATAGAACGGCCCTACGTTGCGCGCTATATTATGATAGTACGGCCCTATATTGATAGCTATACATATTGTAATAGGACGGTTTCTTTCCCGGTATTATTTCGTGCAAATATGTGTTTAATATCTTGGGCGCCACAGTATATGAACAAATCCCCGCGTGAACCCCCGACAACAGACGTTACTGATCCCCTGACTAAGTAAACTGTCGGTCGCAATCGCTCTTAACGTAATAAATTTAAGAAAAACAACGGCAAACTTTATATAAAGGAAACAATAGTTAATTTATCTATTTTTACGAGGTTGGATTTATAAAATATAATTATTTTTGACCAAATACCTTTACGACTTCTTTCTTCGCGTACGCTCGTTGATCCTGGTCCTGCTTCTTTTGGGTGCTTTATCTTGGGCCTCTAGCGTGTCCTTTCTTGTAATTTCTTGGTTATCAGTATTTTAATTTATTGGCTACGTGCTGGCCCTTCACCAGTAAAGACGGCCTTATTATTTTACTGATTATTCAAGTAACTATAATAATCACAAGATCACTAACTGGCCATAACTTGACAAATTTTTAACATTCATTGCAACGCGGATTAAACTCTTCGGCGTTCTAGCGGAGTCGAGCCGATCTGCGTCACCGCACGCTTCGCCGTGCTTCCATGTAAGGCGATGTTCCCATATTGGCGCAAAGAATACAATAGAGCTCTGATAGAGGCCACCTGTTCAATCTTTTTCGGTTAAACTGTTACATTTTTTAACTATTAAGAATAAATAAAATTTTAACATAGGAGAATGATATACCGTTACGGAATATACATATACAGTTAGGTGCATTACATTAATTAAAATAAAATAACACTTCCTAATATATCTAATAAGTACTCATCTTTCTTATTACGTTAATATATTTAATAAAATAAAATAATTGAAATTGTCACGTTTCGTTACAAAACACCCCCACAGGATCACACTCGTAACAAAACAAAATTAGAGAAAAGGGATAAGTAGGAATTATTATAGAATCCAAAATTTGTTTATGGTGATATGCCGTTAATTGTAAATATTAAGTGGTTTCAATATTTTGGACCATTTCTAGCCTTATATTTTTAATATTAATTGTTCAATACAGTACTACCTCGGTTCCAATAATATTGCGCTCTTAATTGTATTCCAACAGCAAAGTATCGATTTCTCAAAGTTGTGAGTGAGGACACCAGAATTCTACACTTGGAAGTATCACCTCAACTAGAAGATACTTTGATTTTTGATGTAAAATTTTCCTGGAAAGTCCCCCCAGACTTTTCTTGTTTTTAAATGAGGAAAGTTCTAAGATTTAATAAATACATAATTGACTGGTTTAAGAAAAATACACAAATACTACTTCACCTTGTATGTTATTGAATGAAATATCAGTATCTTTAAAAAGCAGTTCGAGGATTACATCAACTATAAATTTTGACCGCATCCTAACAACGAACACCATCAGCATTTCAATTCCACTATCTTTCGGGATAAAATCCCGTCGTATCCCATACTATGGGGGATGAAACATATTTTTTATTTTAGCTGTAAATCTGGGAAAATAGGAAATAAAGAACGAGGCTAGAAGATGTATTTCTATCAACGGCTTTACACATGACAAATGCTCATTTTTAAAGTAACATAGAATAGGATAGTAACCCTCAAATGGGCTACTTTAGACGTTTTATATCTCGCACCATCAACTTAAAAAGATTTACGACTGAACGCCCTAAATACATTAACTTCAACAGTGTGTCTTAGCTTTACATCCATCCAATCCTTTCAACGTTTAGAAAGAGCGTAATACACTGTAATCGTGTAGGTGTCAAAGTGGATATTTAGTTGACAACGCAGAAGAAAATCGTCGACATTTTCCACGCATTTACCCGTCTACCCTATCGAACTCATTCTTATTCCTCGTTAGTCCGCATATATTCTTCACAGAACATAACCTACTTCTCCGTGAGATATAGCATCGTCTGACTTTATTATTAAGTTTCCGTTTAATTTGATACAATTTCTTGTGGGAAACGTTCGACGCGTTCGATGGCACGTTTTGACGTTTTCATCGGTCGCTTCGACTTTTTTTTTCTCTTCGTCTGACGTCGTCGGACGCGGAGAGAAAAATAATCTCATTTTAAATTCTAATTTCGCGCAGATTTGAATAAAATATAGATGTAATCATCTTGTTATAAATTCTTTTTTTAATATTATGCGACTTCATTAGGTAAACGATGTGTAGCGGGGGCGCTTTTATTCAAAGCTTCTCGAAGCCTATTAGTGAAATTACCCTCTTTTAAAATTCTCTGACGGTATACCGTGCACAGTTCGTAAAAGAGATAATGTTGGTGAAATAATTTTAGTACAAATTAGAACGTCATTTCCATTTCCATATAATTTTATGGAAGACGATTTTCTGGGTATATTCTATATTTTCTGCAAAGTTTTGTATTGGTTTAATATTTAATTTTAACAATATCTATCTATAAGCATAAAGTAAATAGTTATTATAAGAAAAGGAACAAGGTTCTTGTCAGTGGAGGTGTTTGGTAAACAATAGGAAACCAAATTCAGGCTCCGCCAGTGAAGTGGACAATTTTCAAACTTAATAATTCATTTTCTGTCCATGAGTGGGTGCATGAGGAAGGCTTTCTATTATTTTTAACATATCATGGACCAGAAAGTTTGAAGAGACTGGTTCTATATTAAAATTTTGGCTGAAGATCTGAGAGCATTGATAACATCAGCAACGACATCATCCATTATTTGAAACTTAAATTATTTGAAATATAAGTATGGACTAGTATTCAGGTTTTAATTAGAATTAATGAAGAAGTTTTGAATTATAATACTATACTATACTAAGATTACTGTTTTAATTAGGATACTAAACCGATAAAAGTTGACTTATACCCGATCTCCAACTGGAAGTGAAACAGCTTTAAAACTCAACACGTTATTAATCTGTTGGGTAATTAAATTCATTAACGTGAGTCATATTTTGTGCCCCAGGTGAATGCTCATTAGTAGATTCTTGCAAAACGACAACGGCTCTCATATTTTATGTTCGGCTTATTTTTAGGCCGGCCGCAATGTAAATTTGGATTACGTATAAAGGAAATGGAGATATAGAGAAAGGAGCAAACATCATTAACAAGGGAAGATGATTGATGGTGTAGCAGCCGGTAACTCTGCCTCATAAGCAGCATCCATAATCCGTCTATATACCAAAAAGTTTTGAAATCCCACGCTCTGTTTACCAGACAAACAAACCGTGTTTTATTATTTCGTTAAGCATCAAATTTTCTTATCGATTTAGCAGCTCCCGATTAGAGGGCAAAAGTCAAAGTAATTTTGCTATTACTTCACAACGAAGATATCTACAATGATAATGTACTGTACGAAATCACGTTTGGATGCGTACTTTGAAACTTTTGTTTTCGTCGTTTCTTCACCTGAGACAAAATCAATACTCTCAGCTAGTCGTTGTTTACGTACCTCAAGGTGAATTCAATTTCTTGTGATGTGCATAATAAAACTGATAGTAAACGCGTTTGTTTAGAAATAATGGGGGCTGTTTCTACTAAAAGGACTATACTAGCGTATACTTTATCGAGAAATAATTGAATACGTTATATAGAATGCTTAACGAGCCAATTTCATTCCAAACCAAACACTGCAAGCACGAGTTCGTTTATTTTATATAGTTTAGACTGTCTTGAAACCGATATTTTAGTGTAAATACAGTTCCTTTAAAGCAAAAATGAATTTCGAAGTTTATTCTGCCTTTTTTTGGCAACTATAGCATTATAGTATGGCATTTGCTGTTCGTAGCCTGTAGACAGGAATTTTTGTTGAGATTTTTGGTCCTTTTATGATATTATCTGAGGTCTGCCAAGATTTGGTTCATTAACTGTCAAGGTTTGCTGTTAAGCGGTCAAAGGTCTTCGCATTTGGATCAAACCATTTATGTTACTTTATTGATCTTTGTCTTCACTGTCATCATTTTCTCCTGATGAGCTATTGTTTTTTACCTCCCGGTTTCATAGGTGTAGCCAATATTGTAAGCTTCTGTTTGATTTTTTTTTGTGTTTTTTATTTGTATTTTATTCTTATTTGTTGAGAAGTACTGCGCCACTATTTATAAGGCATGTACCATAGTCTGCAGCATCTTGGTTCAAGGGATTTCAACTGCAAAACTTTCGTCTTTGAGGATTGTTAGCCACGTTTAAAGACTGGAGAATGTATCGTATTTGAAGGAAGATCGAGAATTATTCCATACATATTGGAAGATAAAAGTCATGCCCACCTAAAAACTATATCGAGTCCCGGTAGTTTAATCGCACTAAGAAACTTGAGAAAGATATTTGAAAAATTGTGTTTAAATGATCAACAGTCCATTTCATTTGGACGGAGGTGATGCAGGACATTCTTTGGGCAAACGTTTAAATTTCAAAACCATTAATGGACAAACAATTTGATCTTCAGCAGATATGATGATCGAAGTTGTGACTATCTTTATTCTAGGTACCCACACTGTTCTTCTTTTGGTTCCAACTGTACCACCCTTCTTCTTCTTTTGGTTCCAATTTATTTATGGTAGCTTCCGCCTCCTATTTATAAATTCGGTTTTATTCTTTTGATTAATTATATGGTGCCAAAGCCCAAGTTAGTTTTTATTTCACACTATGTGACTGAAGTAGTATACCAATGAACTATTTTTTCTTTAATGTGTTTGACTGTAATTCAGGGTTTTTCTTACAATAATTAGAAGTTTTTCCAGATAAGTGGTTCTTGACAGGGTTTCTAGGAATATTAAACTCCTTGCAAGCTGTAGCAACATGGGACGTCATGGCTGCTTATTGCAGCAAGAGCTTTTTCTGCAGCTTTTGCACTACAATTAAATAACTTTCTCTTTTTTTATGTGTGGTGAGTGCTTAGTTGGAATGACTCCGTAAGCTGTCTTGCTTTACACGAGATTTAAAATCAAAAGGTGGCCACAAATGGTTTACACATATGTACACCAGTAGTGGTCAGTGATATGGCCAGATTTGGTACAACAATAATTTAAATGCTCCATGTCTTGTCCACCCAACTAAATATGATTTATAGGTTATATATTGATGTAACTACTTTGATCTTTTAATCCTAGATATACAGGGTGATTGTAAATTCAGGGCCAGTAAAATTACAAGAATTTTGAAAGCAATAAGAAATATTTTATATATGGAAGTGTTGCAGCTACATATTTCAGGTATTTTAGGAGTACAAACTCGTAAAATCAACTTCCGGTTTAACTGGAAATTTAGCCGTTTTCGACTTTTCTTATGGAATACCCTGTGTTTTATTAAGTTTATTAAGTATATTTGAAACGTCAGACGACTTTTCTCTGGCCACTGCGCACTTGACTAATGTAAGTCAAGTTAAAATCGTCTACTAATTTGAAGCTAATGCTAGGGTGCCATGAGTAAACTATTATTAACTACCCTAACTATGTTACGAGGAAAGTTAATAATTGGTGTGGGTTAATAATTTCTTATATAAAATATTTCCTATTGCTTTCAACATTCCTGTAATATCACTGGCCCTGACTTTACAATCACCCTGTATATTCATTTATCGCTCAAACAAAACAGGAATTAATTAAAACTGAACGAATCTTCAAAAAGCAACAATTAATCAATTGAATTTCATTTATTTACTGCTTTTCAGTTCTCGACAGATTCAAGTCAAGCTCGACTGGAGGGGGATCCACTATCGATGGGGCAGTGTATCAATTTTAGGCGACCGTTGTTGCTCCTCAAATAGGGTAGTTACCACAAACGGTACTCTTACCACAGTGAATCTTATTCTTTTAGATAACCCTATTGAGCAAATATGCTAATGATATGTTAGTGATGAGCTTAACCCAGCGTTAACAATTTTATATCCGAATTCGGGAGTTCTGGATATTCCTAAGCGCGTCGAATTTTTCATTTTCCAAACATATAGATTGGCAACCAAGGTTTTCTGAAATCGCTGGCTAGATTTAATATCTCCAGATTTAACCTCAATGTAGTTCTTTGACATAATCCCTCAATAATAAGTCGATGTTCCCCAACTTTCGTATTCCGAAGAATGAAAAGTACAAGCAGCCACTAGAACTACTCCCACCCTGTCAAAAGTCACCCACTCTCATCTTGCGCTCCTTTTGATGGACGTGTTTTTTTATATTTAAGTTCTCTCCTTTATATTTAAACGAATCCGATAGTAAACCATAACTTTCTGGACCCCTATTATTTTTAATGGTTACATTATTTTTACTGTACTCTGTTCTTGAGTTGGTACTGCCGTTACTTCCATTTGTCGGTATTGGTGTTTGTTACATATTACTATAATGAAATTCGAAAACAAGATTAAATTTCAAAGGTGTTACGGTATTACTCTGTGATAATACGGAAGGTACTTCGCTTAGATTCCGTGTGCCCCAAAAGAACTTCTACTTTGTTACTTAAAAACGTGTAATTACCCCATAAAATCGTAATAATGCCGTGCTAAATCTTTCGTGCCCTGTTTGTTTTAACTTCGAGATTACTTTCTTTAATTAGATATTTTATTGGAGCTATCGTGGAGGTATCAACAGCAAAAGTTCCAATACGTAGAACAGAATACGAAAAAAACTAGTTACGGTTTCAAATGTGAGGACAATGTACTTCGTTTTGTGAAGTTCGCAGGAGAACTATTCAAGCAGGATATAAAAAAAATGTTTTCTTTAAAGAAGTCTTTGTAGTAGTAAATTACGCTCGATTGGATTTTATCCCGGATTACGGATATCCCTAAGCAAAAATAGCAAGGGAAAATCTTTAATATTAAAATGTAATATTCTTTTGTCGATCGGCAGGTCGTACCTTTGACCTTTCACGTGCGTCGTCATTGCGAATAATGATTGTACATAATCCTTCAAAATGAAGTCCCAATGGGATAATGTTTTTGTATCGTTCCAGATTAAAACGAGAATAACACCATCCAGTAGAAGATATTAATATGTTCCATAATGTACAGATACAAAAGGAGATCAAAGTATTGACTTATGCTAAGAAACCTTGCAATTAATACAGAAGTGTTCTGATAATTCTGTAATTGATTACCTAACGTTATATGAAATATAAATAAAGTAATAAACGCTATATTTCTATAAATACAACACCTAATAATATTCGGTTTTATATAGCAATTAATTGTTAAAAAAAGTACTCGACACACATCGATCTGTTATAGTTTCGAATTCGTAGATATATATAGGGAAGGTATAGGAAAGGGTACTAATAAAAGGGCAGAAGGTGATCGGGTACGATGTATGTATAGATGTCGATGGTAATCGCTAATCGGTAGAGACCGCCCGCAGGAAGGCTTTTGCTTGCTCGGTAGTGCGTGTAACATCTACACTCCGTAAGCACTCATCATCGTCACGTCCGTCATAGAGTAGCGAGAACCGTGTTTCCGTTTCTGACCGTTCACCCGTAAAAGCGCCGCCACTACTCCACCCCTTATTATTTGCTCTTCATGTTGGTTTTCTTATTTTCTCAGCTCTACTCTTTCTTTTCTTAGAAATATTACGCTGAAATCCTAAACTGGGTGTGCGTGTCTTTGTTAATAATGAAGGAACACGTTGTGAAGCACAGGTGTTAGAATCTGCAACAAGGAAAAATTGTAGGATTGGGGGAATTTTCCGATATATTAGAAGTATGCATTAAAATAATATCCGTTATTCGAAATTAAAAGTTGTTATTGAATGATCTTGTTGTTCCAATGTTCAAACGCAAAATATCCGGAATAACACAATCACGAAAGTCTGTTCGCACAGGGTAATGGAAAGTGATTCAGAGCAATAAGCTGTACTCTATTAAAACATGAAATAAACAATTGTCATCCGATAAAAATTACATTTTCTACAGAAGATAAAGTCTCTACAATGCTGAGGAGTACTGGTGCTCTGAAGAAAAGTGACAGATGAAAAGGCTTAAGTTTTTCTCGTGATCGCACCGTCATAGAAAGGGAATTGTATAGAGGTGTACGAAGGGAATTCGATAGACGTGTTTCCGAAAGGGAGTCTAATATTCGTATAAAATATAAAGATGGTATTCCTATAATTTGCAAACATTTAAACTAGAGTTGCCCGACGGTCATAGTGACTCTTTGCAAATATATTATCAGAATTGTCGAGGATTATGTTTGAAGAGTTCTACTTTTTTCTTAGTGCTTGTGAAATGTGTTATATGTATAATACTTATTTCTGAAACTTGGTTAAATGATTCTTTTACTAATAGTGAATACTTCCCTTCTTACTATAATATAATGTTATTAGATGTGATCGTAAATTCAATACTGTTAATAGGTCGACTGGTGGAGGTGTGCTTATCCCATTAGCTAATAAAATATCTTACACTGTATTGGACACTTCGATGCTTACTGATATTGTTCCTCTTGTAGATGTAATTATATGTGAATGTACGTACTTTTCTAAAATAGTTCTTTTATCAGTTGCTTATATACCACCAGACATATCAGTTGATGTCTTTGAAACATTTTTAGAAACTTTTGCAATATTGTTATTGAATAGGACTGTTGTTTTGATTGGTGATTTTAATATGTCTTTATTTAATCTGGATCAAACAACGTTTTCCTCAAAAGTTATGAGTTTCCATGGATTATGTGATCTCTTGAATTTAAAACAAGTTAACCCAGTACTGAATTCTGACAATCGATTGCTGAATTTGGTCTTTTCTGGTCCAGTGGCTAGAGTTGGAGTTACCCATCAGGATGACCTTTTTGTTCCGGAGGATGGATATCATCCAGCTTTGTCTATCACACTTGAAATGATCGCTGAACCACGCGCGAATATATTTCCAAGTTCTACTGGAGAAAGTTTTCATTTTGGAAAAGCTGATTTCGTCACATCATATGAGGACCTGCAGCTAGTTGATTGGACATTTCTTGATACTATTACTGATGTGACTTCGGATTAGATAGACAATCGCTATACCGAAGTCCTTTACAATATCTTCGAGCGCTCGAAAAGTAAGTCATCGTCATTTCCGCCCTGGTTCACGAGAGAGATTAAACATAACAAAAACAGTAAAAACCACTGGCAGAGACTTTGGAAATCTACTGGTAATCCCGCTTATTACAATGAATTTAAAAGGATAAGAAGCCTTAATAAAATTTTGATCAGGAATATATACCTACACTTGTTATATGGATGCTGTCCAAAACAATACACAATCTAATTCTAAGGAATTATGGAGTTTTATACGTTCACGTCAGGGTACTTCGAGAATACCGGGAGTGATGCATCTAGGCGATACAAAATTAGAGGATCGTATAGCGATTGTAATTCCTTCGCTGAAACTTTTTATGAAGTTTATACTCAATCAAGTTCTGGAATGGATCCTCCTGAGTTGGCTTTGGATTTGGCATCTTTTAGATTGGAATTGGTATCGGAATCAACATTAATCAATATTATGTGTTCCTTACCTAATAAAGCTACATCTGGTGATGATCAGATACCTACTTTATTCATTAGAGATAGATTATTAATTTGGCTATAACTATATGTATTTTTCCAAGCAAATGGAAATGCACAAGAGTCATTCCGGTCTATAAAAAGGATGACAGATTAGAGATACGGAACTATAGGCCTATAGCTATTCTTTGCAGCTTCTCAAAAATTTTTGAGCAATACATTTATGATACATGCATACATAAGAATATCCAATCCTACATTTCACCTCGACAACAAGGATTTGTGACCGGACGGTCGACAGTGACTAATTTAGCTTGTTATATGCAATATGTTAGTCAAGTAATTGATAACCAGGGCCATGTGGATTTATGTACAGATTTTTCTCGTGCATTTGACATGATAGATCATTGACTATTGTTGAACAAATTGCAGCATTTTGGTTTTGCTCCTTCGCTGGGAACGCTTATGGCTTCATATTTAAATGAGAGAACGAATTTTGTGTTCTACAATGGCTTCATATCCGAACAATATATATCTCGTTTAGGGGTACCACAAGGCTCTAACCTTGGACCTTTATTATTTATAATATTTATAAATGATCTTTTGACATCGATACCTTGTGCAGCTCTTGGTAATGCTGACGATCTGAAGATATTTTCTTCCATTTCCAGCGACATTTACCGAATCAATTTGCAGAGTAGTATTGACTTTGTTGTTAAATGGGCGAAGAAAAACAAACTATTTCTGAACCTCAACAAGTGTTATGCTATATCCATGACACGAAAGACTATGACATTTGTTTCAACATACAGAATGGGAAGCCAAATTCTTAACAATATTACCCAAAATTAGGGATTTTGGAGTAATATTTGACTCACAGATATCATTCAATTGCCATCAGGAAAGTATCTGCTCTTCAGCAACAAAGACTTTGGGTTTCATTATTAGTACATCGAAATATTTTAACAGTGCTGAATTGGTTAAAAAATTATATTTTGCATTTATTGTTAATAAACTCCGTCTGTTATGGTACCCACAATACGACAATCAGATAGGTGCTGTGGAGCGCATTCAGCGAAGATTTTTAAAATACTTGTCATTCAAAATGTCTGGCGAGTATCCTGTTAGAAACATTGAATATCATTTTTTATTGAACGAACATAATAATCTTACAAGAGCGTATAGCAACTCAAAGTGCTCGTTTTCTGTGTAAGCTGTTTCAAAATGATATTGACTGCCCTGAACTTGTGCCAGGTGTTAACATTCATGTTCCCCGTTTAGGCTCGAGAAAAGTTCCAATTTTTTCTTTTCCAAGAACAAATGTTTTATTCAGAGCGCCACTAACTAACATCTAATAATGACATTTTTACTTGTTGCTATCACTGAAATAAATTTAATTGACAGTTCTTTTTTCTGTTAATCACTTTGCTCCCAACAGCGAATGGCAAGTGTGTACAGGATTAAAGTGTCTAAAAAATGTCACCGTCCCTTTATTCTCACAACGATAGTCAGCCGCCTAACCACTGCGGCCATCGACCCGTTAACATCTATAATGACATTTTTATTGGAAATAAATTTAATTAGTTCTATGTTTATAAAAATATTTATTCTGTACAAAATATGTGTTATTTAGTACTAAAATTTTGCAAATTTTATGCATGCATTAACCTTGTAATTTTGTCCTGTTATTGAGTTTTCCCGTTTGGCAATAAATCATATTTATTTATTTATTTAAAATAACTTATATATCGCTTAACTAATACTGAAGTATTGCAATTGTGATTACTGACTTCACAGAATGGCACTTGAAGGACGAGCTAACAATCGATTGAAATTAGTGTCAATGAACACTTCACACTACATTCTTATCAGTCAAGGAGTCAATAATAGCGCTCTTAATTATTGATCATTCTCCACTGCTTCTCTATCATTCAGTAAATACCGCGTCTACTCAAAAAACCCTCAAAATCCATGCTTACCATATTAGCTAAGCTGGACTTTCTCTGAAACTCAACACATCCATCCAATCATTGATTCGTGTAAACTTACGTAGATACGCATACATACATATATGTACACCGTCCATTTTGAAGAGATTGCAAAACTAAAATTGTTACATTCGCATGATTTCTTTGTTCGGAGACAGGCGTCGAAACGCATTGTTGAACGACAAGCATTCAGAGCAATTCTCACCGTAGTACAGCGCGAACGATAGTGTAACTAACGCGTTTACGCCCAAACGAACGGTTATACAACACCAGTATTTACCACATCCGAAGAGACTCTGCAGATAACACCCTTCGGCTGTGTAAACTTATCGTATACACACATCAGCTCAAATGAATTCGTTAAAGTTATCGCAGTAAAGTTAGCTGAATTCTAGTTGGGAACTGCGACGCCTCTCCAAAGTTAAACACGGGGTTGGTGGCTTCTCCACCTCCATGTTTGTTGACTGTCGGCATCTTCGCGATCCACAATAGAAAGTAATAGAGCGTGAGCTGCCGTTGATGAATACGTCTCTTGTAAGTGAATCGATGAAAGTTACACCATGATTGCATCGTCAAATACTTATATTTAATTAATGAATAAATCTAGAAAGCGATATTAAATGAGAGAGATGAAGGGGAACTTGGATGACTTGGATGTGCTTAACAAACTTCATTATTTAGATGTAATATGCATGCTGTTAAGATCTATTAGATTTGATTTTCTTGAATAGTATTCCATTACATCGTGAAGTTTGTATGCGATAGACATGGACGTATTCAAGTCTTTAGCCTCCTTTAGGTGGTGCATAATATAAATGCAGTTGCTTCCAAAGCTTTTGAAATGTACGCATCAAAAGACAGAAACCAACATTATGCACTAAGAACCTATCTAATTCCAAAAATACATGCATTAATTGAGAGAAGAACATTTTAGAGTCTACTCCATTTAGTTGTTATAGAAGAAGTATATTGTTAAATATTTTATCTAATTCATTTAGATTTTCCATCATTTATGTATATCTAATTTAAATGAATTGAAATTAGTCTCTTAATCTCTTAAATCAAGCCAGAGCTCTTTATTTTCTTTAATTTAAGTTTTAATAAGTTTACAACTTCTCTCCAAAGATTTTAAATTGCTTTTCGTGACCGTACAGCGCGAAAAATTCTTTTAAAGTTGCTATTGAAAAACGAAAAGCTTGTTAAAGTGTCAGAGATAGATACAAATTGTAAAGCACACATTAACCTATTAACTATAATATGTACGATTAATGTCTAGACTGTCAGATGATTGCATAGGCATACTTCAAAGGGAAGTTCAAATGAGTTATATAAGAAGACCCGACAGAGTTCCCAAACAACTATAATGCGATAGACATCCATAAGAAATTTGATCTCACGTAATTATTTGATATTCTTCACCGATTCGGACCGATCTGTTTATCCAGATTTCCATGTTTGGTCCAAGCTGGTACATCCAACGACCGTAGGTGCTTTCCTTCCATTTCGTCTTTTTACGTAACAGCTACCCGATAGCGTAGGATGCTGCAAGTTCCAGCGGAGGAAGTCCCCCAATGAGCGCTTGTTCTTGGAGACTGATTAGTGTGGTTAAAGCTTCGCGTTAGTCGCCGCTTGCCACCATATCGGTGCCGCGTAAAGTACCTTGAAGTATATCTACCACGCTGGCCAAGATGTTTCTTTTGGATGAGCGAGGTTTTCCAGTGTTGGTCATTAAGCTAGACAGAATACTTGATCGTTTTGACCGGTTAAAATGTTGTTCCTAAAAAGTCAAAATATACAGTTCTAATCTTCCTCTTTCGGTCTTACTTGGCGCGAACCTCAGCTTCCTGCCTTCCATCCATTTTGCAATTTTGAGCAATACCAGGTTGTCAATGCTAATCCGAGATTTCTCGCTGGTAGCTTCTACGACGAGAGCAACGACATCCGCGAATCCAATAAGTTTCACTTCTATGGCCTGTGGCATTTTCAGCAAATCTTTCTACATAACGTTCGACAGAGTTGATCCTAGCACACCACTGTTTACAAAACTCAAGCTTGCAATCAAATAATCATTATTAAATGACGAAAATGATGTGAGCAAATGTCAAGATAATGTGGACAACATACAGTATCATCTTGTGCAGTGGAATTTGGAATTGAGTGCCAAGCAATGATAGACATTTTTTTTTAATGAAAAGAAACATCATCCGACTCAGTTATAGAACAATGAGTGGTTACGGAATTTATCCTTTTATATAAACTTAACTAAATATAAGTTTCAATACCAATTGAAAAAACAACTCAGTCAGCAAATTGAGAGTCCATTTCTGGTAAATTTTGCAATTGAAGCTTTAATTGTTTTAATTAGATTTTGATGTAATGGCAAGCAAAATTAGGAAAAATATTTAAACTCGTAATTGCTTGAATTTTATAAAAGTTACTCACATAATTTTTTTAGTTGCACAAGTTTGTTTATGATTTAGAGATCTAAAGTCCCCGGGTTACAGCATTCATTATCTAATTTTTATACAAAATTGTTGAGTTGACCTTAACATTCCAAATTGTCGTCCTGTAGTTTTCTGTCCCATAAGATTTTATTTTTGCAGCTGCAGCTCCATAAGGAAGTGAAAGCTGAAATGAGCGACCGTATAAATAAGGGTAAATCTAATCTATGTACAAATTACGTATGAAAAAGGAATTCCTACTATAATTAATTCTTTAAACTAAATAGTTCCTACGGTTCTTCTTTTGCCCTTGAAATGTATTACCAGAATGTTCGTGGTTTAAGGATGAAGACTCACTCATTTTTTTCCAATATGTGTGAATCTTCATGTGACATTATTGTTATTACAGAAAGTTGGCTCGATGATTCGTTTTATAATTCAGAACTTGTGCCTTCACATTATAACATTGTTAGATGTGACAGAAAATTATCTATCGTTCATCGTTCTAAAGGTGATGGTGTTTTTGTAACTTTGTCTTTGAAGATCTCTTACCAGGTGGTTGATTGTTGTTTGATTTCTTCTTTAGTTCCGTTGGTTGATTTAGTAATTTGCAATTGTAAATACAATTCTACTTCCTTTTACCTCGTGGCTGTTTATATTCTTCCTAATATTCTTCAGCAGGATTTCGAACTATTTTGTGAAGTTCTTGAAGCTGTATTACTTGATAAGCCCATTATTTTGATTGGTGATTTTAATCTATCGCAATTTGTTACAGATCCGTTATCTTGTTCTAAGAGTTATGCTTTCAGCTCTTTGTGTAATTTACTTCACCTTAAGCAATTCAATAATATTACCAACTGTAATAGTCGACTACTAGATCTCGTTACTTCTTCTTACTTAACTTTAGTATTACCATATCTTCGGATAATCTTCCTCTTGTTCCAGTTGATCCACATCATGCTTTCTATGTATTTCCTTGTTGTTTCCTGTATCTTCTCAAGGTTATTGATGCTTTTCCTTCCAACAACAACTCCAGATATAACTTTAGCAATGCCAATTTTACTCAGCTATACTAGAATTTATTCAATGCTGACAAAATGGACAAATGGAACAAATTACTGATAAAAGATTTTCAGTATATTAACATGAAACAAGGAACAACTCGCATTCCAAATACTTTATTTCACAATGATATATGTCTTGACTCCCCTCAAAATATACATAGTAGATGCATTTGCCAATCAATTTTCTTCAGTTCATATAACTAGTAATGATTTTTCTCAAACTCATGAACCATTCAATCATATTCCTTTTACACTACTTCCTTCTGTACCGGAAGATGAGGTAGTCAACATTTTAGCTAAGTTCCCGCAGACAAAAATTGCTGGTAATGATGGAATCCCTAGCTTTCTTTTACATGACGCACGGTTCACATTGGCTAAGCCCTTAATGTTAATTATGAATTTGGCTATTAAAACTTATAGTTTTCCTTACACTTTGGAAGCGTGCTAAAATTAGTCATGTTTTCAAAAAATGACAAAACTCAAGTTAATAACTACCAGCCTATTTCAATTCTTTCCAATTTTGCTAAAGTATTTGAAAGTGTAGTCTACTGCTGCTTGTATAATAACACCAAATCTTACATTGCACCTTACCAGTATGGTTTTGTACGAGGGAGATCAACTGTCACGAACTTGAAATCTATAACTCAGTTTATCAGCGAGCGAATTGATGTCATATATACTGATTTTAGTAATGCATTTGACATTATAGATTACGGAATTTTACTTAAAAAGTTGTCTGTTTTTGGATTGAACGCATCATTATTACTACTTCTGAAGTCCTAGTTGACTGATAGAATACATTATGTTTTTACAACGGATACAAGTCGTCTGAGTTTATTCCGTCATCAGATGTTCCCCAAGGTTCACACTTGAGGCCACTTCTATTTGTTCTTTTCATCAATAACTTATTTACTTGGTTGTCTTGCCATGTCCTCGTATACGCAGATGATATTAAAATCTATCTACCCATTGAATCTTGGAACGATGTACTGCTTCTATAGAATACCTTAAATATAATTGCCCAATGGTGTGTTGACTTTAAATTAAAGCTGAATATCAACAAATGCAACACATTTTTTGTTTTATATTGTTATGTATTAAATGTATGTATTCTTTTATGTGTCCAGTAATAGGTTTTTCCTTTGGACATTAAACGTTATTGTTATTATTATTATTGTTTTATTCTAGTAATCAGCATGTTTGTTTTAGTATGGGTATTCAAGCTTTGTAGGACATTTGTTTTTATAAATGTTATATATAAGTAGTTCCAAATTATTCAAAGTATTTTTAAGCAGCTTCTGAAAAATTACTTAAACATGTCCTTTCGTTTACATTTATAAATAATACCTAATTCAGGAGTAAAATTTTGATAAAACAAGATCTGTCTGTGGCTTATAAAATTTTGTGCGCTCAGCTGTCCCATTACCTAAGGAGCAAACTTTAATCAATATAATTGTTTTACACTTATCAAAAAAACTAAACGACTTAATATTCATAATTGATTTCTAAATTCTTTTATTTCGAGGCACATTAATAAAAGACTGGAAAATAGCTTACGCGTAATATGTCATCCAAAAAGCTAAACGAAACAACGTTCGTTGAATGGAGATGATTTAAAAAAAAATGTCAAGTGACGGCAGATTTTGCTCAAGTGGCATTAGCGACGACAAGGATATATTACTTTAATCCGGCGCCAATATAAAACTAAGCCCCGATCGAAATGCACCCTTCGTCTTAAACTTCCACCTTTCTCGTTTTGAATTTATATTTAATACATGTACATAAATTTGCCGAACCACTGTTGGCAGTATCGCCTTTCCTGGTGCAATTTACATAGTGTCCAAGAAATATAATCTGTTCGAAGGTAAATTCCGCTTCCCGTGAGAACTCCGTTATATGCTGAAATTTAAATAATCAAGGAATAATATTATAAAAATTTTCATTCATAGCGATAACTCATAATGATATTTATTACTTCAATAATTTTATTTGAGGAAGGTAGAAAAGTAAAATAATCGACATTACTGGTCATAGTGGACCGATACAAACTCTGTAATCATAAACAAAGAACAGGTAAAAAGTGATTGATTATACAGGGTTCGGCATAACAATGTTACCATTTTTAATACTAAATATATTTTAATCAAAGAATAATGCATTTTTTGTTATGATCATAAATTGATTAACATACCTTTGGATTTGACATGTCAGTTAGTGACATTTAAAAAATGGATCGCTGGCCTTTACATTTAATTTTTATTTTCTACGATGTTCTTTAGATGCCGATGCATTGCTTGAATGAAACATGTGTTATTTATTAATTATCTAGTACTAAACAATAATTTTATCCTACTTTTGTTATATTTGTTGCTGTCAATTAAATCATGTACCAGTCTACAAACGTCAAAATGTTTTGAATTTTATGTTTTCTGTCACTGGGTAAGTTCATGCGCGTAGCTGACGCATAACCCCCCCTCCACGATGCAGCTGACGATTTGAATTCAACTCACTATGATGTCAACTATTTATAAAGAAAAGTTTCAGCCGGCGTACTATTACTTGAAATTTTAATTTTTTTTACAAATTTCACTGCCCTCTATACCCAGACCCATATTAGTTGTATGAGATCAACTACCGATATCAAAATCAGGCGGCTTACTATTACTTTTTCATTTGCAACGCTACCTCCCGGACTAGAAGAGGGAATGCACCATCTCGACTGACCATTCGCAAATGGATCAGAAAATGGCAAGAGGAAGGGTCCGTTCGCAACAAAAAAAGGAACAGGTCGAAGATTAGTCAGACATGCTGAAAATGTTGAATGAGTGAGAAATGCGTTTCAACAAAGTCAAAGACTTGACAGCCCCAGATTTTTTTCTATGGGGGTACCTTAAAAGTAAGGTTTTTTTCCGGAGCTATCAACAACTTAAGCGAGTTAAAAAATCGCATTACTGAGTAAATTGAAGCCATTCCCGAGGAAATGCTGCAAGGAGGTCATGGTAAACTTCTCTCAGCGTTTGCAAGAATGCATTGCAGAAAACGGTGGTCATTTGAAAGATTCTATCTTTAAATAATAAATCCAAATGTATATACATTAATTTAGGATAAGAATTAAAGTGCATTATAGCTTGTTTAAAACTATATTTAGTATTAAAAATGGTAACATTGTTATGCCGAACCCTGTATAACCTCAATTAATGATTCAGAAAATTTCTCTAAATTTGAAGACTTTCCTGAATTGGCGGGAAATCGACTTGTGTATAAAATAAAAGAGATAATATATTTAGAAAAGATATATATGGGTCAAATTGTGTACAATTTGAAAGGATTCTATCCCAATCTACTCCATGTCACATGCCTTAACTGGGTTGTTGAAGAAATACGGGCCCAATTTCCTCTAGTCAATAAACTAATTAGTAATGTGAAGAAAGTGCTTTTAAATGCTCCGTTACGTATGCAGAAGTACAAGGATCAACGGCTAGATACACCACCTTTTCCTCAACCTATAACTACAAAATGGGAGACATAGTTGAGCGCTGCCACATTTTATGCTGATCACTTTACAGAAATAAAAAATGCAGCCTAGAGTTTTGTTGCAGCAACTATTTTAGCATTGGACAACACAACTTTGAGTTTAAAGGCGAACTTTTTCGCGCAGCTCGTTTACCTTAGCTTCGCTACTAAATGAACGAAAAATCAATCACAATAGGTCGAATAAATAATCATGTGTTCGGCGCAGCGTAGCACAACTACAAAAGTTAGTTATATCCAATGTTTCTAGCGGAACGAGCCGATCGATTACCGTAAATGTCGAAAATCGTGACTATATCGCTGTTTTGATTTCGCTAAAATGGATAAAATTGAAAAATTAATCAAGTTAGTAGACCCAAAAATATAGCTCAACTTCCTTCGTAAATAATAGAAATTAGCTAACGCTATATACGAAAAATTAGTGGAGCTGAGCTGTACTAATGATCTGAGCTAAACAAGCTTTCAAAGCCGCTAAGACGCACCTTAACAGAATCCTTACCATAAATGAAAAATGGAATTTCGAAAAATGCGACATCCAGTATGTTAAAAGAAGCTGTTTAACATATTAAAAGGTGATTTTAACGAAAGATGTAGGTAGATGTGGAAAGGACATTTTCAGTGAATAAACAGAAAAAGGATATAATTTTTTAGTAGAAAATTTTGATAAATATTTAGTAATAAAGTGCTTTTATAATAAACAAAATTAATAATAAATTAATCATATTTGAATATATCCTTTTAGACTTTAGTGCAATTTTAAATGTATTCGTTTGTTACCTATATTATAATACAGGATGGCCATTCGAAAACGAAACGGCATTGATTTTGGGGCATTTAATTAAGTGATATAAAAATAAAATGTTCAGACACGTCAACTTTGTTTTTGAGGAGGACATTTATTAGGCGTACAAGGAAACCCCCATCTGCAATCCCTTGAGCAGGTAATCTTAAATGGAAAGAGGGGTTGAGTTGTACCTCGATTGAATCGTTCGTGTATAAAAATGGTTTACTCTATGGCCGAAAGAGTGGAGCTGATTTCAATATTCTTTGCAAATCATGAATCTGCATTCAAAACAGCTGACATTTTTAATGAGCGGCATCCTGACAAACATGTTAATCGAAAGTATGTCCTGGAATTGGTGCATAAATTTAGAGCAACTGGATTGGTAGCTAACAACAAGGCGAGATATTGCAAATTCAGTAGTCAAAAAAGCAGTGGAAGTAGCTGTTCTAGGTCATGTCATTCAAGATGCAACACTGAGTACGAGAAAACTGGCTGCTGTCTCAGGGGTTAATCGAACTAGCATACAAAGAATTTTGAAAAAAAAGACACAAATTCCATCCCTACAAAATACGATTAGTTCAAGAGCTGCTTTACTGACGAATGTTCTTTCTCCGTCAATGGCACTGTAAACCGTCATAATTGCCGTTATTACAAAGCCTAAAATTCTTCATGAGACGCACACGCAGCATCCAGAAAAGTTGAACGTTTGGGCTGGCATCTTCGGTGACCACGTAGTTGGTCCCTTTTTTCTACCTGGTACATTAACTGGAGAAATGTACTTAGAAGTATTAGAAACTGCAATTAATACTGCCTTAACTGAAATAGTGGAAAACGATGAACGCTATTTGGAAAATCGTTTTATGTTTGATGGCGCTCCGCTTCATTATCCACCCCCTGTACAGGACTATTTAAACCAAGAATTTCCGGAAAGGTGGATTCGTAGGTGAGGTTCTATTGAGTGGCCACCAAGATCGCTAGATTTGTTACCATTAGACTTTTTTTGTGGGGACATTTAAAAACTAAGATTTACACCACTCCACCAACTTCTCTACAAGATTTACGGAAGCGAATTACAAATGAATGTCATCTCATAACACCAGATATGCTTCAAAATGTGAGAAACCGTTTTGAAGACAACCTGTACCACTGCATGGAAGTTGGTGGACAGCACTTTCAAAATCTACTTGACTAATATGTCTACGTTTGTTATCTCCTAACAACAGAAATAAAAGTTAATTTTTGAGCATCATAATGGAATGCAATGCCATAAGCTAGGTATCATTGTAAAGAGAATCGACAGACCTTACAATCGAGGTACATCTCATTTTCCATTTAAGATTTTTGGAGTCAGTTCCACCCTGCCCAAGGGATTGCAGATGAGGGTTTGCTTGTACGCCTAATAAATGTCCCCCTCATTTTCGTTTCATTTTCGAATGGCCACCCTGTATGTTAGTTTATAGTTTTGTTTAACGGATCGATAGCCGCAGTGGCTAGGCGGCTGACTATCGTTGTGACAGGATGATAGGAGCCGAGTTTCGATTCTCTGATGGGACGGTGACATTTTTTCAGAAGGTTGAAGTCCGGATCGACTTACCATTCGCTGTTGGGACAAAAGTGATTAACAGCGCGGCATTATAAAAGGCGATATGATGCTGTCACAAAGCCATTTGAATACAATTTACACACACAAAACTGCATCGCGAGAGTTGCAGTGATAGCCAGATAAGTAATACAGCTTACGGATTCACTGCAACTAAGCACCCACCACACATAACAAGAAGTACGCTATATTTGTTTGTAATAAACCTGAATTACATTTTTATTTGGAATTTTTAATTGCATATTTGTTTGATTTTTTACATATTTTGTCGAGCAAACGTGGATAATATATGCGCATATTTATACTTTTCTTTTGATGAATATATGTACAAAATCTGGTCTTTAATAATTACTGATTTGATGCAATCACTCTGTGCAAACACTTATTATGTGTCATACCCTTCTTACCAGTTTGTCACAGAAAATTAAAACAAATTTATACCATTATTAGGTATCAACTAGATGTCAGTACTGAACCTCAAGTATCAAAACGTAGAAAGCTAATTGGGTTTATCAAATCAAAACATGCCAAAAACGGAAATCAATCAACTGTTTGTCAGAAAAAAAAATCCTTTAGTTGACTAGTTAGTTTCTAGAATGTACATACACAGGCTTGCATGAAAAACGTGTGTACAGGTCGACCAGAATGCCGTAGCAGTGATCTATTGTTAATGTAACAATATAACAAGCCTGAATGAGCGCTCTCAGCTTATGTACCTCCAACTTTCACGGGATTCTGGTCAACCTGTAACTAAAATGTTTGGATCTACATAGAAGGTGCAATTGACATTTAAAATTCCCAACTGCCTTACTAGACAAATACTACTAATTAAATATCTTTTCATTATTCGTCGTGTTTTTTTAGAAGAATTTTCAGTTTCTGTTAATCACTTCTTGATATGCTTGAAAAGTTATTAAACATTTTAATGTATTTCGCATGAATAATAAATATCATTTCTTTTATAATCTACAGAGAAATTTTAATAGGAGGAATCTAACAACCAAATATGAAATACCAGCATAAAGCTTTTAGTGTTTTTTTTTAATACTTGAGATTATTAGGGCAGACAAGGATTTTCAACCCGACGTGTCGCTTCCTGGAAGCTGGCAGTGCTATGCTCTGTTCCATGAATACTGAGACATAATCTTCGTCGAGAATATAACTTCGACAGAATACTAAGACAGGTCTCCCTGGATATAATGCGTTTCATGTCGGAGATTTGTTGCAAACTTAATCTTCAACTTTAGAAATGCAAATTCGTCTTCGTAATTCATAGTAATGATGTCGTATTCTTCAAGTGAATTTGTCACTGTTAAGATTGTCGATATTATAATAAACGTAAAAAGTGGATATTCGATTTCAGTAAAACTTGAATATCTTTAGAATGGAATTCTGTTTTTAATGGAAAAACGTTTCCCTACCGCTTAAAATTTACGGCATAAGTTTCCATGTAAAATAAACAAATCCGGTTATAGCGGAAACCGGGTAATGTAAAAAAACTGAAGATTTGTTTGTAGCAAGAAAAAAAAACTGGGTTATAAAGAACTTTTTCGGGAAACTCTAAAAATTCAATATTTACTAGAATTTAACGCACATAAAATTCGTTTCTAAATGACGGTGTTCCAATTAATATCTACCGGAATTCCGTCTTAAAATGTCTTATATTTATATTAAATTAGAAATAAAAAAAATTATTTATTAACCCTGCAGTGAAGCAGAAACTAAAATTTGCCGAATCCTAATTTGCTAATTACGTATACAATAACTATATTGCCATAAATATTACTTACATTGAAACATTAAATTTCATCTAGATGTTCCATTAATATAATACTAAATCTGCTCAACATGGAAAGGAAGAGTAATACAGTTTGTGGAATTTCATCATGAACTGGTTTTACGGTATATAAAATTTAGATCTAAAGTTAAATATTCTACATAATCTAATAATTGCAAGTTCAGATTAATCAAATCGGAAACAGCTTTTACATGAAAATTAATTAAAATTTCCTGAGCGCAGGCAAATGATTTTCAACATGACGCTTCAAGAAACGTCTAGCAATTTGGAGCAGCTACCTTCTTGGGTTAAGAGGGCTCTATTACTTCACATCAAGTTTTATAATTACTCTATAATTTGATTATATTGTCATTCGTATCATACCTGCTGTAATTAAGAAGTAACCGAAGATTTCGATAAGAACTCATTAAGTTAGAAGAATGTATAATAAGGGCTTGATTATAGGAAAAAAATATTTATACGTGTACTTTGTGTTATGAATTTATACTAATAAGTTTTGTAAAATATTATTTTCCACTCGCTTTAGTTTTCTTAATTCTGGATAAGCTGACACCAACTCCGCTAATTCAGCTTCATTTAATACCAAACTTTTCTTCGTCCATGTTATTTAATGTTACTCTCATTTCTTTTAGGTTTTGTTTTGTAATATGATCGGGAGAGGATTTTAAAATGACATAGTTGGTATAACAACGTGTGTGGTGAATGAAAAAGGAATAAACAGAGCACACTCCTACAGGATCTTTGGGCAGTGGGATATATTTTTGTCCAAGAGTGTGATTGAATGACCAGTCCTGATTATCTGTCCATAATGTCACTAATGGGTTTGCTAAAATAGCCATTTATCCATTGAATTCCAAATATCACAGATATTTTCGGGAGTAAAAAATGTAGGCATGAGGCACCGGTGTCGGAATATAAATGAATTTTAGAGAACAGTTGGCCACACTCAGGGAAACGGGCTCGGGAGAACTGAACCGGTTCGATCTTGCATTAGTTTCATCCTTAAAAATTTTACGGTTTATGACCGGATACTTGATCGCCGGAGGGGCAAAAGAGTTGGCGTGGTTGGCTCAAGTTCAGGCTTAATTGTGGCGGCCAGACGATTCGATAAATTGGCGTGGGGTTGGATGTGAGGTGTTGCTATCCAGCGGTGACTAACGCTGACAAGGAAATTTAACATGGGTCCATAATGTCACTAATGGGTTTGCTAAAAAAGCCATTTATCCAATGAATTCCAAATCAAATCACAGATGAGGACAATGGTCAACCAAGACCTAGCAGAAAAATTATTGCTGCCGCAGAATGTTTGGCAGCAATTCCTACAACGGAAACCGTGTCGTGTGAATATACTACGTTGGAAAATACAACCTCGTCAATGGTCCTTCTCTCTTTTCCCAGGGTTAAGCGGAGCTGCTCAGGAGCCACTTAAGTATCTTCAGTTGGAGCAACTCCTACTGGTTGCAGGGTGATTAACGAGTTATTGAAGTGAAATCCTAATCCAGAATATGGTAAACTAGCATAGGTTAGGTTCTTGGGACGATGACGCGTAGTGGGGGTCTGTCGAAAAATCCAACCTGTGGCAAACTACTGTTGGTCATTTGTGGACCGTTTATTTCAAGTTAGCAAAAACTTTAAGGCGTACTTATCTTAAAGCCCACTTCGAATTTGAAAGAAGCAAAAGAAGAGAGCAAACTGAGCTTTTCAAAAAGTCCAAAGATGATGAGATTTGACTGTATTGTTGTTTATGCCAAATGGCACATGCTGAATATACTGAAGTGGAGGTCTTCCGCGTAAATAGTGAAATATTTATACAAATAACACATAAACTTAACGAGCCTAACCTTAGTCCACATACCGTCATCTGTGGTTAAGTGGGCCATATTTTCTGATCTTTTTCTATGTAGTTGAGATTTATTTGTTCCGAACAAGTCCAAATTCGAAATATATGTAGAAAACTATGAAGTACAACGATCGTGAGACATAAAGTTAATTTAAAAATTGTACACATACACATCATATCATTTTAAAAATCGGTCCACTTCACCCCACGTCTGTGGCGAAGTGAATCACATGTTTAAAACATGTGTACTCTAAATTTATATTGGGTTGAAGTGTCAGTTTTGATTCAACTAGAGCTCTATCTTCTCTAATAGGATAATAAAATAATAATATCCAACATAATGTAAGCTTCTTTTACCACTTTCAGTTGGAAACTACACCAATACAAATTCTTCAGGCTTAATATTTATAGGACCAGATTCCTGTAAACTACACGGTTGCTGAGTTGATTCTGAAGAATTTTCTAGTGGTTCAGGAGCTATGGTTTCTTCGTGATCTCCATCAGAAAGTAATTCATTATCAACTGATCCACTGCTTGACGAATCGTACGGGCTCAAGATCACTATCTTCATTGCTTTCTGATGACATATTTGACGCCCTTGTTTCTACACTGACCAGGAGGGACGTCCTATTCGAGAGTCTTAAAAGATCCAATAAACTTTTGCTCAAGCGGTCTTTAGAGGACTTTATTTCAGATTGTTGTGCATCCGGCAATTTTTTCAGGACTCGTTCCTTATCAATTGAGTGAATTCCACAGGCCGGAAAACTGGATCTAAGATTTATAGATGCATTTTGTAAAGAGTCAAGAGAGAAAAAGAATTTTCAACTGTCGTCGTTCACTGAATTAATGTCCAATTCTAGTTGTTAGAGCTAGCTGATAGGCCCAAATTTTGTTAACTAAGCAATAGTAATATGCAATGCCACACCTAAATTTGGTTGCCTCGCTAATATTTAGAGTAATTAATTGTATGGAGCTGTCAAGTTCTAACTTCTGTTTTGGAACTAGCGGCTTCATTTTCGGTTAAGGCGTTTAATTAATAATTTTTGGGAAACTTTATCATCATCTAAATTTTCAAAAGCAAGCATTTGGAAACATCATATGCTAATTAGAACTCTGTTTTGTGTCGTTAGCCTATATTAAAAAGTATATTGCTTTTTCCTCTTTGTCGGTAATGGTTGTAAGAGAAACATCAGCACATATTTTAATTATTTCATCTCATACTTAGTTGTATAAGAAACTGTTTACAAAAGAAATTATTACCACACGTTAAAATTCGAACATTTATTTACATCAAAATTAAATTCAAACAATCCTATCTGTTTAACCGACAAAATCTTATCCTCAAGTGAGATATCGCGAAACGGAAGTTTTGGCCAAGTCGGAAGAATAATTAAGGAAAAGAGAGGGTCATTGGCTCCCCGGGGGGTAATATATGTAAATTACTCGGAAAATAACCATTTCGGTTTTAGAAAACGGTGAAGTTTCTCGGCGTCTCTCAATACTGTGTAACTTTAGACCTTTACCCCTTTCATATATTTTACCTCAACTTTATAACTTTCAAGTCTATGAAATCGTTTAACTTGAGCAAATATTTTTAGTTCATTTTGTACGCGCCAGGGGGGCTCGCGTCGATCGACGGAGTCTGTTGTCCTCTGATGTTATTTCTGTGGTCAAAGACATGAAAGAGATATAACGGTTCGTCGTGGAATTTTCCGTCTTTGGATTTGTATTTACTTGTTACAATAGAATGTTATTAGGCGAGACAATGCGTACAAAAGAACAGTTTTATCTTTTATTAAAGTGCTTTCGAAATGGTACCGGGAATCTTCGAAGGAAGTATTAGAATGAAGACGTTTTATTATTTAACCTACTACGTTTTCTTAATTGCACTAATCCATGATATGCTCTGAGCTTTCGCTAGCAACATCGGAGATAACTAATAGGTCAAACTTTGCAGCCATATTCATGTAAGCGTTCCCAGAATCAATTGACGCCTTCCATTATCCTTTGCAGTTTAAACATTTCAGCACAATGAATGCTCTGTTTAACTTCCTCTCTTTGTTTAACTTTTTTTAATTTATCATCGCTATAAATATTAAAGCTCACTCTGCTGTCTTGTTAACTTATTCATGGAACTACCTTGCCGTCATCATTTAATGAGATAAAATACGAGATAATCCGATTTAACGTTTGCTTGACGGCATTCTCTTTCAGTGTAGACTAGCACGCAGTGTAATTTGTTTGCATTAAAAGTAATCTAAACTGTGCTAAACTTGAAAGTACACATAGTTAAATTTTGGTACTATCACGTGATATAATAAGCTGCATACGCTGTGTGTGTACATTTAACACGGATTAGATTAGTTTTTTGAACATTTATAATTCCTTTGCCAGATTTTTTTTGCTCCATCGTTCCCTCCGCCAACTTATGATTTTGAGTCATTAATATAAAATATTGTATACCTACTACATTCTTTAAGTAAAATTCGAAAGTCGATATAGTATAGGATGACATCTCAATTTAAAGGGCTTACTGAGTAAGATATCAGGCTAAAATTTCATAAAAATGTATTAACTCATATGAACATACATAACAGAACAAAATGTGTTCTCGGTAGGTCTCCTCCAGGAACGAAAATATCGTGTGCCACAAAGACTACTATCGACGTGATCTTGTAATGGTCCTCAAGATGAGGGCTAAACATCAATCACTCTAAATGTGTGCCAGTCAGATTTACCAAAAGATTAAGACTTGCACTCGACTGCATTTTTATGAAAAATTTTTGACTTGTCTGGCGTCCTTCCCCTCTTACAAGAAAAGAGCCTGCTTTCTCTGATGAGCAAATTGTTAATCTACTTCATCTTTTTAAGACTAATTATTACATATGCTTCTTTGTAGTGGTCAAATATGGCGATAAAGTGTGTCCAGAATTGCATCCTACGACTCATTGTGGATGCTCTCTGGTTCGTGGGCAACCAAAAACTGGGGACGACCCAACTTGCTATCAAGACGTTGGCTAGAATCGAGAGATCTGAAAATAGATTGCTGGACAAACTCGCAGGATTTGATCGCCTCTTCTCTAGGGTAAACATCCGAAGGGATCTTGTATTTAACGATGGTCTGATTTTAAATTAGGAAAACAACTGTCTCTCCCTTCGACGATAATCCCAGCTATTGTTCACCTCCTGTAATCGAATTCGTACTTTCTCGGCCTGAAGAACTTACACGTATAGAATCGACATAATGTTTATTATATTTATTGATAACACTAACATGTTTCAAGGATAGTTTTCGTACCACGCTATAGTTGATCTAACATTTATTTACAATTAAATATAATGTCTTATCCATGTCATTGTGTGAGAATATCTATTCTATTTTCATTTCAGAACCAATGAGGATACGTGATGGACTTTGCCTTCCTCGCAAGAAAATTGCTTGTAGGGATTACGTTGTTATCTCAAATAATATGCGCAACAGGAAGCGGAATCGTGAAAAAGGTCAGTGAAACAATTTACGACAAAGAAATTCAACGAATGTTCCCTGCTGGTATTTTTATGACTTTTACTCATGACCTATGCGAACAAAATTTTAATTAATGTTTGTTTCTAATTACCTGTTAGAAGCAAAGGTAGTAAGAATTCTATGATAATATATAAGGAACGATGACAACGTTAATAAATTTAAATTCATTTAAAGAAGGTCAAAGGGTATGATTGAAATGAAACTATGTACATGAACTAAATAGAATATTTGCATTCTTAGGTTAAAGATCTAGATATTTTTTGAAACGAGTACGTTTGAATATATTGTACTCATAATATTTTCGTTTCAAAGATGTGTTTCTCGTTGTATATTTCATAAAGTTGATGTTAGAATATGATCTAAAATATGTAAAATAATAGAAAAATGCGAAATGAAAATAATAGATATACTTAGTTGTGATTAGAGGGCGTGCCAAAGATAAACGTAAATATGAACGGTTGAAGAAATCATATAATGATGATATTCAATATATTTCAAAACAAGAATCTCTTGGAAAGGCATAAAAAAATAAAAATTAGAATTATAAAACTATTGGATTAGTTCCTTATATCTGTTTGTAGTCGAAACTCTTACTGACAATGAGCCGTATTGAATTTTTTGCATTCCATAATGCCCGTGGTTTATTTAGGTGAAGTACATAAAGTATATTACGTCATATTAGGTATATTTTCCGATATTTGTATAACAAACAAACATTTGAATACAGGCTTAATCAACGATATTTTGATACACATTTTTGACCTTTGACTTTTTGAAATTCCTAAATTGGTTAAACTTAGCAACACCAACATCAGTAATTTTAACGAATTTACATACGTTATTTAGGAGTTAAAATATAAAGCTTATATTTTTGTATCAGGTTACATTCGATTGATCAGATTGAATAAATATGAATTTGGAAAGTGTTATAAAAAAATTATTATTAAAAAGTGGGAAATCTGGGGTAGAATTACATGGAGCAGCAACCTTGGTGTCGCTTGTTACCTTATCCGTTATTACTACACGATTTTTTTTGCGGATTTCATTAAATTTCTTCTGAAAAACCAATTTTTTCTCGTATTTTTTGGTTGAAATATAATAATAAACTCTGAAAAGTTCATTCACCATCTAAGTGAAAATTGTATATATCTATACTACCGGCCATAAGTGTTTAACCACCTGCAAAATAGTATAAAAACTAATCATAAAACAGTTTTAATAACCCTGCTTTGTAATCATACAACATACATACGCTACATTCCATAAAAAAAATGCTTATTAGAATTTATGTACAAAAATTATTATAAGTTCAAAAAATTTTTAGACTCGTCGATATGTCACCAAAAGCCTGTTCTATTTTAAAATCTGGAAATCACTCTCTAATATCGAATTATAGACCTATATCAATTTTAAGCAACTTTGCTAAAACTTTCGAGTGTACTGTATGTGCGAATTTACCCAAGCATTGGGAATTACATTGCTCCAGAACAGCATGGTTTCATGGAAGGGAGGTCTACTGTTTCTAATCTATTATATTTCACCCAAAGAGTAGCAGATACCATGGATTGACAGGGTCAGATCGATGTGATTTATATAAATATTGCTAAGGCATTTGACCGTATCAATCATAGTATCTGAATTGGAAAGTTAGATAACTTCGGTTATAGCAGTGCAATGCTGTCATTATTTACATCATATCTTTTTAGTCGTACACAACGTGTGTCATATAACGGTATTGAATCAGAATCCTATACAGCGTCATCAGGTGTACCGCAGGGTTCCAATTTGGGCCCACTCCTATTTTTAATATTTATTAATGATATTGCTGGGGTAATTGAATTCGATAAACAATTTTTTGCAGACGATTTAAAGATATCTTTGCATATTAAAAGTATGGAGGATTGTGATAGATTTCAAAATCAAATAATTAACGTTCTGCGCTGGTGTGATGACAATGCATTCCAGATGAATGTATCTAAATGCAAAATTGTTTCATATACTAAGAAAGTGGACCCTATAATCTTTCAGTAGATATACTTTTAATACCGACATCATAGCACGCTCAACCATTGTCAAGGATCTAGGAGTATATTTCGATGCTAAGCTAAATTTCATTTACCACATCACACTACCATAAATTCTGCAATGAAAATGCTGGGATTTATTTTTCGTAACACTAAACGCTTTACTCATGAGCTTGTACTCACATCCTTGTATTACTCTTATGTTCGCTCAAAATTGGAGTATGCCTCTTTGATATGGACCCACTCTATGCGGTCGACATAACGGCATTGAAATTTGATGTTGACTATTTGGCTACTAGGAGGTTTATTAATACTATAATGTATGTATTTACATAAACTGTTACACAACAAGATTGATTCTCCGATGCTTCTAGAACAAATAAAATTTAGAATACCTACTGTCACCAGGTTGGATGTGGCATTACATTATCCTATACCAAGGAGTAATTTACCAACTAACTTGGGCATATACACAATGTGTAAACATTTTAATAATACATCACAATTTATAGACATTAACTGTCTAAATGTATTTGTAAAAAATATCAGCAAATTTACATATACGCTATACAGGAGAATTCAGTAGTAAGTTTGTTCTTGGGGTTGGTAATGTAAATGTTGATATAAAGCGAGAGGGCCGAGAAGGTGCATCAAAGTTAAGTTTCATCGACAAGTCACTACAGTCAATTGACACTAATTTCCACGCAAATATTGCACAATATATTGTTGTATAAAAATATTGTTTTTGTCTACATTCCGTAAGAGATTGAAGACCATGATGCTCTAGCAGATATAAGCAATCAGTACCTCTAGTGAGATATTGACCATCGGATCTAAAGGACAAATATTTCAAAAAACGACGTTGAATTCGCTCAATATATAATTGATGACATAAGTAATGGGGAAACCACACAACAGAACCATATTCCAAACAGCTAACAACAAAGGCAAAGTATAAAATGTTAATGGTTGTAAAGTATAATAAATCCCAATCGTTTAGATGTTACAGAGGAAAGGTAATCAATATGATAATTGAAGGTTAAAGATTGATCAAAGATTATTCCGAGGTCTTTGAATGTATTAGCTTTACTCAACACGTGTTCACCGATGGTGTATGAAGAGGGAACAGATTTATTTGTGCGAGTGTGACAACCTGACTTTTACGTATGTCTAATTTTAGTTTATGCTCTAAGCATCACTGTGATACATAATTTAATGTTGAAGGTTCTGAATATCATCTTCATCTTTTATAGCTGAGAAAAGTTTGACGCCGTCAGCATAAGCTAACGCAGGGCATTTAAGATTAATAAATCATTCAAGTATAAAATAAATAGAAGTGGGCCTAAGTTAGAGCCCTTAGGTACTCCTGATGTTGATACAAATTCCCTTGAATGGTCATCAATTGTCAATCAATTGTGTCAAATGCACTTGGAAAATCTGTATACTTACACGACATCTACTTGTCTTCGGGCATCTAGCACCTCGCAGATATATTGTGTAATTATGGTCAAATTGGTAACAGTGGATCTTCCATTCGAACACTACTGGTCCTGTAATTCCCTAGGACTGACGAATCACCTTTTTTGTAAACGGGTACCAATCTGTCTCGTTTCCAAAACTCAGGAAAGGTGTTGCATTGAATGGATAGGTTAATAAGTATTGCTAATGGCTTCGTAAAGACAAATCTACCATATCTAATAAGGAAGCTTGGAAGTTTGTCTCCCCCGGCTGTGTTTGTTTGGAGCATTAGCCATTATTTTGAATCGTCTGTCACTGGTAGTAATGAAAACGATTGATGATTAGAAACTGCAGAAATATCCTAAGGAATGTTGCTTTGTGTTTGAGCATTCAAAACATATCTGCGAACGCGTTTACAATCATTTGAGGATCTTCAATATCATGGTTATTGTAATTAACTTTCCAGGTATACTAGTTGAGCCCTGTTTGGGGCGGATAAAAGTCCTAGTATTGGAGTATGTTCTCTGTTTGACAACAAATCGTATTATACTCGTATTATTATAAGTTTTACGAGCATGAGTATTGTATTCTGGACCATGCGTCTTTTAGTTATTGCCAAAGTGTTTGTGAAGATGTCGAAGCAGAGGTTCTTACTTGTCGGCCTAGTTCCTCCCACAGAAGCTCTATGGGGTTCAGGCCGGCGTCTTTCTTCACGTCCCATTTCCTCTAAATATCCACAACATAACTTGAAGGTATGCTTGGAGTCGTTATTCTCTTCAAACACAAAGTTTTTTTCCAATTAGCCGTGTTCCAGACGAAAGTTCCCAAAATTTCTCTCTTGTTCCATTGTATATACACCGCAATATGGATAAATTGTATTTTGTTTTAAGTAGAATTTAATGATCCAAACATTTTTCATAACAATATATTACTTGTTGTTTGAATAACATCGAAGTATGCAAGTGGGTAATCGCTTATGGTCGGTAGTGGACTTATTATTTCTATATGTACAAACTTTGCCACCTCCGTAGCGATTGAATTTGCAAAAAAAGGCTGAAAATAAGTAAAATAAATCAAATAAATGTGACTACTAACTTTGCCACCCTTTGCCACATCTTTAGTGGTTGAATTTGAAAAAACACATGTTTCATTAATTGTGGTAAAGAGCGTTTCTAACGGGTTTCAAGTAAATGTGTACATAAAAACATTATCTACTACACAAACTTTGCTATCTCCTTTTACCAACCTCTTTTGCTCCATTTCATCTCGATGAGAGTTGAATTAAAAAAAAAACGCTGAAAGACAAGTTTCATGAATTGCATTAAAAAACTTTAGTATCCAGTTTCAAGTAAATTTGACTTTAAAAACACTTTTTCATTTTCATACGGTCTTTCCCACCCCTTCGCCCTACTAATGGCGGAATTTCAAAAAATCGTTTCTTAAATATACAACTACAATATAAAATCAATGTCGTCTGTAAATTTCAAATTTATACCCTTAGTTTGGGCTGAGCATTGATGTGCCTTAGCAAATTAAACAACCTAGGTAAAGAAAACAGACTTGCATTATGCTGGATACCAGAACATACCAGGATCAGCGACAACAAGCTTAGAGTATCCTACGCATCCTGACAGGTTTTCTTACAGGACATTGTCACCGTCACTCGGTCCAATTATCTCGGCAAAGACGTCATAAGCGAAAAAGAGATAGCTTCTCAGTTGTTGCAGCAAGGGGGCACAATAGATCAATAGGTCGCGGGGCAATATCACTCTCAATTACATCTAAATCTAATCAATATTTTGCAGATAAAGTTGACTGAAAAACTCCAGAAAACCGCTTTATTAACGGTAGAATCCTCCTTACGGAAGGATTTTTAAAATTATAAACATTAAATAACCCTGAACAAAATTAACCTATTTTATTAGCTTTTCGTCTAAAATCTTTACGCATTTACTAAGCGTTTATCGAGGAGAATTTTACGTAAATAAATCTTTTACAGCTGCCTATCGTAACAAAATCCTACAACGACACTTCTAAGCCCAATCTGTTGTAAACTTCAAGAACGAAATATCGCTACCTACTGCGACGTCGATGCCAAATTAGTATATAGCGCATCGTAAATATTCATGGTTCGAAAACACAAACTACATAAATCGTATTTTACTTTCGAATTTTCGAAATCCAGTACGGGATGGAATCCAAGAAGCGTGGAGTGCCACTTAGAGCGTACCGAATCGAAGGCGAAAGACGCCAACGCGAGGCAAACGACGCGACGTGCAGCTGTTATTTACGATCACGTGAAATATTCAACCCTGCGTCAACCGACCTGAGATATGTTTATTTTTCAATTATCTACGTGATATTTTGCACTTCCGCTCGTAAGGAATAGCAGTAACTGAAACGTGGTTGGGACTTTGTTGTGGGGCTACCGGCAACTGGAGATTGATTTTTAGCTTTGAGAGGCAAAATATAAATTTCGTAATAAAAACGTTAAAAGGAGTGTTTATGGAAAGCGCTGGAAGTTATTTAGTAGTTTCCTGAGTAAAGAAAATTGGTCAAAGCCGTATTTCTTAGATTCTCATGTGCTTTTCGCTTAAAAGCATCATTAAAAGGATAATCAATGAATGCAATGGCTTTGCACTTTATTTGACATTTCAATAATAATAATGGCTTAGCATCACGATGAAACGATCGTTTACTTCGGAAATCAATAATGGATACAAAGGAAATTATTCGCTTGCCAGAAATGATGTATTCCAGCTCAGAGCGGACACAAAACCTAATAAATTCTTTAGTAAGGGGTATACGTGCAGAAATGGGGAAAACATTTTCCGACTTGTAAAACAAGTTCAACACTTGTTATACAAATTATTAGGGTTAACAATCTCCCTTGCTGACCGGATTACACGTTAAATTTTAAAGATAATACCACGGGTATTGTGCTAAAGAAGCAACCCTATTAGCTGTGAGTTACATAAATAAAGTCCCGGATATTATTTCCCATACATTTGTATTTATTATTTCATTCATTCGTTACTGTTCTAATTACATTATGTTTATTATGATTTAAAAAGTAAAGAATTCAAAAACCTAAAGTTATAAGGGTTGCTTTAGCCTCACCCTCCTTTAGGTTCTTTTTTCTAATTTTAAGAAGTTAGTGATGCTCAGTAATGCTCTAATTCTATTTGTAATCTCGTCGATCGATCTCGTCGGTTTTCTTTTTTTAAATAGAAAGCCCAGCACATTTTCACATTCTTAGATACATACTTGAGCAACAAATCCACACACACACATTAACCAATAGAAAATCGACAAAATATTGTTAAGATATCATTTATACTGGAAGTGTTGCCAATTTCTTTAGCTTAAACAAAACAGTTCAGTTTCTTAAAGATAAATTGGCAACAGTTTCAATAATATAATTGTTGTTATCTTTTACTAATTATGAGTAGTATGTGTATTTCCCAAGTTTTTATTCATTTACTATACGACCGGTTTTCTAAGCCTTCTTCAAGCTTGGTTAATAGCTAATAATTAATTACAACAAAATTATATCTATTTCTAGCCTTGAGTTTTTAATTTATTGTAACAGTATTGAAGTAATGTGTAACCCATTAATGCGCACGGGGTCGAAAACGAACCAGAAATATAAAAAATTATTTATTTTTCTAACAATTTTACAACTATAGAAATTTCCGGTGCATGACTTTCACCATGTCCCTTCATGTCCCTTTACGAAAGCGAAGACGTCCACAATAAGCTAGTGTCCCAAGCAATGCGACGTAAGAGCTTCGAAGAAATTTCTAGTATTCTCCATGCCGCCGATAATGATAATTTGCCTGAAGGTGATAAAATGGATAAAATTCGACCTCTGATTGATAGGAGCAACAAAATTGTTTTGAAATACGCGCCAATTGAGCCCAATCTATTCCCTTATTATGGAAGACACGGCTGCAAGCAATATATTAAAGGGAAACGAATTCGCTTTGGTTATAAAGCTTTGGGTTGCTGCTTTAAAATCCGGGTACTGCTTGCAATTTGAAATTTACCAGGATAGAAGAAATAAAGAACAAAAACAAACAATGGGTATTGGAGAATCCGTAGTATCCAGCTTCGTTGTGCTCTTGAAAGAAAATTATGTGGGACTAAGATTTTCGTTTTACTTCGATAATTTTTTTACCTCCGCAAAACTAATTTATCGTCTTGCCTAAAAAGGCTTTGGTGCTACAGGCACTGTACGAGAATATAGAATGGAAAAATGTCCTCTAAAAAACCATGCTGTTATGAAGAAATTGGACAGAGGTGAAATGGATGTGGCCGTCTATGAAAGTAAAACAATAGTGGGCGTGCGTTGGAAAGATAACAGTATAGTAACAATACTCTCAAACGAATATGAAAGACTTCCTGTACAGAAGTGCTCAAGATATTCAGCTAAGGAAATGAAGAAAGTAGATATTCCCCAACCATTTGCTATAAAACGTTACAATCAATACATGGGAGGGGTGGATCAACTTGATAACCATGTTTCGAACTACAGAATAGGAATGAGAGGCAAGAAATGGTACATTCCTATTATTTATTGGATATTTGACGTTTGCGCATCAAATGCATGGAATTTAGCCAGACAATACAATTGTACTAATGATAATTTAGAATTTCGGCTACAAATTACACGAGAACTTCTTTCTAAATATGGGGAGAAACCATCCGTTTCTGGAAGAAAGCGATCTTTTGTAAGAGATCCCGAAACTTCTTCCGATAGACATCTCGTACTAATTCAGGATGTAAGAAGGCTTTGCCAGAGGTGGAAAAGTAAAACCGATAAGTGGTGCGAAGCATGCGAAGTTCCTCTTCATGATAAGTGTTTTCTGGGGTATCATAACAATAATTAATATACTTAGTTCCAATTTTGTTATTTATACTATAAGAATTACAGAATAAGAATTATCTAAAATGTTGACGCATTTTAGGCGTAATAATTCAGAGTTACAGTAACAATCAAAACAGTGAACTGCGAAATCAACTCCAAAAAAAGCAAAAACTGTTTTTTCACCAGAAGAAAAAAACTTTTTTGGGATAGACATAGAGTTACCTTAATCGATTATCTTCAAACAGGAAAAAAAGCACTATAGGACTACACTACGCACCATTAGTTGACAAGTTAAGGAAAAAAAATGTTTCACAGACAATGCGCCGTCTCACAACTCAGCGGTTGTCGTGGCGAAAATTCGTGATTGACGCTTTAATTAACCACCCTCCTTACTCATCAGATCTACTAGCTCCAAGCGACTTAGTTTTATTCCCTAATCTAAAAATTGCGCTCGCAAATTTTCGTCAAATGAGGATTCCATCACCTTCGTAGACAGTTATTTTGTAGAGAAAGACGACGATTACTATTTTAAGGGGTTGAACAGATAGGAACATCGGTGCGAGAAGTGTATACCTTATGTACCATCTTTGGCAAATTAAATGCGAATTTTTCAGCGAGGAATTTCCATTTACTAAATAAAGGCTATATTTTGAAGCAAATTTAATTTCTCTAAAAGAGAGTACTGTTTTGATGAACTTCTTTAGAGTAATTAAATTCACTTTAAAGTAAAGCCGGGAATAATTCACTTATAGTGGTAATGGAGAACTGTGCCGTATGTGCTGTAGCACCATCTTGCTGGAACCAAATCATATCATCATAGACTGGAAAATTTTGAAGAGCTGGTGTTAAAAAGTTACGCACCATGAGGTGAGCTTCATCACTAAAGATTATCTTCTCCAGACCCTCATCATCCCAAAAATATTCCATCATTGTTTCACATAATGTTTTTCTTTGTGGGTGGTGTGTCAGTTTGAGGTACTGTACCAGCTGAATTTTATACGGATGAAAGTGCAAATCTTGCTTTAAAATGCGTTGAACGGTAGATCGGCTGGGATGTCACGTCACCACCTGTCATACCGCTGGCTGCAATACTCGCTGGTGTTCTAACAGATTTTTGTTAACTTGGGTGTTTCTTGTTTTGTGCTGAACTGGTAGCTCTAAATTTGACATTTTTCATGGATGCATCTGTTACATGTCGAATATTGTATCGATTACAGAACTGTCGACGAGCCAGCGTGTATGAATCATTGTTTTTGAAATAGGCTGCCGAGTTTTGTTAAAAAATTGTATTTTCTGTTTTAATATGTTGTTTCAGTCCACGGTATAATTGCACAATATTACAACTTCAGCATAGGAATAATCACAAATACTATAACTAGAACTTATTAGAGGAAATCCCACAACAACTCCAGGCCTGCACGTATCCATAACTTTAAACCATTTTTATTGTTTGCCACGTATAAAGCGCTGTTAATGGTTAATAAATTTCATCGAAATAACGAGGAAGACCTGAAGGATCACATTAAATTAGTAAAAATTACGTGCAGAATGTGATTTAATGGATTTACAACTGAATAATTCACATAAAAGCGTTAATATGCAGAATAAAGCGAACAATTTGGTATTAAATCTCTTTCACGTACTCGAAAATATATTCTACGGAATCATCGGGTTTATATCCTTCGTTGACCCATTTCAAAACATGATGTTTAATGGATGAAACGCATATACTACATTTGGATAGAATCATTTTACTTGTCTACGAATTGAATTTTTAAATGTAATTTTCGTTATGAACGTGACAGCAAATTTAATCGATTCTGGTTGTACGTAAATACGCTATTGTTACGTATTTAACTGTTTTAACCTTTTCAATATGGCGGGAATATATGTATGTGTCCCTGGATATGTTCATAAAATCCTCATTTAGTTTCATGACATAAAACTAATGCAAACTAATGTCTAAACTAAGCTATTTTATCGATACAGGCACATAATATTTCACAAACTATTGTACAACTAATTATTATACTAACCTGGTTAATTGACTAAACTTGTCATTATAATTGTATATCTGAGAATTATTTCTAGAACTTTTAATCCGAATTCCCAATTCGCTTTCCACCAATGAAAACGTGTATAGTATTTACGAGTAAGGTAATTCACATTTTCTTTTCTTTTCGTAAGGAAAACGTTAAATCACTGTGGAAGAAAAGGAAACGAAAGGTACACCGATTGTTAAGACAAACAGCCTGGGGAACACTTAGTTAAATTAGGGACGTGGGTACTTCAATTAAGCGAACTTGTCGTCGTCCAAGTGACGCAATAAATGATGAGTGATGAGCGAGCATTTTCCGCTCATTTCTTTCGACAATCTTACCGTCGAATACACAACTGTCTTGCCTGTTTGTTTTTCGTCGATTTTAACGAGAAATTTACTTTTAACTAAAGCTTTTGCTCTCATTTTATATGCTAGAGAAATTTTCCACCTTTCTATCTATAAATGCCACGATACTTTTAATAGATTTTTTTTAGTTTGCGGTCAGTCTTCTCTGTATCTACGAGGGAGCGTTTTTATATTCGCGGAATGGGGGATAAGGGGTGGAAATAAAAAAAAAATTATTTATTTTCTTTTTCAATATATTCACCTGCAAGACGGATACATTTTTCACATCTTTCAATCAATTTATTTATACACTTATAAAAAATGATTTTTCTTTATCTGATTCAAAAAACCCATTATCAGCGCCGAAACTGCCTCCTGGACTTCATCATCGGCAGTAAATTTTTTACCCCGCAGCTCTTTTTTCATTTTCGGAAACAGGTAATAATGACTCGGGACCAGGTCTGGGCTGTAGGGTGGGTGATTCACAATTTCGAAGCCCACCTTATGCAGCGCAGCTAACGCAACGCGGCTCTTGTGGACGAGCGCGTTGTCGCGCAAAAGCAGCACACCTTTCGTCAATTTTCCCCGTCTTTTTTCTTTAATGGCTTCTTTTAGTCGCTCTAATACTGAAGCGTAATATTCTCCAGTTATAGAAACACCTTTATCTTTATAATCAATCAACAATATTGTCCAAAAATGCACGCGAACACTCTACGCGCTGTTTTTGCGGCGGCGCGGCGTGAGCATTCTCGGCACCCATCTTGCGCTGACCTTAGACATGCCGAGATGATCGTGTAGGATTTTAAAAATTGTTGTATCGAATACTCCAACCATTTCTGCGAGTTGTTTCTTCTTTAGTCGAGCATCTTCGAGTACAATTTTTTCAACTTTTTTGATAAGTGCCCCCCTATAACCCGCTCATTCCACGAATATAAAAACGCTCCCTCGTATCTCGGATTGAACTAAAATTTTGAATACATACGTAAATACATAGATCCAATGATAATCAAATATATACTATAATAATAATAATTATATAGTAATTATGTTTAATTCCAATATAAAAACAAAAGAGAATGTCTGTAACAGGCGCTCATGGTATATTGTTGGAATTCACACTGCGGACGAAGGCAATGAAAATAGATCAAGCATTAGAAGCTGACGACGTGGTTTCGACCTTCCAGGTCTCATCAGCACAACTCCGAATGCAAGATTTAATTTCATCGCATTTCACCTCTCAACTTATTTGTATAATACCTCCAACAATGGACTAATTCCAACCTCATGCTCTCTAGTGAGCAAAGTAGGAAGTAGCTAGGGTTGCCACCTTTTTTTCTTTGCACTTAAAGTACATAGGTTATTAAAGATAAGAAAAAAAAAGTACATAGTATCAAAATAAAGTACAATTTATTTTTTTTATTATTATGTTTAAAAACATATTTTTTATTGCTTTTTGCAGTTTCTATCAAATTAGTATCTCTTTACAGTCTATATTTAAATTAAAGTAAATAAGTAATTCATTTCTTATCAAATTCAGAGACGCTTTCTTTCTTTCGTCTCGCCATTTGCTATTCATGGCAGAAAAAACTCTTTCTGTGAATGCTGACGTGGCAGGGATAGACAATAAAAATGAAATTACTTTATACAAGTTTAAAAAATTATCACTTTTATTAAATACTTGCTGCCATTTTTGTTCAGTTGATAGTTCTACAAAACCCTTAAGAAGTACATATCTGATTATAAAGTTGGTTAACTAAAGCAATTTCTCCATAAAGATCATCCATATCTACATTTAGTTTTTGCAGATTTAAATTTTCAATTATGTTAACAATATTATCAAATTCTATATTACTCTTTAAGTTTATATTACGAAGTGTAAATAGCCAGTTTGTGTTATTAAAATCAAACCATTTATTCAGGTACTCTAGGGCTTCATCAATAAATAATAAAAAATTCCTGTGAATTTTCATAGTCAGTTCACAGTTTCACAGTCATTGTTTTCTTTGTGTTAATCCATCTCTAAGACTAACCATAAGCCCATAAATATCTAAAATTGTTACCCAGTTGCCTTCCAGACATTTAACAGCTTTATTAAATAAATTTAATAAGTGACTACAAAAATGCAAATAAATTTCAATCATATCTTGCTCAGTTTCATGAAGCATCAATAAATTTTGTAAAACCATTGGACAGTGGTCTAAACTTAAAAAGTAGCTTCTAATAGGTGACCAATTTAATAACAATACATCAATGCATGGCAAAAGAGAGAGCCATCTTGTTCCCACATGGCGTTTGATTTCGTGAAAGTCCCCATCTACTGATGCTACAAATTTTTTCAGCTCCTCTGTTCTTACAGCAGAATGTGAAAAATGAGCATAAATTTTTTTCTGTCATGTGATAAAAAGCTCATGGCATGTCTTACCCAATTATGCACTATATGTGCATGGCAATTGCCTTTAATTAATTCCATTAACACCAAAATTGGCATTTGTATTATCAGCACTTAACCCCGATACATTATGAAATGATAATTTATATTGCTCCAATGACTTTTGAATTGCTTCAAACATACCATCAGCAGATTCATTACTATTTTCATAAAAATCTAATAATTTGTTTTCAACTCCATTTTTGGCTGTAAAATATTGTATCACTAATGGAAACAGTTTTATTTTTTGTTTGTTAGAAGCATCCGTTTGTAAGCAGTAAAACAAATTGTGTCTATTAATAGCATCTATTACATTTTGTAAAGAATATGGGCCCAACACCTCTGTAGCTAGTGCTTCCATTTTTGTTCTAGCTAGATGAATTGCTGTAGGTGAATTGACATAAATAATTTTATTCAATTTTATAGTACAATTCATGCTATTGTAGGACAAATTATGTTTTACTGTGTGATATGTTAGAGCTAATTCAGATGCAACATTTTCTTTATCACTGCATCGAGACGATGTGGAAGCCAAAGCAGAGTCAAGGAATTTCTCATGTAGTCCAGATGTTCTCCTCATTTCTAATTTTGATTTATGTTGTATTGTTTGCAGATGTTATTTTACCTGAAAACAATAAGAATAATCCCGTCACCCACCTTACCCATCATCTCCAGTCGCCATCAAATAATTATACTTTCAAAATTTTTTGGAAAAAACTGCATATTTATTTTGAATAAAATAAAACCGTTTTATAGCATAGTTTACTTGAATATTTAATGCAACCATAGCAATATACCAATACACATACACACACACACACGTGCATACACAGAAAAAAGACAATTTTTCTTCTTACTTGTCCTATTCCTGCTGAAGCAATTGTAAATGTAATTCCACACGATTTGCATTTTGCATTATATTCGTCTTGTGCATTATTAATTAACCAATCACCATGTTTGATTTCCCACTGACTTTTATACTTCTGCAATCATTTATTTTTCTGTTTTGTCGTATCATTTTTTTTTAACATTTTTTCGGTGTAATATATTCACTATCTATTTGATCCGTTTCACTATCAAAATTACGTTTTGTAGGTGTATGTGGAGTATTTTCGTCCATGGTTTACTATTGTATAAATCTATAAAACTTTAAATCATATTCTTAATGCACTCAAACCGCTTCACACAAATCAAACACGAAATTGTGATGACTCTTTGACATTTGAGACAGACATTGTTGAAAACGAGTGTAAAATCCCAAAGAAATCAAATCAAGCAAAATAAAGTATATTCGTGTACTTTATTGCTCTCATAAAGTATATAGTACAATTACCTGAAATAACGTACAATACTTTATTATAAAGTACGGGTGGCAACCCTAGAAGTAGCACACCGCAAGACACTACACTGTACCTGCTGTACCGACTTGTGTGTTGTGTATCACTTCCCACTCATTTCCAAATTGTGACGACATTGGTTGTAACAATCTCTTTTTCGAGAATAGGTTTACTCCTTTTATCAACTCATTTTCTTTTTATTATTTCGTCATTTCTCTTACAGCTCTTAATAACTTTTTTTGAATTACATATCTTTTACAACAATTTTGTTTCATTTGTACTTAATTAGAACATAACTAAAAAAAGTCTAAAGTTCTTAGAATAATAAACACAAAATCCATGGCTTGAACCATTTAACTTGACTAAATTATATAGCAAGAAATTCAGCTTGTCTTTGCATTTTTCGCTTCACTACGTTCAAAGCCTAAATCATAGAGCTGTGCAATTCTGCTTTATCGTGCCCGGAATCAATAAAGCTCCGTATTTTAGTATTGTTATCTAAATCTGACCTCTGTTTTCAGGAAAACGTGGAATGGAGTCTCCAGGTGATCCACGATGTTGCGTCGAGAAGTTTAGGAGAATTATGCGTTACGCAACGTTTCTGTTCGCTGAGCGTGCCCTTAGACACCGCAAAGTTCGACCCGGCAAGACAGAAAGCCGATTTAGCGGCTACTTTATTGCAGGATCTTGGAGTTGGACACCACAACGGTAAGCAGTACAACACGACGACCTAATCTATATCCTCCTTATTTTTACTTTTGTCCGTCGTTGTACATACATACACTCTTAGGGATAATTTTCCTTCGTCGACGAGAGATATTAGGCGGGTATATTGTCCCAAGCGATTTCTAATTCTTTTCCAAATTTTGTATTATGCTGACGTTGAAATAAGATTTAAAGGGGATAAGAGGGTTGATAAGCAGGAAAAAGATTAAGTTTTTTTAGTTTTTTGTTCTCTCGCTAAAATATAGCCTGAAGTATTTGAAGCAGAAAAGTTTAGAGGATACAATTAACGAAGGTTCATATACTTGTCAGATTTAAATCAATATCTTTAAATCAGTGTCGCTTTTAGCTTTAAAAGTTAGTTGAACAAATTTAAGTTTGTCAGATTTTTGTATTTGGCAGGTATTGAAAAATAAACATCTTCCCTTTTACTTTACTGTTTATTTCCCGTAGTACTTTTAAATTTATTGATTTTATTAGATACAGGAATTTAGGAGGAACTCGAAATATATCTTAAGAATATGTTTAAGGGCTTATTTTTAAAGGCTGATTTTCGATAGTCCAGTTATGGAATTGAGTCTATGTCTTATTTTGATTAATTAAAACATGCTTTGTTATTCGTCTCTATTACTCGTTTAGAAATAAATTTGTTTATGTGATGAAATCTATGAAGACATTTTTGAGAACGGTTCAATCAGCACATCAAATCAATTTCAATGATTAAGAAAAAAGAAATTAAAATTAGTTTATTAGACAACTCGACGATGCAAAAGCATGACATTATCAAAACGCTTGCTGCCTAATGAGCAAAAGAAGAAAATAGTTGATGATGTCCAATAGATTTTAGATAAGTATGGTGCCGTGGGACTTGTGTCTACTAAGAAGCACCACATACCCGAAATTCAGCTTCCTGCTCAGCCACCATCAGAAGTCGAGTGTACCAAACATATTGCATGCATCTTCTTGATGTGGTCAATGCAAATTCCGGCTAAGAAGCGTGGTAATCTGCTTCCTCCTCGGCAAATAGGTTTACCTTGTTAATCTAAACGAGAGGCCAAACTCCCAGCAGGGCACATTAACGCCTTATAGGGCTAAAATTTCATCGATATTTTCTCGAGCACCGTTTGATGAATCTACTTAGCTCTCGGCCAGATGGTTCATCTTGTTAATATAAACGAGAGGACAAACCCCCAGGAAGGCACATTAACGCATTTGAGCGTTGTGACCGTTCAAACTTTCATAAATTTTCTGGACAACTTTTTCATCATATAAATATTACCTAGCTCGATAACCGTTTGATGAATCTGCTTCCTTCTCGGCAAGTAGGTTCACCTTGTTAATCTAAACGAGAGGCCAAACTCCCAGCAAGGCACATTAACGCGTTATAGAGATAAATTTTCTCGAGAACCGTTTGATGAATCTACTTCGCTCTCGGCCAGATGGTTCATCTTGTTAATCTAAACGAGAGGACAAACCCCCAGGAAGGCACATTAACGCGTTTGAGCGCTGTGACCGTTCAAACTTTCATAAATTTTCGGCACAACTTTTTCATCATATAAATATTACCTAGCTCGATAACCGTTTGATGGATCTGCTTCCTCCTCGGCAAGTAGGTTCACCTTGTTAATCTAAACCAGAGGCCAAACTCCCAGCGAGGCACATTAACGCGTTATAGAGATAAATTTTCTCGAGAACCGTTTGATGAATTTACTTCGCTCTCGCCCAGATAGTTCATCTTGTTAATCTAAACGAGAGGACAAATCCCGAGGAAGGCACATTAACGCGTTTGAGCGCTGTGACCGTTCAAACTTTCATAAATTTTCTGGACAACTTTTTCATCATATGAATATTACCTAGCTCGATAACCGTTTGATGGATCTGCTTCCTTCTCGGGACGTAGGTTCACCTTGTTAATTTAAACGCGACGCCAAACTCCCAGCAAGGCACATTAACGCGTTATAGAGATAAATTTTCTCGAGAACCGTTTTATGAATCTACTTCGCTCTCGGCAAGATGGTTCATTTTGTTAATCTAAACGAGAGGACAAACCCCCAGGAAGGCACATTAACGCGTTTGAGCGCTGTGACCGTTCAAACTTTCATAAATTTTCTGCACAACTTTTTCATCATATAAATATTACCTAGCTCGATAACCGTTTGATGGATCTGCTTCCTCCTCGGCAAGTTGGTTTACCTTGTTAATCTAAACGAGAGGCCAAACTCCCAGCAAGGCACATTAACGCGTTATAGAGATAAATTTTCTCGAGAACCGTTTGATGAATCTACTTCGCTCTCGGCCAGATGGTTCATCCTGTTAATCTAAACGAGAGGCCAGACTCCCAGCAAGGCACATTAACGCGTTATAGAGATAAATTTTCTCGAGAACCGTTTTATGAATCTACTTCGCTCTCGGCAAGATGGTTCATCTTGTTAATCTAAACGAGAGGACAAACCCCCAGGAAGGCACATTAACGCGTTTGAGCGCTGTGACCGTTCAAACTTTCATAAATTTTCTGCACAACTTTTTCATCATATAAATATTACCTAGCTCGATAACCGTTTGATGGATCTGCTTCCTCCTCGGCAAGTTGGTTTACCTTGTTAATCTAAACGAGAGGCCAAACTCCCAGCAAGGCACATTAACGCGTTATAGAGGTAAATTTTCTCGAGAACCGTTTGATGAATCTACTTCGCTCTCGGCCAGATGGTTCATCTTGTTAATCTAAACGAGAGGACAAACCCCCAGGAAGGCACATTAACGCGTTTGAGCGCTGTGACCGTTCAAAATTTCATAAATTTTCTGGACACCTTTTTCATCATATAAATATTACCTAGCTCGATAACCGTTTGATGGATCTGCTTCCTTCTCGGCAAGTAGGTTCACCTTGTTAGTCTAAACGAGAGGCCAAACTCCCAGCAAGGCACATTAACGTGTTATAGAGATAAATTTTCTCGAGAACCGTTTGATGAATCTACTTCGCTATCGGCCAGATGGTTCATTTTGTTAATCTAAACGAGAGGACAAACCCCCAGGAAGGCACATTAACGCGTTTGAGCGTTCTGACCGTTCAAACTTTCATAAATTTTCTGGACAACTTTTTCATCATATGAATATTACCTAGCTCGATAACCGTTTGATGGATCTGCTTCCTCCTCGGCAAGTAGGTTCACCGTTTGTTAATCTAAACGAGAGGCCAAACTCCCAGCAAGGCACATTAACGCGTTATAGAGATAAATTTTCTCGAGAACCGTTTGATGAATCTACTTCGCTCTCGGCCAGATGGTTCATCTTGTTAATCTAAACGAGAGGACAAACCCCCAGGAAGGCACATTAACGCGTTTGAGCGCTGTGACCGTTCAAACTTTCATAAATTTTCTGGACAACTTTTTCATTATATAAATATTACCTAGCTCGATAACCGTTTGATGGATCTGCTTCCTCCTCGGCAAGTTGGTTTACCTTGTTAATCTAAACGAGAGGCCAAACTCCCAGCAAGGCACATTAACGCGTTATAGAGATAAATTTTCTCGAGAACCGTTTGATGAATCTACTTCGCTCTCGGCCAGATGGTTCATCTTGTTAATCTAAACGAGAGGACAAACCCCCAGGAAGGCACATTAACGCGTTTGAGCGCTGTGACCGTTCAAACTTTCATAAATTTTCTGGACAACTTTTTCATCATATGAATATTACCTAGCTCGATAACCGTTTGATGGATCTACTTCCTTCTCGGCAGGTAGGTTCACCTTGTTAATCTAAACGAGAGGCCAAACTCCCAGCAAGGCACATTAACGCGTTATAGAGATAAATTTTCTCGAGAACCGTTTGATGAATCTACTTCGCTCTCGGCCAGATGGTTCATCTTGTTAATCTAAACGAGAGGACAAACCCCCAGGAAGGCACATTAACGCGTTTGAGCGCTGTGACCGTTCTAACTTTCATAAATTTTCTGGACAACATTTTCATCATATAAATATTACCTAGCTCGATAACCGTTTGATGGATCTGCTTCCTTCTCGGCAAGTAGGTTCACCTTGTTAATCTAAACGAGAGGCCAAACTCCCAGCAAGGCACATTAACGCGTTATAGAGATAAATTTTCTCGATAACCGTTTGATGAATCTACTTCGCTCTCGGCCAGATGGTTCATCTTGTTAATCTAAACGAGAGAACAAACCCCAGGAAGGCACATTAACGCGTTTGAGCGCTGTGACCGTTCAAACTTTCATAAATTTTCTGGACAACTTTTTCATCATATGAATATTACCTAGCTCGATAACCGTTTGATGGATCTGCTTCCTTCTCGGCAAGTAGGTTCACCTTGTTAATCTAAACGAGAGGCCAAACTCCCAGCAAGGCACATTAACGCGTTATAGAGATAAATTTTCTCGAGAACCGTTTGATGAATCTACTACGCTCTCGGCCAGATGGTTCATCTTGTTAATCTAAACGAGAGGACAAACCCCCAGGAAGGCACATTAACGCGTTTATGACCGTTCAAAGATAAATTTTCTCGAGAACTTTTTCATCAATAAATATTACCTAGCTTAACCGTTTGATGAATCTACTTCGCTCTCGGCCAGATGGTTCATCTTGTTAATCTAAACGAGAGGACAAACCCCCAGCAAGGCACATTAACGCGTTTGAGCGCTGTGACCGTTCAAACTTTCATAAATTTTCTGGACAACTTTTTCATCATATGAATATTACCTAGCTCGATAACCGTTTGATGGATCTGCTTCCTCCTCGGCAAGTAGGTTCACCTTGTTAATCTAAACGAGAGGCCAAACTCCCAGCAAGGCACATTAACGCGTTATAGAGATAAATTTTCTCGAGAACCGTTTGATGAATCTACTTCGCTCTCGGCCAGATGGTTCATCTTGTTAATCTAAACGAGAGGACAAACCCCCAGGAAGGCACATTAACGCGTTTGAGCGCTGTGACCGTTCAAACTTTCATAAATTTTCTGGACAACTTTTTCATCATATGAATATTACCTAGCTCGATAACCGTTTGATGGATCTGCTTCCTCCTCGGCAAGTAGGTTCATCTTGTTAATCTAAACGAGAGGCCAAACTCCCAGCAAGGCACATTAACGCGTTATAGAGATAAATTTTCTCGAGAACCGTTTGATGAATCTACTTCGCTCTCGGCCAGATGGTTCATCTTGATAATCTAAACGAGAGGACAAACTCCCAGGAAGGCACATTAACGCGTTTGAGCGCTGTGACCGCTCCAAACTTTCATAAATTTTCTGGACAACTTTTTCATCATATAAATATCACCTAGCTCGATAATCGTTTGATGGATCTGCTTCCTTCTCGGCAAGTAGGTTCACCTTGTTAATCTAAACGAGAGGCCAAACTCCCAGCAAGGCACATTAACGCGTTATAGAGATAAATTTTCTCGATAACCGTTTGATGAATCTACTTCGCTCTCGGCCAGATGGTTCACCTTGTTAATCTAAACGAGAGGACAAACCCCCAGGAAGGCACATTAACGCGTTTGAGCGCTGTGACCGTTCAAACTTTCATAAATTTTCTGGACAACTTTTTCATCATATAAATATTACCTAGCTCGATAACCGTTTGATGGATCTGCTTCCTTCTCGGCAAGTAGGTTCACCTTGTTAATCTAAACGAGAGGCCAAACTCCCAGCAAGGCACATTAACGCGTTATAGAGATAAATTTTCTCGAGAACCGTTTGATGAATCTACTTCGCACTCGGCCAGATGGTTCATCTTGTTAATCTAAACGAGAGGACAAACCCCAGGAAGGCACATTAACGCGTTTGAGCGCTGTGACCGTTCAAACTTTCATAAATTTTCTGGACAACTTTTTCATCATATGAATATTACCTAGCTCGATTTTTGATGGATCTGCTTCCTCCTCGGCAATATAAATCTAAACAAGAGGCCAAACTCCCAGCAAGGGACATTAACGCGTTATAGAGATAAATTTAGCTCGATAACCGTTTGATGAATCTGCTTCCTTCTCGGCAAGTAGGTTCACCTTGTTAATCTAAACGAGAGGCCAAACTCCCAGCAAGGCACATTAACGCGTTATAGAGATAAATTTTCTCGAGAACCGTTTGATGAATCTACTTCGCTCTCGGCCAGATGGTTCATCTTGTTAATCTAAACGAGAGGACAAACCCCCAGGAAGGCACATTAACGCGTTTGAGCGCTGTGACCGTTCAAACTTTCATAAATTTTCTGGCACAACTTTTTCATCATATAAATATTACCTAGCTCGATAACCGTTTGATGGATCTGCTTCCTCCTCGGCAAGTAGGTTCACCTTGTTAATCTAAACCAGAGGCCAAACTCCCAGCAAGGCACATTAACGCGTTATAGAGATAAATTTTCTCGAGAACCGTTTGATGAATCTACTTCGCTCTCGCCCAGATGGTTCATCTTGTTAATCTAAACGAGAGGACAAATCCCGAGGAAGGCACATTAACGCGTTTGAGCGCTGTGACCGTTCAAACTTTCATAAATTTTCTGGACAACTTTTTCATCATATGAATATTACCTAGCTCGATAACCGTTTGATGGATCTGCTTCCTTCTCGGACGTAGGTTCACCTTGTTAATTTAAACGCGAGGCCAAACTCCCAGCAAGGCACATTAACGCGTTATAGAGATAAATTTTCTCGAGAACCGTTTGATGAATCTACTTCGCTCTCGGCAAGATGGTTCATTTTGTTAATCTAAACGAGAGGACAAACCCCCAGGAAGGCACATTAACGCGTTTGAGCGCTGTGACCGTTCAAACTTTCATAAATTTTCTGCACAAATCATATAAATTTTTCATCGTTTGATGGATCGGCAAATATTACAAACTCCCAGCAAGCATTCGTTATAGAGATAACCGTTTGATGGATCTGCTTCGCTCTCGGCCAGATGGTTCATCCTGTTAATCTAAACGAGAGGCCAAACTCCCAGCAAGGCACATTAACGCGTTATAGAGATAAATTTTCTCGAGAACCGTTTGATGAATCTACTTCGCTCTCGGCAAGATGGTTCATCTTGTTAATCTAAACGAGAGGACAAACCCCCAGGAAGGCACATTAACGCGTTTGAGCGCTGTGACCGTTCAAACTTTCATAAATTTTCTGCACAACTTTTTCATCATATAAATATTACCTAGCTCGATAACCGTTTGATGGATCTGCTTCCTCCTCGGCAAGTTGGTTCACCTTGTTAATCTAAACGAGAGGCCAAACTCCCAGCAAGGCACATTAACGCGTTATAGAGATAAATTTTCTCGAGAACCGTTTGATGAATCTACTTCGCTCTCGGCCAGATGGTTCATCTTGTTAATCTAAACGAGAGGACAAACCCCCAGGAAGGCACATTAACGCGTTTGAGCGCTGTGACCGTTCAAACTTTCATAAATTTTCTGGACAACTTTTTCATCATATAAATATTACCTAGCTCGATAACCGTTTGATGGATCTGCTTCCTTCTCGGCAAGTAGGTTCACCTTGTTAATCTAAACGAGAGGCCAAACTCCCAGCAAGGCACATTAACGTGTTATAGAGATAAATTTTCTCGAGAACCGTTTGATGAATCTACTTCGCTATCGGCCAGATGGTTCATCTTGTTAATCTAAACGAGAGGACAAACCCCCAGGAAGGCACATTAACGCGTTTGAGCGTTCTGACCGTTCAAACTTTCATAAATTTTCTGGACAACTTTTTCATCATATGAATATTACCTAGCTCGATAACCGTTTGATGGATCTGCTTCCTCCTCGGCAAGTAGGTTCACCTTGTTAATCTAAACGAGAGGCCAAACTCCCAGCAAGGCACATTAACGCGTTATAGAGATAAATTTTCTCGAGAACCGTTTGATGAATCTACTTCGCTCTCGGCCAGATGGTTCATCTTGTTAATCTAAACGAGAGGACAAACCCCCAGGAAGGCACATTAACGCGTTTGAGCGCTGTGACCGTTCAAACTTTCATAAATTTTCTGGACAACTTTTTCATTATATAAATATTACCTAGCTCGATAACCGTTTGATGGATCTGCTTCCTCCTCGGCAAGTTGGTTTACCTTGTTAATCTAAACGAGAGGCCAAACTCCCAGCAAGGCACATTAACGCGTTATAGAGATAAATTTTCTCGAGAACCGTTTGATGAATCTACTTCGCTCTCGGCCAGATGGTTCATCTTGTTAATCTAAACGAGAGGACAAACCCCCAGGAAGGCACATTAACGCGTTTGAGCGCTGTGACCGTTCAAACTTTCATAAATTTTCTGGACAACTTTTTCATCATATGAATATTACCTAGCTCGATAACCGTTTGATGGATCTACTTCCTTCTCGGCAGGTAGGTTCACCTTGTTAATCTAAACGAGAGGCCAAACTCCCAGCAAGGCACATTAACGCGTTATAGAGATAAATTTTCTCGAGAACCGTTTGATGAATCTACTTCGCTCTCGGCCAGATGGTTCATCTTGTTAATCTAAACGAGAGGACAAACCCCCAGGAAGGCACATTAACGCGTTTGAGCGCTGTGACCGTTCTAACTTTCATAAATTTTCTGGACAACATTTTCATCATATAAATATTACCTAGCTCGATAACCGTTTGATGGATCTGCTTCCTTCTCGGCAAGTAGGTTCACCTTGTTAATCTAAACGAGAGGCCAAACTTCCAGAAAGGCACATTAACGCGTTATAGAGATAAATTTTCTCGAGAACAGTTTGATGAATCTACTTCGCTCTCGGCCAGATGGTTCATCTTGTTAATCTAAACGAGTGGACAAACCCCAGGAAGGCACATTAACGCGTTTGAGCGCTGTGACAAATTTCAAACAAGCTTATAAATCGAATATTAACCGCGAAAAGATCATTCGATTGGGTTGGAAGCTACTGAAGCATCTACCCTGTTCTTCCGATTTGGCATTCTCTAATTATTACTTGTTTCGAAAGTTGAAAAAGCATTATTTGTTGGTTCAGAGCATCATATCCAATTTTTTCGTACAATACTACTATATTCGACAACAATCAGAAGATTTTACTATTTTGAATCGTAAAAAATCAAAGATTAGGTCATCAGAAGATGCATCAGTTGTAGTTTATTAATTTCACGGTTGGCACAGTAATGACATCAATTATGTACTGCGTTTATGTACAAAGTAATTTAAAGATCACAACTTCTCATAATTAAATACAGAATCATTCTGTTCATCTTTAAATGGTGTCCAACACAATGATACAAACACGCAGATTTTTATTCAAACACTAAAAAGGTCTCCATACGTTTAGAGCTTCAAATACAATCTAATAGGATGGTAATATTAAAAAATATATATTGCAGGTAGTAACCAAGGATGCAGATGCTTAACAGATCAGACATTTATTAAAAATCTTTAATTTATTATGTGTGAATTGTAGCCAGATGTCAGCGCCCTCTGCTCATTTCTTAGTGTGAATAAGATGTAGATATCCCTTGTTGAAGCATTGAAGGATTTTGTTTACAATAAGACTTACCAATATCCCTTTCTTGTCTCCATTCATGAAGTACCTTCTGCCTTCTTTTAGTAATGTTCACTATTAACCAATAATTATCTCTATGTTTACTTCTTCTTGTCTGCGCTCTCTGTTATTGTTGTTCACAGAGCTTTTAACTCCTTATTCATACTGAACCATGGCTTTCCAGTTTGACGAACAAAAGGAAGTCTCTTGATGCCTAGTCATAGCTATAGGATCACTAGTTAAGATCTCCCATCCAAAATTTTTGATAACTTCCTTTCATTACGTTGATGAGTGCGGTCCTGCAGTATCATGAAGGAAAACAATTCCTAATAACAACACATCTTTATTTTTCTTCCTTTTTGTTTTCCAAAAATAATACGAGGGTGACGCTGAAATTATTGAGATATAGATCTGTAAAAGAAGTTCGAAAGCCTCGCGCCAAGCGTTCTGACTGAAAATATTTGTGGATGGCAAAGTTAATCTCCTCCTCTGATGAAAAACCAAGAACACATACATACATAAATTCATTTTACGTTTAAAACATAACCATAACGCATGGTGCTTGTTTTCTAAAAAAAAAGTTGCAGTAGCATTAGCCGTATGCGCCGAAGCGTTGTCATGGTGTGGGCATTAGGTTGTTATTGTTTAGATCTCGTAGAACCTTGAGTAGGCAGTCTGGGGTATACTAAGTGGCCGTGTCAATCTGTTGTCTTTCTAACTTGACATTGCATATGTTGACTGTACCATGTGCGACTATAATCTACTCTCTTGTCGCGTAGGGACGTCATAAAAAGGAATGTAGATCTCACCACCCATGAAGATTTTAGAAATCAAGCGATGACTACCTTTTTTAACATCAGCAACGTTTCAGAGCTAATTTGTAGACACTCGGCCCTCTCTGTGTTTCTGTTAAACTATGTGACACCCATCACGATAAGTTTCAAGAGTCAAGGGTGGTCTCTATCATCGTGTAGGTGCACCTTCCATCATCTTGTAACATTTTATGAACACGGGATACATGTTCGGAGGTAACTGCTGACCTGGGGCTTCCTATATGTATGTACTTACCTCGCCATGCAATTAACTGCGACGACAACCATTTTCTGTAAACGATCTAAAAATTGTGGCCTCCGTACTTAGTTCTGATCTCAGATTCCATCAACTCATACCCTAAAGATTCTCCTACAGTTTCAAAATACAGTAGCCACATTATAACACAATGGTCAATCCGGTTAGAGAGTACTAGCTGTATTGGATGAGATATTTTCCTACAACGCAATAGACAGCTTAATTAAATCAGTACAGCATTAATATAATCCGTTCATAAGCATTAGATCCAGTAGAATTAATTATACACCTACTTCTAGACATTTCTACCTACTTCAGAACATTTTAATTTCGCTGTGTTTCTACATAATTGCTCTCTCCGACAGTGGAACTTTTGGGGCCAATCTCATTTAGCATTTCACAAATTTATTTTGTTTTAAATTCTGAAAACTTCTGAAATTCCAAGTATCTGGCAAGTGGTAATAATTAACAGCTAACATTAAAACTTAGTCATAGTTATGAAAACAAGTATCTTTTTATAGTAGCGATGATTACCTTTTTTTCTTATATTTGTTCGACGCTGTAAGAATATTAAGAATAAATATCTTGCATGTTATTGGAATAGAACAATCTCAAGTGTTTTATTTTTTCATTAAATTTTAATAATTTAAAGTATCATCCCAACGATACAGGTTCAACTGATATATAGCGCATACATAGCATACGGAGTTGTGTAGAAACTTTGGACTACATTTCAAATCCAGCTAATCAACAAGATTTGTTGTATTAATTTCTTAGCTCCTTATCATTGTGTAATAATTCCAGTAATTTATTATCTGTGTTTTATTAAAAATTTTGCTGGATTAGCTATTTGATTGATCTTAGTTTTCATTTCAAGTTTCATCAAATTCCTTTTTTCTTATGAAAAAGTCCAGTTTCTATTACAGACATAGTTCATCGTCCTCTACGAAATGAAATTTTATAGTCACGCCAATACGTTCAAGACGCCCTTAAATAACTTAATTTTCTCATGAAGGTACAGTAATGAGGGAATAAGGAAATAATATTATCTTTGTCGGATGAATGGCCAGAACTCAGTAATTCGTATAACTTAAATAACTTCCCAAATTTCGGGGTTACTAACCTTCTACGTGCAATTTACGCCTTTCAAAGACTTAATGTTGCTTTCCGCAATGATCCGGATTTATTAGTGGCGACGAATTCTTTTGCAAAAAAAAATTCTTAAGCTAAAATTTCCGTTATAAACCCGGTAACTTAATTTTTGTTTTCTCCTCAAAAACATAGTTGGAATTTCTTTAAAAAAATTTAATGGATGGAATGTGTAAATTGCTTTCGTTTTTCCTTTTTTTAAGGGACATTTATGTAAGAAATAGGGACTAGATAGAAATGAGGAATCTAAAATAAATTAAAAATGTTTGTGAATAATAACATTCCTTCATAATTATTTTACAAAATACTTTTTCAGTATCGGAAATTCTCTAATAATTAGTGCTTCGCTGAATATATAAAGCAAGTGTTAACCACCAAAAATACCCCAATCTAGGGGGTGATATTGCATTGCAACCTATTGATCTATTGCGTCCCCTTGTACGAGCTGCAAGCTGCTGAGGTCTGCCCTCTCCTAGAGCTTCCCATCCAGTCTAGGAGCTTTAATAAACTGCAATAACTGTAATGGTTTCAAAGAAGGTATTTTTTCTTCGTATGCGACGTCTTTGTCGAGATAACTATTCCGCTTCATATCAATCGTTGTCATGTGTTCCCCATGTGTTTCTACTTAGTTCTAGTAAAGTATTTGCTCTATGTTTGTTGTTGTTTCCAAGAAATATTCCAATCTATATAAGATGATTACATAAAATTAAACATTAGCACAAATTTACAAAACTTTGATTGCTTAATTTTAAAATCAAACAACTCTTAACCGGTACCTAGTACATACATATTATATTCTCTCAAAAAAAATTAGAAATAATCACTTAAAAACTAAGCATAATAATAATTATTATAAATACATCCATCACAATGGAATAATACACAATTTTAATACAATACCATTGCATTAATATATACAGTTAATAATTTAATACATAAACATTGTATTTTGTTGAACCTGAGGTGAAAAATTTCTACCATTATCGCGATTGCTTGCGAAACTATCGTGCCGTTCAGGAAATTGGGACCTATCCTGTCTTTCTGTATAATTAAATGAGTTCGAATGCATTAACTCGGTAGGATTTAACTTCAGTGGTGATCCAGTTCCAGTTGGCTGACTGCTAATTGAAGGACGAGGACTTCCGCGAGGATTAAATACGTCAGATCCAGAACTTGAGGATTGATTACGTTTGTTTGGGGATGAAGTTCTAGGATCTCTCGTATCAAAAGCATCTTGTGATGGACTTAATCTAGCGAATTGCTCTTCAGAGAAGGCTTCGTTTCTTGGTAGGGATGGTGATGATTCATTTCTGTTAGATGTTTGTCTTTGAACTGATGGTATAAAACCTTGCCTGTCGTCACTTCTGAAACTAGGTCTCTCCCTAAACACGTCTGAAATCTCTTCAATACCGTCTGGAACTGATTTATCTACACCATTTACCATTTTAGGTGGAGAATTTGATCCATCTATCTTAGAATTCCTAGTCCATTGATACTGAAGACTCTCTCGATGTTTCAGCAATTGATTGAAGAATCTCTCTTGCTTCTCATTAGGCACAACTTTAAGTGGTTCCACACCGCTGACGTTTTCAGTAGTGACTTTGCTTTGTGCCGAAAAGAATTGCGAGTAAGGCGTTATTGTACCAAACATATGTCCAGTGTGAGTTTCAATTATGCCTTTTTGTTTTCCGTTATTAGGATCCGTAAAGGTTGAGAATGATTTTTGAGTTCTGCTATACGAGCACATTCTTTCGTGGTCTGTATTATAACCAAATCTGAAGACTTTAGTACATCCTCGTTTGCGATAAACGCAAGGGAATAACAATATTTGTAGTATGGTTTCTAAAGCTTTATGTCGGATGTAATTCAATGGAACCTTGCCTTCTTTCGTGGCGTGACATCTGTGGCAAATATTGTAACCATCAGCGTTGATGTGAATTGGACATGATGATAAGTAGTAGCCGCACAATGAACAGGTTAAAACGCTTAGGACTTCCTCGTCTGGTATATTGTAGAATTTAAGAGCTGAAATATAAAAAAATGTGATAATTATAACAAATCTAACAGATCTTTAGATGTACTTCGCGGAACCCTGCGGTTCCATAAAAGTCTTAAACGTTCAATATATATGAAAGTAATAAAATAGGGAATAAAAATTAACACCTGGTATCGGTGGTTTCCCGGCTAATTTATTTATCAATCGAATTAATGGAAAGTCTAACAGAGAGCGCTTTTTTTAGAATACATTTTCGAATTGAAAGGATGATTATCTGAGATAAATTAGTTGGTTAAAATTGCCTATTTAAGCGGCATTTTTAAAAAGATCAATTAACTTAATTGAACCTCAAATTTACTGCCAACGTAGAATTACTTGCTTTCTAAAAAAAGAGTTTGATTGTTTCCCAACAATAAAATGCTTTTAAGAAAAGGGAGAGATTGAAATAAGAGAGACATTTACTGAAAAAATTATTCAACACCTGAGAGCTTTAAGTGAAACATTAATCAGTACTTTTCAAATCAACACCAGATTAAATATAGAAAGAAATTGATTGAAAACACATTTAGTGTCAATTCGAACATGTCAACAGAAGAATTTTTTCAGCTTATGTGTGTATTAAGATATTTTAAGATCATTTGGGTTAATTTTGAAATTAGTTCTTATACATACACAATTAGGTACTTAATTTGGGCATAAATAACATACTGCGAACTATATAATTGCGAACTCAACATTCTATTAAATGTTATCGAGAAATATGATAAAACGTATTCTTACTTTACTTTTTTAATATGAAATAGATTAAATAGCACTAGTTAGGCGTCATAATTCTAATACGTATTCATTAAAATCCAAATATATTACATTACCTATCTTATATTTTAATAACAATAATGTTTAATTACGTATTCAATACGAACCATCTGATAAAGCTAATATTAATGCTTTAAAAAAAGTCGGCATTTCAATTTTTGGTGCCGGTATTAAAGTAGTAACCATTACTTACAAAATCAGATAATATCGTGGGGAGAAAGTTAAAACAGCGTTACATTGGGTATAGCACTATCTACTACTATATAGGTTGTTTCGTGATAGTATCAGTGTATTGATTAAATCATCAAACAGTCTACCGTAATAAAATTGGTTATAAAAGTGTAGAAATGTGGTCTCTAAAGAGGACTTAAATTGTCACAGTACTAATTCAACCTGGTCGATGCAATTGTCCAAATTAATAAATACGGCTATTAAGGTGATAATTTTAATTCCTTACAAAAAAGTTAACTTTTAAGTTTTGAGGAAATGAAACTAGGGAAATAGACAGAATATTAAAATTTTGGAAGATCTATTGCGGTACTAATTCCGAAGCATTTTGAAAGATGAAAAAGAAGTATATATGGGGATACAACCTAATTACAACTGCTGATCGGCACTGTTGATTACAGGTCGGGCTCTATTAGTGAACAGGCTGCTCTAAGCCTTAAATTAAGGCATTCATTACTCGATTCGAAACTCGACACGATTGATCCGACACATTACACAGAATTACGACGGATTTCCATTGTTTCTCATTCATATGATGAATGTGGTGAGCTTCTTGTAGTAAAACTAGGATTATACAGGTTGTCTCAAACCGATCTTATGTCTTCTCTATCTTACCTTTTTTTGTTTATTCAATATACTTAGATATAACATGCATTGCAGCACTTTCGATATGATAGAAAGCTTATTATCATAATAATAATTTTTCCTTGATAGTTCAGCCGAACAAAGCGGTCAAGCTTACCCACTCCATAGCATAGGGTAGCCATATTTGTCACTGTACTCCAAACATTAGCTAAGACACGTTTATGTTGGCAAACAATAATCTACATTTCCAAGATAACTCCACAGCACTTAACACGATTTAAGTTATTTGCAATGCTCAAAGAAATTTTGATTTCATAACTGCAGGGTCTTACTGACTTGTCATGATTGTGAAGTGATGTCTGCTACACAGCAGCAATATTCAAATCACTTCTACTAGTGAGAGATCCAGTTGAACAAAATTTGTCATTTAGAATTCTAGAATTTGCAGTTGGAATTATAGAATTGCACCGCATTTGTGTTCTGTGCCAATTGCCATCTGCAAACCATGAGGTGTTAAGATGGTGCGTTGAACTGTTTTATAAAAATGGGCGATCATCCATAAATGGATTAAGAGCGAGAGCGCGGCGCCTAAAGAAGTGACAGTTTGTGCCTTAATAAAGATTTTGAGAAACGAGTCCTGTTACTGATTAGGCAGCACGAAAAGGGCGTCCTTGTGATGGTTACTTAAATGCTATTGCTGCAGTTAGGGAAACTATAATTGAGGTTTGAATCATATCAACTGGATGTCATTCCCAATAATGAAATTTTGTTTTTGTGTGTGTGTGTGTGGTGGGTGCTTAATTGCAGTGATTCTGTAAGCTGTGTTACTTGTCTGGCTATCGCGGTGTAGTTTTGTGTGTGTAAATTGTGTTCAAATGGCTTTCTCACAGCATCATATCGCCGCACTTTGCTCCCACGAGTGAATGGTAAGTCGATCAGGATTTTAACCTTCTGAAAAAATGTCACCGTCGCTCCAGAGAATTGGAGGGGGCGAGGGGTGGAGGAGGATAAAACAAAAGATGATCCCGATCTTTCAATGTATACTTTGCATGAGTTCATAATCGAATGGGAACCAAAAAATAAAAATCAATTTTTGATAAATTTTTATCGAAAGTATGGACAAGCGGTTCCGTGGTCGTACCACATCATCAGGCCAAACTAGAAAAAAGCCATATTTATACTCATACAGTTAGTTAAAATTAAGTTTGTTTGATTAACTTTTTGTAGTGTAGTCGATGATGTGGTAAGACCACAAAATTGGTAGCCCATGCCTTATATGAAGATTTGTGGGAAATGGACTTTTGTTTTATCTTTTGGTTTCTATTCAAGATGGTCCTGATTTTTGTAACAGCAATACTAAATCCCCAGAAATGCGGAGTTTTGTACGCATTTTGGAGTGTGGTATAATCTGATCGTACTCTTTTGAAGATGGTACTGGTAATGCTATCCCAGCAAATAGGAAACGATATTTTAACATTTTAAACAATTTGTTATTCCCATATAGCACACATTGTTCCGTGGACGTACGGTTTAGTTCCAAAATACGTCCAATGGTCCATGGACCATAAACGGAGTTTGTATGGATGTCCTAACAGCAAGATCCATACCACTTTTCCGCATGGACGTCCATTTAAGGTTCGCTAAAGGTCCATGCGTATCTAATCTAAATGTATCTATTATTATAGTTATTATATTAGCATTATACGAATTATTATTACAAATATTGCTGTTAGTGTTTCTTTATTAAGGAAAACTACGAATTTTATGCGGTTCGGGAGTTTATTTATGGACAGCTCTTAAAAAATCATATTGATTGACAATCATATGTCAGACTAGACATAGTTTATAAGGAAGTATTATTTTTTTTTACAAAATACTACATATTAAGTATGAAAATAATCAAAAATTTGACAAGTCCTTTTGGAAGAAAAATATATGCTGCCAATGGACTTCTAATGGACCTACAAAGTTGTGCCAAATGTGTGTCCATATTACGTCCATTGGCCGTACACTGACTCTTAATTGGACCATGTATGGACGTCCGATAGGTCGTTAGAGGACCCACATTGGACGTTCATTGGACTTTTGTGCTATCTGGGTTTTTTTCATAAAATTAAAGATTTGGAATTAAACGACATGTAGATTCATCAGGAAGATGAAATGTGTCATAGAGCTCATGAGCCCATAACCCTATTTCATACTCAATTTCCAGGTCGTATTATCTTTAGGAATTCTGAGATCACCTCTCCTGCAAGATCATATGATTTAACACTACTGGATTTGGATTTGGATTGTCTTGAATTATTTATGAAAAGAGGAAAATGGATCCCCATCAAGCCAATATCATTCAATGACGTCAAATATTCGATGTTTTATTTGAGAAATAGAGCTAGGTTTATGGACGAAATTTTGTTAAGCGAGTAAGATTATATCAGAGCAGTCGAGGCTACTATCCACTAGTTTGAAATGTGACGTCCTATGGTTACCCGACGAAGAAGTTTTCATCATTAACCACTTCCACACAAGTTTAAATAAATCTTTTCTTTTCCCCACAGTAACGTACTTCCATTAACGGTTAAAAGTTGTTTAATAAACGTACAAAGCATAAAAATGTTAATTTTCAGTGTTATCTCTCAAAATAAATAGCATACAGTATCGTCAACATTCAAATATTTGCTTGTTTATTTTACTCCATAGCAAATTGACATCATTTTAAAGTAGGTATCTTATATCACCAGCTTTATATAAAAAGCCCGAACGTGTAATTATTCTATTTGAAAGAAAGCTGGATGGAAAAGTGAGAACAAATGCAGATGTAGGTTTATTGAAATGTATCAAATGGTACCTACATTAAAAAAATTATTGACTCCAGGGAAACCCATACTCACTTTAATTAGAGCCAGCGTAACTGCTGTAGAATGTGGCTTGATAAATTTGAAGTTCTCAGTTAGGGAGAAGGGTTATGAAGATCTAATCTGTCCAAAAAGATCCTTTTTATAGAAAATTACCACAGCACCACAAAGTAACTTCTGGTACGTTGTTTGATCCACTGCTGTACTTTTTTTGGCAATAACAATTCGTTTTTAACCACAAAAATATTAATCAAAGGAAAATTGTTTGATATTAAAGTCTTTATTTGCATCAGGAATTAATTTTACTACCAATCATAAACACGGACTTTTTTTAGTAGTGAGTATCCCAAGATTTTGCTTTGGTCTAGACTACTAGAGTGCATGTACGGACCGAAAGCTTTTTAAACGATACTGGCTCTCGCTATGATCCATTAGAACTGTTTCAACAAGACAACATTCATAAAGAGCATAGAGCAGTACCGATTTATAAAGTGTAGAAGCTTATCTGTGAATTTCCAGATTTAATACATGGTGGAGTTGGTCGGATAGCCCTAATAGTTTTAAACTCAATTGTTTCAAAGGTTTTTAAAATTAATATATAACATATTACGACCTTCTCAAACAAACTACAAATAAGAACTGTACGCAATATACATACGTAGATATTAAATACTTACTTTGAGTTAGGTCCAGTTTATTATCCGGTTTGAATAAAGATCCGGGGTTGAAGCAACATATGCTACAGCAATTTCCGAACGAGCAATCCTTCTCGTGTTCCATCACATCTTTGATATTGAGAAGATAAGCGCAATGCTGCTCCCAATTCTTGCAAGGAAATAGGAAATACTCGGCGACAGTTTCGTAGGCGTGGGCGAGCATAACCGACTGGTCCGCTTTGCATCTTCCGCATATACTTTCGCCCCTATTCGTTACAGAGATGGGTCTGCACGAAAGGAAGTTCTTACATTTGTAGCATCGTAACTCGTTTAGTACAGGATCGGGTAAACTAGCCATTCTGAAAGAAGAAAAAGAAATCAATTCGGAAGGTAAACTTATGGGAAAAAGCAGTTATTTATAAATGTCAAGGAAATCCTTCGCGTTTGGAAAGCAGAGTGGGACATTGATAAAATATGTGTCTAGATGAAAAATGTGATACCGGCGGTGTCTTGAGAAAGATATGCAGACCTTTTAAATTCATATTGGCTAAACAACAAGATCAAATCAAACTTATAATAAATGGTCGTCTGATGGACTAGAAATATTAATTAAATTAAATTATCCTATAAGCTAAATACTTCAAAATTTACTATTAAATTCTTGGAGAATGTGGAGGAGAAATGTGGACGCAATTAGATCGAAAATTTGTTGTTCATACCTCTTCTAAGAAGTTTTAGTGTTTAGAATATTTTTGAACAATACACTATATCAAACTGCGCCTTTCTAACACAACACTAAACAGAGTTACATTGAATATTATAGGTGCATCTTTTTAAATTATTTAACTGGATTGAATCGATCAATCATCAACTCCACTGCACACGTACGTCATGAATACTCGCACGTTAATCAATTACTGGTTATTTTGCACCTGCTGTAATCAATATCCGTATAAATAACACGTGAACTTTGTAACAAGCAGTATCTGCGAATTCGGGGAAATCGCAAACTATGTAATTATCAGATTTCAGAAAAAAAAATATTCTTCATCTATAATCTGTATTGGACAACAATTCTAATATACAAGTACCTGATGAAGTGATAAGTTTTCCAAAACAATTCTAGAAACTAAATAAAATTTGTTTATAATTTATTATGTACTATATATATATCGAGAGAGAGAATGTTTTTGATGACTAATAGTGACTAGTACTTTCTTACCGATAAAAATTTTAATGATTAGTTAAGCATTTACGGTCACCATTATTTTTTAAAAGATATTCCACAATTCTATCCATTATTGGGTAGAATTAAATTAAATCTAGCTTGAAATAAAAGCTAAACTAATCGGAGATAGATGATTTATGAAACACTATGATTGATCAATCTAATCACACATAAGATTGTATGACAATTTCTGTGTATGTGATCGAAATTATCTATTCATTGCATGTTAACGGAGTACCTGTTTCGTCTACGTTAATAAGAAGATGATACATCTATATTAACATAATATTATCATCAAAAGAAATAGCTTAAAGGATTTAAGTGAAATAACTGTCAATTGTTTTAATTTTGGCTACTCGGTGTTTGATTAACTACATTTATGACCAGATAAAAGCATGATACGTATTTTATTTTTTGTTGTTTTCTTTAGTAGTAAACTGAAATCAACTTAACATGTTTGCATTTTCAAACGGATGGTCAAAAGATCTCTTTATCAAAGGATGAGTATATACATACATATGGCTTCTATACATGGTATTTCAGGACGAACGCTAAATACTGTAGCAGGGAGTAGCATTCGAATACAAATTTTTATATAACATATGTCCAATTATAGAAAAAAAGCTGTTAGATCGTAACCCAAATAAATATTCACAGAATATCCTAAACAAAAGCTAATGATTAAGTTCAAAACTTGTTTCCATAAATTCCACCTCAGACTCCACTTGTGACACGGCGGCCAAAAAATTTCTATCGATTCATCCTCCAAGGAATGATAGGTGTTGATGATGTGTCAGCTGATAACAAGAATGTGCTGGGACCCTGTCATGCAAGAAGAACATACATTCTTTTATTCAAATGAAGCTCTTCCAATAATGTTGGAAGCTTGTTTTCAGGAAAATCTCGATAACTGGGGGTTATAAGACGATGCAGTAACAGAGCAGGATTTGTATTTTATTTGTAGTGGGGTGGGTCTAGTAACACAACTACTATTGATACAGTCAACAGTGAAACTGGCTTCATTAGCACCCCTATTCTCCAGCGTAAGAGAAGTGATCGCTATATTGAGAGAAGGGATAGATCATTTCTCTCAGAACGTTCTCTTGACCTCTTAAATCCCTATTCTTGAATTTGTAGTATGAGATCGAAAGGTAAACGTTGCCAGATTTTATAAGTAATACCGTAAATAGTGTACAAGTACATTTACCAATCAGGATTTAATATCAAAATGTTTTACATCTCTTTTTAACTTATTCGAGCTCGGCTATTAGACTAAATCCTGAGAGATTATATAGTAAAAAAGCAGGTCCCCTCAGTCAAGCGTGATTCGCATTCAATTAGAATAAAATCGACGGTTATATAGACAATAAAACAGTCGGTAATTAGCGGAGCGAGAATCGATTTAAACGTAATCGATTCGTAGCAACATGTGCACACTAAGGGAAGCTATAAAGAAGACCATTTTTAATAGTTATTTTTTGAGCGAAATCGCGTTTTCAAATTCTATCGATGATTAAGAAATATCAGAACACGATAAAATTGCCTCAACATCTATGCTGTAATACAATTTATTACAGAAACACTATTATTATTAAATTTATTGTCTACAATTAAACCAGCAACCTACCTGTAACCAATTTAATCAAATACAAAACTCAAAACATATTCCGATAAATTCCGTCAATTATTGGTTATGTTAATCAGATTCAATTCAATTCAAAACTTATATTATGTGCGAATGCTTCTCCTAACATTTCTGAGAGAGTAAAGTTCTCACGATTTGTAAGAGAAGTGAAACTTTCAAGAATAGCAAATTCTAATGTCAGGAGAAACTCGCCCACTATTCTTATGATATGACCATTGTCTCGACTTGGCGAATAGGGGTTCAACTTCAACTACTTTTATCTCCCATCATCATCATCATCAAGTGTTCCGTGCGCAATTCAAATTACAGCCTATGACAATTTTGATTCTACAGCCTGTGATACTACGATGCCATAACTTATGCATCCAACGCCTATGGGTACACTCTAAGTAACCATTCTAAAGCAATACAGTTTTGCTTACAATTAGTCAATATGGTGACAAAGTGGTGATGAGCTAACATCATCAGTTCGAAATTGGTCTGGGAGTGCCTTAGCAGACTAAAATTAGAATTACATTATGCTGCGTACCAGAACATACTGAAATCAGCGGCAATGAAGAAGTTAACCTATTAGCAAAGAAGGCTGCAACGACTTCGTTTGTGGGGCTGGAACCGTTTTGCGGTATAGGGATGAGGACCTACAATAAAGAACTCAAAGATAAATACGAGAGGCTCAGAGTATCCCTCTAGGAGAATCTCCCTAGTTTGAGACACTCCAAGACATTCCTTGGAAACTTTAACAAGCATAGAGCAAAGATCTTGCTAAAACTAATTAGAAACAGACTACGTATTCTCACAAGGTTTTGATGGATAGATCTGAAACAGATTAGCGACTATATAGACAAAGAAGAAATGCCTTATCTGAAACCATGCAGCACATAATACGTATTTTAACATACCATAAAAAATATACACTTCGACTTTATCAATGTAAATTGAATTCAGTTGTAGATATATTACCTGTTAACCTCATAAATCTCTAAAGTATCATACTTAGAAAGATCAATAAGTAACTAAAAAGCCTCATTTTCGGTTTGTTAGAGATTTACTTTTTGTATACCGCGAAATGTACGTCAAGTTAGCGCTAATTGCAATAATACTTAACGTTTACAACAGTTTCCAATAAAATATCGAAAATAAATATATTAACAATTCAATAATCAGATAAGGTAATCCGCAGTCTGATTCTGAATACCTAATTATGTATTTAACGATAAATAGATGAACAGATATAACCTGTTGCTGACGCGACCTTTTGCCAATAGTAAACTTACAACTTATATCTCATTGGTCATCAATTTAGAACAAATAATATCTACAAACTACGCATTCCATACAGACGAAAAACACAGAACTATTATCTAATAGTTCCAAAAAACATTAGATTAAATCTTTAAAAAATGCTGGAGACTGCAAATTAAAAGTTAGATAAGTTATTAAAAGATTAATGAGATTATAGGTTATTAATCGTGGAATGTCGGTAAAGAATTTGTTGTCAAGGTCGTATGTTTTCTCAATAAAAAGAAAATAGATATCTGTAAGTTACTGAGAAATGAACAAAGTTCAAAGAAATTATATAATTACTATTAACTATTAATTTGGTAAAGTTAATTACCTAACCTTCAAATAAATATGGTGAGCAGTGAAACAATTCCTAATCCTTCAGTATTATTACATCAAGCGATTAGCTGAATGGGTGCTTAAAAGAAGTATCAAAACATGGTACTCAGAAATTGAAATGCGTTGAATGAATTAATGCTATTAATAGATGATAATCACAACAGGCTCTACCTTCACTACTGCAGTAAACATGGATCTTTCGCATTGGCCAACATCCAATATTGTCGCCTTACGCTCACTATCAGAATTAGATATTAGAAATGGTGGTCATTAAATAATGTCCGAATTGATGAATATCTTCTATAGAAATTGCGATGTTTGAGTTCATATCGACAAGAAAACTAAGTTTTAATATTAAATGAACGCATACTCTATTAAACCTTTGAAGTTTTAGATGCGATTTTTGTGGAAACATAATTTCAATTCTGTTAACTGTCGTTAATCAGTTGGAATGACTCATTTTTCCTGGATTCTTTCGTGATAAGCGTAATGCTATATTTCCATTTCAAATTCTAGTACACATTCCGTAGAGATATCACTGATCTTTTCACAAGATTCTAACATTTTTCTAATGTATTCACAGTAATGATGAAATAGATATTCATTCTAACCAACCATTACAAATATGTAATACAGCTTGGACTTTTTTCTCTAACCATTTTTAACGTAATATTTAAAAATGCAAAAAATTTTGTTGCCTTGAACAATTAATAGCCTGTTTCTATAGTTTGTGTAAAATTGATGCAACTAAATCAAAAGCATCCGGAGAAAAATACGCACTCACTTGCGTAGCTATCTATTAATACATATAGATCTATATATAAATAACAAATTATGGTAAATCTAACATTTTAATATTACGCAGCACTACCTCTAGATCAGCGGCGTCCTTTCAAAGTAAGTAATTGATATAATATTCAAATATTACTGCAGCGAAAACTTTTTAGCAGCACATTACTCATCCAGCACTTATGACACAATTAATTTACGGTTACCGGCGAATTATCGATTGTATAAAAAATATCATAAAACAATTAAATAAATTGATATACACTTCAAAGTATGAGCTACTAATTTCCGACGCGTTTTAACGAAACCATTAACTGTACACTACTGCTAAATTATACGGCGCTGTAAAGTTTTTATCTTCTCATCGATAGTAAGATGACAAAGGGGATCTCAATAATATCAATTTATAACATTTAGGGTATGGTCGATGATAAGGAAGTACGTCCACGGAATTCATCTAAGGTCATAATAACTCGAAAATATATTAATCATTTTAAAGGCATTTCTGAAATTGTTCACGTGTTTCTAATCTTATTCTTTTCGAATATTGAATATTGATTTCTAATAACGAGTGTTGACGATTTTAGATAATGCTGTTGATGGCAGTAGCGTCATATGTGCTGATATTGTAGATGTTTTTTGTTATTATTGATTTGCATATTGTTAACATGTAGGTGCATGACGAAATATTGCCAGCAAAAATAATTGAGAACAAAGAAAAATATTATTCTACAGGGTTATATGCGGTTTAGGATGAATCTCCACAACACAACAAATTAATTTATATTTATTGTTTACATGACGGACTATGATCTACTGGAGAAAGTTGAAGTTTTTGGTACATTTCAGCACATTAATCTATATTGCAGGTACTACATTGACAATTATTGGTTATCTTACTAATTTGAAAAAATTATTTATAGATTTATACACATTTTCTGTTATATATCCCTGTTTTGGTCAATGTTGTACTAAGTTAGAATTTTCACTACGTAGATATTTATTTGATATAATATTTGACGTTATTTTTTCCTCATTGGAACATCTGTAGTACCTACTCCTGCTCTAATTAAATATAGTCATTGTCATTGATCATTTTTACTCTTATTTTGTTCTGGTTTCCAGAATTAAGAGCATTCAATAAAAGTTTATGCCGTACTGGGACCACCGAAATTTGTGAGAAATATGCTTGTTCCCTCTCATGAGAATTGGGACGTTATGAGAATTTTTCGCAATAAAAACAATCAAAGGCCATTGTTAACGTCGCATAATAAAATGTTATCCTAAAATAAATAAACACATGTCGTAGTATATGCAGTAATTTCTTGGAAATCTACAAAAAATAGTACTGGAAACTGATTTATGATACATCCACATCACTATCGCAGAGGCCACGCTTTGCTTGAGGCAAACCACTTTGCTCTTCTATGTAGTTTATTTTACCTGGATATTAAGACAGTCACGGCTTTATTTTAATTTCTGCAGAACAGTCCTCTGGACAGATAAATCTACGTTCAAGAGATGTGGTGTTACAAATCTGGGAAACCTGCACAAGTGGTCATTAGAAAATCCCAAAGCTATACGCCCATCTAAATTTCAAAATGAATTTTCTATTAACGTTTGGGTGGCCCTAATCATCTTCAATTTCTTATTGACGAACTTCCAGGTCTTTTAGAAGATGTCCCACTGAATGTTCGACGAGTCATGTAGTTTCACATGGATGAGGCATCACCATATTTCAGAATTGCTCTCCAAAATTGGGTTAACGTCAATTATCCAAGATGGATAGGTCGAAGTGGCCAGATTACCAAATCTTAATCCCCTTGACTTTTATTTATGGAGGTACATGAAAAATTTAGTCCACGCGCAAGTTTCAAACACAAGAGAAGAGTTGTTGGATCATATTCATCCGAGTGCCCAGTAAATCCGATAAAACAACAAAGAGCTGGACATTTTATTGAACTTTTTTTAATAAAATCAGTTTTTATTGACTTTAGGATTATATTTTTTTAAATTCAAATTTTGCGTTTTTGTTATTTGACATGAAGTCTACTTTACACTCCTAAAATTTTAACATAACGATACTGGACACCTTTATATGGAATTTGGATTTGTTCACGTAAGTGTTAAATGAAATTGTTAAATGAATAAATAGAATCTGATATTAGAGATATTACCGTTGAGACCAACACATTGCACTCTACCACTGAGTTAAAATGAGATTTTTTGACTGGTGCATAAGGGAGACAAGAATAAGCTAAGATTACTAACAGCAGATTGTGATCAATAGTATTAAATGCCCTGCTAAAATTTAGCAAAACTAGAATAGAAAACATTTCTTTATTAGCTACTGAAATCAATCCACCAGTCACATTCAATAGTCGATTGTGCAATCACAACCTGGTCAAAATCCTGAATGATAAACGGATAAAAGATTGCTCTCATCAAGCTACATATCAAGGCAGTTGTTGATTTATAATTATTTGAATTATTTCAGATATCGTCACTAATGCGCTAATAGAGGATCTCTGAAATTATCGAAGAAATTCGGATTTGGTATAAGCAGGAATGCTCTCTTATTTTAGAAAAGCAGCAATTAGTGACAAAATGAGCAAGAATGATAGGGCAGCAGAGTCTCAATATCTCAGCAATTATCGTTTTATGTCTAAAATGAAACTTATTGCAGTTGATGTTTAGCTACTGATAAAGCATCTACGTCAGGAAGATTGTCAATAAAATAATTATTCAGTATAACATATGAAAAATATCAAAAATCCTCTCGCTGGACTTAAACTTTTGAATTTTCCATTTATCTGTGCAAAAATGGTTAAACGATGTAAAACTGAAATAAACTTTTTTAGCATGATTAATCGCCGCAGTGGTAAAATTGCGTAAGCTTTTATAATAGTCCCAATGCTTACGAGGGTTGGTTTTAGGGGGGTTTCCAATTTTGTGGGCGGCGCCGGCGCTTATGAAACATCTCGCTAAACTAGTACCGGTTGAGATACCATTCACCCTTGAAACATAATTAACAACGCCACATTATTTACGGCGAGGTCAGGTTATAATAAAGCCATGGAAATATATTATTTACACATACAATTTACACAGCAAGGCCTGCAGTTGTAGTCTTGACAACCAGCACAGACATCTGTTATTCAATGAATTTTAATATTTCATAGAACTGAAGCTAATTCTTCTTGTAAGCACACAATAGGGATAAAGATGTGTAAAATCCCATGATCTTTAATGGTATCAATCCAACAAAAATAAAGTGACTGTATTTTCTAACAAATAATAATATCAAACAACCTTCCCACGTTTTGTGATTATAATAAAACTAGTTGTGGAAGACCATTATCTGAAATCACCGGCAGATTGAAGTATAGCCTCGGAATTTTGAAACTAAATAAATCCACTTGATTCCCTATTGTATATCGGACACATATCGAACAAGTTTCTTTTTGTATACATCCCACATATCAGGTACATTTTCTGCTCGAACACGTATAAATACATCTTGATGATCTACAGGATTTATCCGGATATTCGTACGAATTCCTGCTGCGAAACAAAACTACATACCCGGAATGTATCTTGTTCGAAGCAGAAGACCCTCGGCAAACTGCCCGCATGAGATCGAATAAAATCTATACGAATAATGGAAGGGTTCTAGTCCTGCTGCGAAATTTTTAAAAGGTTGATTCATCCTTGGAGAATTCCATTATTACATTCGATAAGTATTCTTTTTTTTTATGAAAAAAAATGAAAGAATATAGAACCGACTGCGTGATATTACGGCTGTTTTCAGATTTCATTTCGTTTTGTAAATATATGAACACATTGTGCGTGGTTTTAATGCGGAACAAAGCAGCTGCTCTGACATCAAAAGAAATCTTGAAATTGAATGACAGCTACGACAAGCTATTGCTTTTAGTAACTTTGTTTTCAATGTCGCGCATGTAGACAGTATCCTTGCGGAGAAATATATGCTATAAACAATAATTTATTGCGTATCAAATTGTACTTGAGTGATATCTGATAAACGTTACAAAAAAAAAAAACAATAAAATAAATGTAAAATTCATACGTCAAAATTTATATTCGTATTTCGAACACCGTTTAGATCATTTAATCTCATTCACTTATAAGGGTTATCCAGACTAGTTTGTTTAAAATCTCTCACCCAAAATATGAAGGAAGATTATTGATAAGTATGCAAGGAACTCGGTTTCGACAAGACTAAATTTACCGGAGAAGCAATATTCTTATTAAACAAGAAAATCCTGCACGATGAACAGCGAATGGCCTGTGCCACAAAAGACTTTACATTACTATTTTTCTGGACATTAAGAGCGCCTTTTACAATGTTTTTTTGTTGAAGAAGTGGTGCCAAAGGGGAGGATTTACTGTAAACTCTAAAAAAACGATCGTGGTTCCGTTCACCTGGAGAAGTAGGCTTCCCAAACTCTGTTCATTTTCGTCTCTAAGATACTCAACCGAGATCAAATATCTAAATATCACTTTGGATGGATGTTAAATTGACACACTTCTGCGTTTATAGAATAATCTTTGGTAAAACTTTAGGGCCTGAAACTTAACCTGGTGGTCAGGTTGCACACGAAAGTTATAGTACGGCATAGTAACGGCAGCGATGATAGCTATCTTTGTGTTTTCCTCGCTGCAGTTAGTGTTGCTATCTATAGAATAATATGCAATGAATGCAAAGGATTCTCTGGCAAGAGTAAAAACCATACCAATATTTTTAAATACTCCAAACAGGCGATAACACTGCCTACAAGGACGGATGAGATCGCGTCTATCTTCAGTTTCATTGGAGGATACAATGTAGCTATCGCCACCAGTAAGACAGCAGAAGATTATGCTCGCAAATCAAGGTGAGAAATTTTTCGCTTGTTTGTTCGAAAACGGATCACTTCTTAGGAATTTCTGAATTGGGTGCTCGAAAATGGCTTGTTCGAAATATTATCTGACAGTCAAGTTGCTTTAGTTTAAGTGGCTATGAAATAATGTGTAAGGGATTATGATGGTTTCATTAAAAAAGGAGAGTTACCAGTAGAATTCTAAGAACCTGTAGTAGACTAACAGTCCCGATCGTGGATCAGTCGGTCAAGTTTTCAAAAAACAGCTTCTTTACATGTTTTATTTTCGGAAAGTCTGTGCCTTTGCGTAAGCAGACATAGATAATTATTTCTTAAAAAGAATATTACTATTAAAATATCACATCATTGTGGAAAGACATTGAAAATAAACGGATAGGGTGTGGTAAATATATTGAATGGCCAGCAAGAATATTTTATTTTAGAAACATAAAACATAAGAGATACTTTCGACCAGTTACGATACAGAATTTTAGATATTGCTGACATTATTTAAAAATATTTCAGGTATATTCCAAAGATGTCGCCAATCAATGACCAGCAGGTTGAACTTGCGTATACGAATTAAAACATTTTCCCTAAATTGGTAAACTGGCGAATAGCAGGGTCATTATCTTTTAATCCCAGATATCTTTCCACTTTTATATCGTAGAATCGAGAGATATAGTTAGTGAGTATTCAATTTATTATCGTCTTTATCGTAAAAAGATCAATAAATACTATTTTACAACACATGTTTTGCAGCCGTTATGTATGGCAGTATTCAGTAGCATGAAACAGAACTGGGATAAAGAGCTTTGTAGGTGGCAGAGACAGAATCTCTATAATCTTTTTATAACTTTATAAACAATATTAACAATATTAACAATAGTTGAGGTTTCTTCCTCTAATATCATTAATCACTTTGAGGCTACGGATGTATATGACTCTACTGAAGTTGCCAACAAACAAACAATCCCTCAAAGAGACCTTCAAAAATACAAAGAAGGGTTTCTCCCAACAGCAATAATTCAACGTATGCAGCTATCATCAGCCGACCTTCAGCAATCCATAGGCATCCATTTTGAATAGCTTTCGACATCTAATCACGATCAGCCACTGATAGTAGAACCCAATCAGCCTCAGACAGTAGAATATGAGCATTTATCAACATTCCTGTGCGAGCTATTAACTAACTATTAAAATTAAAAAGAAATACTTTCGATGAACTTCTACTGGACGTTGTAATAAATAAAACAAAACTAGAAAAACCAAGGAAAAGGAAAAAGATTGTTAATAATTGCGAACTCATAACTATAACAAAGTGTCTTGAAATGAAAGAAAAAGAAGAGGAAGAGAAAGACAAACTCAACTCTTCTAATGATGAAATTGTTTGTAATGCTTTTGCTTTAATGTTGAACCTGGTTAATTTGTGGGAAAAAAATTCTTTCAGATTATATGTAGCTAAGTTGTTGATGAAACTTAAAGGAACTGACGAAGAATCCTGTATTAGAGAATCTGATATTGTATCAATACTTCCAAAACTAGTAACTAGTAATTCTGCTCCTTTTAATAAACTGGACCAGTAGGCCAAAAATAATTGTATTCATTACAAACGTATACAGTTAAAAATCCTAAATAGTATATAATACATTTGTAATTTACAACAGTGGTATCCTAAAGCCAGAAGTCGCATCGTTTAGTATCTACATTAAAGAGATACTTCAAGTGTCTCCAATTTATTTTAGAACTGAAAATTAGAAAAACACCAGATATTTTGTAAACAATACTAATCAATTAGATTCATATTAAATATTCATGCATAATATAATCCAATTTCAATACTCTTGAACAATGAAAGAAGGATTTGTTTATGTCTACTAGTCAAATTATAGATTTGTATCTATGTATAATTATGTATTTTTATATTGTGTTACACCTGCGCATCTATTCCATTTATTTTACATGTAAACAGACGAGCTCAACTTGTTTATCTCGTCAGTTGTTGTTTAACCTAATTTGTCAACCGGATGCGTATCATTTATAAACATGACGATTTAATATTGCTTTAACAATATAAGCACGCGATTAAAGGTAATTGTCTTCTTCTTGTATTATGTAAGCTAAAAATAGTGATTGTTGGAAGCATTGCCTACATTTTTTTATTATTAATCGTTAGTCTTCAGGTAACCCACAAATCCTCTAAGCTCACAGGCTCATGTTGATATTTTTTTTCCGAAAGAGAAGGTCGTCTGTAATACCATCATTTGCGAATATTTAATACATAATTATCGATTGAGCATATTGGGTAATAATTATTCTCTAGTTAACATGAAAATATTTGGAAATTTTTATCCCTAAGAAAGTATTATTTCCTTCATTCTAACTAATACACAAATTATAATAATTATACACACATCGAACGTATTATTATATAATCTGGTAAGCACTAAATCTAATTTACGTTATTGCTGTCATAAAGTAGTAAATAGCGGTTATTAATGTTTCAGACATATAATAGAAGCATTTTATCCTAAAAAAGCATAAATCAAATTCTGTCAATATACGTATCTATATAACAATAAGTACATTGTGAAAGTATCTTTATAACTTGCTTATTATCGACGTGTACTCGATACATGCTTATATTTTAAATATGTATCCATAAATTACTTAATGTATGGGTCAACCGATTGTTATCACATCACATCAGATGGACAATCTATTAACCTAATGACACTCTATTGTCGGCTTATCTTTAGATCTTGGTTGTGGATGTTCTTTGTTTATTACGGTACAACATTGCCGCTGACATGAATTCACCATTAAGTAAGCAAACTACCTTAATTGCTCGGACTACATACATACTAATATATTGGCGTTGATGGTAACGCTGATATACATATTTATAAAATTAGTAATACCATGTACAATATCCCGAGACTACATGTAAGCTGTTTGTAAATCAGAACTGAAATTGCGGCATGTTAGCTGCTGCAGAATCTTAATTTTAGAATTGTTAAAATGCATTAAGATCAAGTCATACTTCATTTAAAGGTTTATGTAAATAGCGTATATTAGGTGTGATTCTCTTGGTATGTACATGTCCGGACTCAAAGTCAAGGAAGTATAGAAAGGAATGGGAAACGATGCTGTAGAAGAATTCAGATGATATTTTCGGCAATTCTTTCGCTCAATATCCGCATATTACTATGGAAGCCACACAGATTACCACACAATACACTGCAGAGTATGAGGGGCAATGCAATTAGGAAAATATTGCCCTATGCAATAACAATCTAGACCCTTGTTATAGACATATGTATGTGGTCAAAAAATAATAGCAGAACAAGTACAATGCTGTGGGTGCCCAAGAAAATTCTATACTATTTCTTCTCCTGCTCCTCTTAGTAATCGCGTCTAATGGAATAATTAACAGGGAACGCGACAGAATCCTGATGAAACTGTTCGGGAATAAAATGTTTTCCCATTCTAATGATAAGTTGCCTAAAGTAAAGAAAGGTCATTTTTGTGTGCTTTTTAGTATACCGAAAGTAAATAGGAGACCATGTGATCCTTTAAACACGGCCTGTGTTGTTATGGATCAAAAGAATGACGTTAATCATGGGTTGGTTTGGTTCAGAAAGCGTAATATAAGGTGATGCATCTTTTGGATTAGCTAATGACTATTTTTAAAAAGTAAGTAATGAAATATTTAACCTTTTTGGCCTTCTAATGAAATATTTTACTATTTCGCAAGATAGTAACGATTTTTGTCAATTAAAACTATAACCTCGTGGTTGATAGCCACGTAAGAACCTTGTAGATACAGAACATTGTATAAATTGAAGCACCCTCTTTGTGTAATAGTTCACTAAGAGTGCACAATGAATCAGCATTTCATGTAATGGCTAAAATTGTTAGATAAAGATTAACTAGTTCTTCAATTACATAATGTATCAGCACTTCCTGATATGTCTAGACTGTTCATGAAATGACTAATTACGCTATATGGCTGCGACATATACACTTCTACTGCTTAACTCTCATCCATTTTTAATATTTGTAATAACACTATTAGCGGACAACATCATTCTAAAGGCTGAAGATTGATAATTGATAAACTAGTACAGGTATCCAACAGAAGAACTCTGCTAGTTTAATACCTTTCAATAGAGATAGTGAATAGTTTTTACTTCCTCTTTGGATGACAAATATGACTGAAAGCCGTAATGCAATAATCTACATATAAAGTTGTTCAAAAAATTTATACAATCCATGCACTTGGATACAAGAAACTCAAACAACAGATTATGAAAGCAGCGTAAGTGTCTAGAAAACCAAATATTTTGCAAGGGAGAACAAGGTACAAACATGTATTTATATTATATATATGATAAGAAAAAATAATGTATGCAATAGGAACTCGAGACAATACAACCATAACTAAATAAGTGATGAGATTAACTGAAATGAACACTTTAAGAAGGATAAAGAGAAAAACAAGGAGAGATAGAGTCATGAACAGATTTATAAGAAGAAAATTGAAGTCTTAGAATAGAATAAGCTTAATAGAACAAGAATAATACAAATACTACATTGTTTTTCTTCATCTTCTCTATCACAAGTTACAGTTTCTGAAGTCAAACAGTAGGTTTCCTCTGGTTTGAGGATTCGAGCGCTGTCTGTCGATGGCTAACTATCACTGTGTGCCTAACTTGAAGTAAATATATATATTTTAAATCAACAAGTTAGGTAAATCAACGAAATTTCAACATGCACTCCAACATGCATACTGTGGTATACTAGTGATAGCATATGGTCTGATTTTGTACAATAACTGCTGCCATGCGAACCTGTTTCACCGCGACCTTTACAGCTCTATTGTGATCCCCTTTTATTCTAGAGGGCGCTCACTAATTTTGCCTTCTTAATTGAGTCTATCATTTTTGAGAGCGGCTCTTTTATGTAGCCGTTAGCTGTGGGGTTCTCTACGCCCATTGCTAGAAACCTTGTCCTCGCTAGACCATCGCAGTGGCACGAAACATGAACTGGGGTTTCGTCTTCCTCTTGACAGAATCTGCAGAAAGCATCATCTGCCAGGCCGATGCTAAATATATGCCCATTCAGTCTGAAATGACCGGTCAACAGACCTATTATCACTTTGACAGTCTTCCTGTCTCAGGCATGTGATCCCTTAGGAACTCCTTTATCTGTCTTTGTCCTGATGATCTTTTCCACCATTGCTTGGATCTGTTATATGTCTATTCGCAGATGGACGTTTTAATTTGCGATTTGGTGATGCCGAAAGAAGGGCCAGCTCCTGTGAAAGGCCTTGACGAACCTCGTCGGGCCAGCTCATTCTCCATCTCGTTTTCCTTCACGCCCGTGTGGCTGGGGGCCCAGGCAAAAGTTAATTTCCTTTGGGTGCACACCTGATTTAGGGCTCTTACACAATCCCAAACCAGCTTTGAGTCAAAACCTGCGAAGCTGATCGCTTTAAGTGCCTGCCTGACTGTCAGAGTAAATAGCGACACTGTTACCTGGCTCGATCCATCTATCTACTTCTCTGACACAATGGTGAATCGCTGCAACCTGCAAGCCTAGAATATTGTCGAGTTCTTGCTGAAGCTCAGTCAAAGAGCGGGCAGTGTAGTATATATAGAAAACTAGAAAGCTATTAAAAAGTTCATACATGATATTAAGATAATTGCGTTTCCGTTTTAAAGATTTCACTATTGACAAAAATTCTACTTAAAATATTCATTACTTCGATGAAATACTCTTAAAGAATTCGTTATAAAAATATTATTAATTTATATTATATATGCTGGCGTCGAGATAAGTTTATTTAGAAGATAGAAAACACGATAATAGTATATTTTTACTTAGGCCCCCGCTTATGTATGTCAAATATCACCGCTCAGATACATTTAGATAAAAGCAAACAGTCGCATACCTTTGTTTGGAATCTGATCATAAAAAGCGTATTAAAATGATACACAAACAATAGATATATACCTAAAATAAATTCGATCGTTAATCTCTGTAACAATATGGAAACATGGAGATTACATATTTTGTCACCGAAATATTGAAGTTAAACAAGATGTTTACCTATGTATTCTTGACATTTTCATTAATTATTCGAAGGATACGTTTCATACAGACGTCTAGGAAGATTAAATTTGTTGAACAAAAGATGTTCTAACTTGTAATAAGATTATGTAAATACTGTTATTTACACCTCTGTAGTCACACCATTTTGAAAGACTTCCAGAGAGTATTCAGTGCCCTTCCTCTGGGTGTTATTACTGGTGAAATTTAAACAAACTTGATTTTATTTTATTTATTTTCTTTTTATTATATCACAAATATATTCAAATTAATACTACCACTTGAATACTAAACCACTAATTAAATATATTTTATTTACCTACTTGAAATGCGATTACTTGTTTTGCATCTACTCGTATTGCGGAACCTTTATGCTTAAATAGTGATTTTTGTGTTGGAAGCAAAACAAGCTTAACTTATCAATCCAATCGCTTAACTTGTAAAATTTAGAATAATAATAACATTGTCATGCTCGCATATACCTTGTCAGATATGCACTTCAAGCAAGGGTATTAAATTAAATAAATATTTACACTAAGATTAACGCAAAATTTTTTAAATTAATACATAAGATTGATATGTTAAGTTTAATATTTAAAATGTCAGGAAGTCTTCGAGCTAACGTCTCCTAGAAGAGCAGACTTATTGATTTGCTCTTCGATGAATGTTCCTTCGGGGTGATACTTCACACAGGGGCATTGTACTAGTACTTACGTCTGAGCTAGCAATTCTCCAAGGTGCTTTTCCAGCAATTTTCAGCAAGTGTTCAAGAAGTAATATATTGAAGTGTATAATTATACATTTTAATAGGTACTATCCTGGTTGAATGAGATGTAGTTTTAACGTAGATTCAGAAAACTGAAGAGCATCTTGAATACGAAGCTTTCAACGTTATAAATTATCTCATTAATTAATTACATTATATATAAAAGTAACATAAAAGAAGCTTTTGCTCTAACAACCTAGTTTATAAGTTGAATTTAAAATTGAATTTAAAATATTTACGTCATTAGTCATTTGGTTTAATAAAATATAATTCATATATAGAGATAACAAAATTGAAATTAATACACTTCGCTCTAGATAAAGTTAAGCACCAGGTAGATAAGACCAAGTAATTATTTTTCAAATATTAATAGTGTAATAAAATTTAGAAGTGTAAACATTTGATCATTTGATGGTATAACATTTTAACGTTTACTTTTAATAAAGATATGAATTAATTTATTTGTTCTTCTCAAATCTGCAAGATCTGTAAAAATATTTCTACTTTGGAGTACAGAACTTATTATTATGAAAAATGTTTATTAAACAATCTATTCTAACAATATTGTGACCATATTATAAAGGCTCAGGTTGAACGGAAAATCTTTTTAATAGATAATACACGGCATATCCGTAAACATTTACGAGAAAACATCTTTTCAAATGTTGTAGACTAGCGATAAATCTACACATACAATCGGTAGTTACATAAAAAATGGAATTCAACAGATTTTAATCGCTGATCCAACGTAAGCACACAGTATTATATTTAATTTTTGTGCATCTATTTTATCAAATTCCATTAATAATTTTAGTTTACTACGAATTTTTCTTATCTTAAGACACAATTTTGCTACTATACGCGTCTAATACTAAGATTGGTTGATTTGCACCTCTTAATAGATTGGTTGATTTACACCTCTTAGACTACATACTGACTTGAAAAAATGCTCCGAATAAATAGGACGAATAAGTAAGTAAACCTTGCACCTTAAAAATAATATACGACATATCACATTTGTCCTTCTGCCTATTACATTTGCTAACCAAAATGATTTGTAACTATAAAAGAACTATAAAAGAAATAGTGATTACTGGAAGTTAAAACGATTCGAATGATTATCGATGAAACCTCCAAAACATAAAATTCTATACTATACCATTTACATCCATTTAGTTGAGGAAAGTGTAGATTTGAGCTATCTAAGAAGAAGTAGGAGACTAATCAAAAAATCTTCCATTGGACTAACACCCCAAAACAAAGACAATAAAAAATAGTTCATTACTTTTTCAGCCACTAATGATTCAAATCTTTGCTAGATCTCAATAAAAGAGACCTTAGTATCATCACGGCTTTATTCACTGGCCACGGCCCTTTCAGGTATCACCTCAAGAAGGTGAGCAAGGTAGACAGCGACAAATGCCGATTCTGCTCCGAACATAGTGAAACGGTGGAACACATTATGTGTGATTGCGTGGCGATAGCCCGACAAAGGCACTGTCACCTCGAACAGGCCTGACGGAAGAGTCATAACACCCAAGGAGATCCTGAATTTCTTTAGAAGTTTGAAGATCCACTATTAATCTAATCTAATCTATCTAAGAAGAATGTTTTACAACAAGTTTGTATGTTTAGAATCATAAACTTGTAAATACTCCATTTAAAGATGATATTACTGTGTTTTTAGAAGATCACGATTTGTAGAATTTGCAAGCAAAACGGTAATTGCTGTTTTATAATTTAAGGATATTTTAAACTTCTGAAAAGAAAATTTGAACTGGACTAAAACCAGCCAAATTCAGATCTTTAACGAGATTTGTTTTACCACAGCCCCTGATCAAAAAAAAATCATTCTTGGAGGTATTCATATCCAGGATCAATGACAAGCTCCTGATGATGTCTTCCCTGGAATGTCCTGCACTGACGGTAAAGAAATGTGGATGGATGCTTTGATTGAAGAAAGACCAGTATACGAGCCAGTGACTTGACAAGATGACAAAATATTACAATTCTAAAATTACCACTTCACATTAATCATCTGTTGCAGCACCTCGAATTCCCAGTGTTTAAATCTAAAAAAGAAACGACAATCTGGTGGTTAGGTGATACAGACACAACGCTAAGCGTAATCTGCCTAAAAAATTGCAGAATCATTGAAAAACCTGAGGCAAATATAATAATAACTAACTGGGAAATCCCGATTTCCGAAACGTTATAGTCCCTAACAGTACTGCAGGAAATAATGATGACCCATAAATTCAGTTGCTTAATACTTTAAAGGAGAATAATATTTTGCTACTGTGTTCGTCAACATCAACCCTCAGGAAGCAGTAATAAATACATCTGATTCTTCTAGTAAATCAATAGTTGCTCAAGTCTATCATGATTTAGAAAAAGGCGAAGAAAAGCGTGAAATGCTTTCTGAAAAAAATGTTTAAAAAGTAGAATGTGGAGAATGACTTGTAAGGTTTTTGAGATGAAAAAAGCTAAATTTGTTTCATCTAATGTTCCATTCACTTACGGAGATTGGACGCGCAGTCTTAACGCCGAATTGTTTGACAAATTCTGTAACCAGTATTTTAGAAAATGTGATGTTTAGTGCATCGGCTTCTACTGACTGAAGTAGTCCATCGTAATTACAATAAATTTATTTCCACTGTTTTTTTTTATTCGGACATCAGCAAGCAATATCAATTGCAACTCTTTCGAACGAACTAATTTTACTGTTCCAATAGTGCCCTTCTTCTCCCAATAGAAGCATTGATGGCAAATTACGCATTTCTTACACTATTTTTGTGTTGCGACTTCCCAAGTGTCCTCTTGATGTTGTACCGAGTAGTTATTATCATACCTCAACGATCCTTCTTTTTGAGACAACTACCCAGTTCCCAGTGCGTTCTCACGTATATTCCTAGTAACGGGACTAATATAATATAATGATGCTGTTAAGAAAAATCATAGAAAAGGCTGCCTAACAATTAATTTTCTTTGTTTTGTTATAGGTATTATTTTTATGGCATCGTCATATCTAAAGGCCCAATAACGTTTACTAATTTTCACAGAATGTTTAAATAATGATATTTTTAGTATTTTTTTAATAAATTGCTGTATTCAAAAATTATTTAGTCTCCATACGCTTCACTTTTCTTCATAGTTCTCAAAAATTAGCTGATCTATAATCTATGATACCAGTACCAATTCAAAAATTATTTACTAGGAAACAATAGAATCCCTTTTTGTTCCACGCAGTTGGAACAAAACTTTCAACTTTATATCTCTATTTATGTAGTGCCAACTGCCCTGGGATTGCTAACCAAGCGTATGCAATTACAACAACCATACGTATACTTTCAAAAATAAGATGAGGCGATATTTTGTTGTAAGAATCGTAGGTTTAGAAATAGTTCTAGAAATGTAATGCTTTTCGTTCCAGCTTATACGTAATTCTCATCTTCACTGTTAATGAAGTAGCGATAGTAGCTGAATAAATATGAATATTGGTGGAGGTGCCGGTAGCGTGTGCTTTATTAAACACATTTTCAATTTTCCGTTTCTTTCCCGCTAATTTAAATATTTTATTCGACCATATATTACAACCATAGACATTAATTGGAATTACATAACTCAAATTCCTCATATCCACGCAAATACATATCCCGTACCATCTCGTAAACTAAAACAAAATTACGTGCGTCCATATACATTCATAAACCTTCTGGTAATCACGTCCGGATTTCCAGGATTTAACGTTATATGTTTTTTTTTAGCACAAGTATGCAATCTCTATCATCAAGGTAAATATTTGAAATTCATGTAGAATTCATCAGCCGGTTAATGCAATATTTGATCGAGTTTTATGTTTACATTTCCAATGTAGCATGCAGATTGTTAGTAATATTTATTTGATCTGTTTCGGAACAGTTTTCTAGTGTTTAGTTTATGTTTGTATTATACATATCCTATTTGGAAGATAAAGGAGATATTTCTTAGAAGTGTAATATAAATTTGAGTACTTAACCAATAACATTTTTATCATTATTTGCATAACTATTTTGTAATTATGAGTTGTGTAATTTTTAGATGACTACAACGTAAAAAGTGATTTTTTTGTATCCTAAGATACTGTCATTTACAAGTACCGTAATTCCTTTACTGTCAATCTATTTGAAAACAACAACTTGTAAATTAAGATAATAAACATTTTTTTTTTTTCAAAAATCATAGACCATATAAGATGTTTTACACGTCCATTACATTTATCTCTATGGCCTCCGAACGCACTTGTCGATAACAAATCAGAATTATCGAAAATTATGATACAATAGGAGTAAATATATCATATTTAATTATTTCAATCTTTATATAAATAATAGGTTTAATCCAGGTAATTAATCTGAGTGTTAGCTTGCGATAAACTAAACTAAAAATTTAGAAGAGTGTTTGCATACTGGATACCTTCCTCAAATAACATTTTGTGTATATGATTGAACAACACATTTTATCTTTAAGAACCCATACAAATAAAAGTACGTGACAACATTGCAATGGTAAACAATTCCTTAATGATGTTTAGCAAGCCTTTCCATCAATTTCCAGACAATAATATTTCTCAAATTTTTTACGAATTTCTTGCAGAATCTATCTGATGTATTTGCTCGACGACAAGAGACATTTGAACGTTAAGAAGGTTTATTGTGTGTGGTAGAATAGCTTACCTTCAGAAATATTACACTAGCCGACAATATATAGTTCTTGCAGTCTTTAACTGAAAGCATAACCAAAATTATTTTATTTTTTCCTTTTTATGTTAGCTGTTGCCTTCTTTAATGAGACATCAGCAATAATCTCCCCTCATGACCCTAAATTTGCAGGAAAGAAACTCAAATGTGATTGCAGAAAACGTCTATAAACAGTTTTAAAGGAAGTCCAACCAGAAGCCAGTTCTAAACTATTCCTACAAAATTTTCATCTCTGAAGAGCTTCCCAATTCGTAGACCACCAAATAGTCTTTCGCAAAATTTTGCATCGAACAGCTTTGGAAATTTATGCACGATTGCCGGTGCACCAAATTAAAATCCACTAACGGCTCAAATTTTATATTAAATTTTCCAGGAACAGTTTTGGTACGTAGGTACCATTCTTTTATTTAATAATGTTGCTGAACTGCTCGGCTACCCCCAGAGACAAAACAAACAACAGTATTTGGTAAACCCCGCAGTCCAAGTAATAAAGAAATAACCTTAAGGTTACCACAGATTTGCCAAAGATGATTTGAATGTGGAATGAGAGTTAATACAGTTGACATATTGCCACAGGTGGGGGTAAATGCTTGCTGCAGTATCTGGAACTATTGTTATATATCTTCAGATACCGTCGGCATTCAGAGAGCTTCCTCTTCTACCTCCTTTGGTTCTTTTATTTGGCTAGCTCCTCAGACTCTTTCTTCATCAACATCTCTCTTAGCATGCAATGTGCAATTTGTCATTTCCGTGGGGACTCGATTTTAGCGTTTCATATGCAGTCGCTCTAATTTCTTTCCACCATACCACATGTCCGTGGTGTCCTTGTTGAGGTGTTTTGCATACGCACGGAAGCAACCGTGGGCAGTTAGTGCTATCGTTAGCCATCTGTCGGTGTTCAAGCGCTAGTCACTCCTCCAAGTGAACTATTAGACATTTTGTCCATTGTGTCTTTGCAAACTTATCATCCCATTCAGTCTACCAGTCTTTAAACGTGTTCGTTTTGACTTAGATTTGCGTTAATCTACCGTTTCCTTGCCAGATTTTATATATGGAAGGCCTTTCCTCTACCATAAGATGTATCGGCAATATTTGCATGATCACCTGTAGTGCGAGCAAAGACGCAATCCTATAAAACGAAGCCACCCGCAAGAATATGCACCTCTGAGTCCTTCCAAGGATGTGCCTGTGCGTGTACTCAAAAAATATATATTTACGACGTTGCAAGTGACTCAAATAATGTTCGAGTTTTAATTAAAGCATTCCCAATATTGGTATTGCATTAACATTTGAAAACGCAGTGCTGTTAAGCTTATAAGCTTATTAGTCCTCAAATCTTCAAAGATATACAAATTTATTAGGAAAAGCGTCCTGAAAATCATTTAAGAAAAGATTATGAAACGGAGAATGTTTATATTCAAGCATCCTTTTCGTCATAAAGTGATGGCCAATTAGCAGAACTTAGACTTTTGATAATGTCTTCCTTGTTATTGCTATAAAATGATCATTTAAAATGAAGGTTTTAAAGCAATAAAATTATTATCCCGTGTACTTGCGTGTAAGATAAAAACATTGGTTCTATCAGTATATTAAATAATCTAGCAAATTTATCTGCAACTACACTTAACAATGCCAACTGAAGGCCGATCGATGCGCTAAAGAGATTAAGTGGATGCTGATTTTATTTTCAAAAATCATTAATTAATGTTGAAACCTTTATCAAGATAGGTGAACTGATAAAAAATTTTCTTTATATTTAGTATAGCATTCTATTATAATATTTTATTATGATAACATTTGAACTCGTTTAATATGAACCAATGAGCGTTGCACATTCCTAATACTCGCTAGAAACATATCTCCAACGTGTGTGATACAACGTGTAAACTCAGTATTACACACCTGCCGCCTAATTCTATTATTGCAGCAGTAAAAGCTTCCCATGCAGTGTCATCTCTAACTGTGGTAATCGAGATAAATAGAATTATCTGTTCCTAATAGCACGGGTAAGTACACACAAGTTCTACGTAATGTCGCAATATAATTCCGATCGCTTAAAACGTATTGTTCTATTTAAGTGTACTGTTTATTTTATGTACTAAGGAATTAATTATTTTTCTATTTTTAACAAACAAATCAACTTCCTTCTCTTTACTAAATAGGAAGCGGTTTAATCCTGGAAGCAGAAAGTAGATGCTAATGTTTTCTAGGTAATTCAAGCCCAGTGTTGCGGGTACCTATTACAACAGATTTTACTGTGTTCATAATAAATTATGCAGATCGGAAAACTGATATTGCAGCAACGCTAGTTGGTGCAATATGTAATTAAGGTTACGCTATAGAGTTATAAAATTTGATTAACGAACTTATGTAACTGAGGTAAACTAAATTAGTAATATAGTTTGTTTATACAAAATATTTAATCACAACAATCGAATCTCTTTTCCAAATAAATCTACAGATCCTGAGCTTTGAGCTTTTTTCTACTCTTTGGTTTTGTTATTATTAAATTGCATTTATCTGTGTTAAGAAGTAGGTTGTTCACTTTAGATCAATCCACAAGAATATTAATGTCATTTTGTAAATTTTTCATGTCATTCTCGTTAGAAATACTGGAGCACATCAAACATTAGCTTTTTGTATTTGCTGATCTTCTCCTCTTTTTGGTCTTCTATGTTAGGTTCTGCTGAGCATGCTTTTCTATAATGCACATGGTGTTGTTTCTCTTGCTGTGTAGCGTCGAGGTGTACTTATGTCCTCCAGAAAAATTTCCATTACCTTGTTCTCATATATGAAGGAATTCAAGAGCCCATCCTGATATCCTCCTGATTTCCTAAGATCTTTGCATAACTGTTGTTCTTCTATATGTTTCTGCAAATGATCATGCATATTCTTGATGCATTATTACACTTACAGCTTGTCCCAATGTACTCGTTAGCTCTACCTCTTTCAGAGGAGTGAGTAATCCCGCGCTTTTATGTTCGTATCGCTGGGTTTTCAATCCCAGTCACTCCTTCTAGATTCTTTACCAATATTAACAGTTGATCATTCTAAGCCGTCAATCCTTCTTCCTTCCTTTGCATCGAAGTATATATACTCTCTGCACAGATTGTCTGCTTGTATACTCTTGCGAAATTATTAAAATCTTATATTATAATGCTTGTGACAAACTTTTCGTTGTATATCGAAAAATACGTTTTGTTTCAGGTGTTTTGTATCTCATTCTTTGTTTACTCTATTAATGCAATTAATTTTTGTCGTCGGTTATAGAAGAATGGATAAGTAAAATTATTAATGACGCTAACGTTTCAGTTGCACTATTTCAATGTTGCAAAGTTGACGATGATCCTTCTTTTCTCTTCCAGGGCTAGTCTGACGTCCTTAAGCCCTTTCGTCTGTTTTAGAAACCTTTCTCTCTCTTCTTGTGAAACGGATGCCAATGCATTTTGTCTCATTAAGCCTAAGCCCCTTAGTGCTCCAGCGACCGATGGCATTCACATGATCTTGTAAGTGACGACAAACGATATCGTCATTCCTTGATGACGTATACCTATATGGCTGTGTCATCCGCATATATCGCTAATTGGACTTGCTGGGGAACCCTCACAGCTTTAGGTCTCGGCGTGGAGATTATGGTTTCAATCTTGACAGAGAAGGACCTTGAGGCAACATACGAGCGGGTGACCTGGACAAATCCAGGATCTGCGCCAGAAGAGATCATTTTATGTAATAGGCCAGAATGCCAGACCGCATCAAAAGCACACTTAATGGCGGGAATAACCGCATCCATCGTTTCGCGCACCTCTAGATAGTTTCTAATGGCTTCTGTCACCCTGAGCAGGTGGAACTGTGTGGAGAGATTTTCTCTGAACATATTGCTCGTCCTCCCGAGTACGAACATCTCCTCTTTCAGCCTGTTCAGGATGACAGCCTCGGCGACTTTAGCGAGAGTGGAGATGAGAGCGATGGGGCGGCGTTGCGAAGCACTGGACTACAAGACTTGGAACCCACCATCACTGGACTTGACAAGTTTTGAGTTCTTCCTTTTAGGAGATTTAAGATCAATAATTGATAAGTCTCAAACAGCGTATTTAAACGATTTGTCTAACGAATTATCAACGATAGCCAGAGAGGGACAAAAATATTCGACAAGAAAGTTTTGAAAAAATAAGGCAAGAATTTGAACGACTTTGTTACAACATGGAGATAAATCGTGTTCATTTCAAGTAGTTTTTGTGGGCATTGTTTTCTTTTTTTTTCAGTTTTGTTTATTTTGCCAACCTGTTGCAATAGTTCCCTGCAGAACAATTAAAATAATGCTGTTTGTTATAATAAAGCATTTGACATATTATACGTGTAACATGCACGCAAATACACATATGTAATTACATAAATTGTAATAAATATAAATGTAAAATGTAGATATCACGTCAGATTCTGTCAGGAAAAAACATATATAATTTTAATCCGTTTTAATGCTAAAAAGTCGCATAAAGATTACAACGTTATTGTTTCATTCAAAAAAATCAAACATGAAATCCCTGAATAATGATAATGAATACTCGTATTATGCATATTTCTCATCCAAGTTTATGTTGTAGCTTATTTCCAACGTTTATTTGAAACTGAATCAGCGTGAAATCGTACAAAATGGTTTATTTGATACCTATCATATATGTTTAATTAATTGCGTAATGTTGCATGTTTGAGCTAATCGTATGTTTATACATATACATAAATGAGAGATCTAAAGCTATCGAAAATTTTTGCTTAACATGTTAACGAGCTGAGTTACTCGTATTAACGACAATACTAATTGAGCGAGTCGCATACAAATTACCGCCTTAACTAGTGTATTAGGTTCTTATGAAGTTTCTCAGATTCTTGTAGAAAGTCGTTAATGCAATACGATGTATACAAATGTACATACATAATTGTGTCGCTTATACGGGTATCCTGTTTGTTTCAGAGTTTGATTAATTTGTTTTACCTGCAGAATTAAGGAGGAGGAGAAAAGTTCTCTAATATCAGTAGTTGCAGTGCAAATTATATTTCTTGTGTATAAAGAGTTGTAATCTGTCTCCAACTTCCGTCTATTAACCCTTCAGTGGAGGGACTGTTGTCCTCCAAAATAATATCAAGTTAATAAATATATTTAGTGAATCTTTTTTTAAATAAATACACAACGAGATTATTTGGACACAATTTATTTGTTTTTTCAAGTAAAACCTGTAATATATGTATATGAATACAGGACTCTAATTATTTATATATCACAACTCTCGCGGTGTAGTTTGTGTGTGTATAATTTCGTTGAAATGGCTTTGTGACAGCATTAAACCGCCTTTTATAATACTGCGCTGTAATCACTTTGCTCCCAACAGCGAATGGTAGGTCGATCGGATGTCAATTCTCCGAAAAAATGTCATCGTCTTTGCGGAAAATTAAAACCCGGCTTCTATAGTTCCGCCACAACGATAGTCAGACACCTAACCTAATCGATTATGAATTAAAGATTGCAACTGGATAATATTGTTTCTTTAGCGTAAAATTACATCGTAAATCATAAGTAATACTTCATCTGAAAATGTTCTCACAATTTCCAGAAGGGTTGTACTATTGAAGTTGTTTCTGTGATGGTACTAAATTTTGCATTTCACTTGGACGCACTCCAAGAATGCAATAACAAGATGTGTATTTATATAATAAATAATAAAATAATAAACTATACAAAATATTTTTTTATACACATTTATTAAAATAATGCACACCTTACGAAATAATACTTGCAATAACACCACCAAATAATTAATACTTCTAAATAAAACTCGTAACGATACTTTTGCGTAAACGGTCGCGTGGATGACTATTGTCAGCCACTTGACTTTAAACCGAACTGCTTTGTTTATGCTATGTAAAATGTAAACACATATGCATATGAGGGTAGGTACTGTAGAAAGGTACTAAAAGTTAGGGGAATATATATTTTTAAATTCAGTGATTTTTTTAAAGAGAATATGCGTGGAGGACAATAGTCCTCCACGCCACTACTGAAGGGTTAAACATATACACGTGTTATAACTCATTCTTATTTCCTTGTACTCGTATGTTATGTAGCATATCTAAATTGTTATTAAAGTTTTTATTTTGTAATTAATTTGTGTGTGTGTGTACTCGTTGTTGCTGTTGGTATGGTAAGATATTGGTTGTTTTATACCAGATACCACACAATTTATATTGTTAAAATAGTTGTTAAAACAACATAATGTCAAATCAGCAGTTATTTAGTTGACTACTAGCTGGAAAACAAAGTGATTGTGTACATCGTTATAGAAATGGATGCCATCGAAATTCCACAAGAAACAAATAATTTCTAGAAGTCGAAAAATGAAGAGGCATAGAGGGAAAATAGAAAAATAGCGGTACCTTCGGACACATTTTGGTTTGAGTATTAATTCATAGACGGTAGTCCTAAATTGACATTCGAGATAAAATGGAACTATTAAGTATATATATATGGAACTATTAAGTAAAACATTCAATTCTGAATATGAAACTCAAGTAGGCTGGTACCATTACCTACAAAATAATTCCTACAGTTGAAATCTTGCAGTTACCTTACAGGTTCAACAAACCAAAAAAAATGGTCGGCAAGAATTTCGTTTAAATTTATGAATCCACAAATCCTATGAGATGTATAAGAATTAATAAAACACAAATATAAACATTTTTCGATTGCAGATTCTAATTGAACAATTTAAGTTTCTTTCGTATTACGTTTAAATTTATGATACGAGTTGTTAGCACAATCTACAAAAGTGTGTGTTCCCAGGAAAGCATCAGGCAAGTATGGAAGAAAACATCTGCTGAAGGAGCAACATTGTAACAGTACTGTTTGGTATGTCTGCTGAAAGACCATTTACACATTCTTGTTTATGTATCTACGTCAACGAATAAAGTAAATCCAAAACTTTGTAAACCTGTAGAGCATGTTCAGCGATTGGATGACTGCTGATCTTTTTTTGAAATGGATGGAATACATTCGAAAAAAATGCAAATTTATATCAAGAACGACCACTTCTTCTTCTGCATGATGGAAATGCGAGCCATAAATATATAAATAACAATATAAAAGTAATCAATAAACCGTCTTAATTTTTTTCTTGATTTTGGTCCGCATCTTCGTTACCAATGTAATGTTCAAACAATCTCCGTGATAGTTATAACATACAAGCAGGCAGGTAAGACCAATCTGTTTGCAATTGCACCATCACAGCCTTTGCTGCGTTTTCAAAAAATCAGATTCAAGATAATTTTCAGGACTCTAAGATCCCCCAGAAGCTCGAGTTAACTTCTACATTTAATCATTGCTTTAGTTTACCCCCCTCCCAGCGTTCTGGTGTACGGTTGCCCTCCAACCAGGGCTGAACATAAATATAAACTCAAACTCTGTGATGCATTGAATTTCTTACGGTTGGTGGAATATGGTTCATGGCGATGACAAAATTGACAAAGAAGTAACAGAGACCCTATTATACACGATACTATTTAAGGATACACTGTACCGGCTTCTTCAATTTTAGAAAGCTGATGTTTCCTTTTCGGAACGAATATGTGTCCGTCTTTGTTTTCCCTCGTCAAAGCTTGACGAAAATGATATTGTGGGTTTTTTTCTGTTAAGGTCATCAATCAATCTTATCATCTTTGAAACAGTTTGCACCAGTGCGCAGAATAGTCGCCCCACAATACCTTCGTAAACATATTTTGATTTATTTTTATAATGCTAAGTCCTGACAACTATCCTTTCTAATTTAAAAAAAATTGTATTATTTCTTTATGACTGTAATAGACACGTCAGTGGTAGCGCTATTTACTGCATTATGAAAGCGAATGGATTGAGTAATACATGAAAATTCTTTGTTCTATTACATCATGATTAGGTACCTGCATTGTACTATGTCATTTGATCGATGAGAGCTACACATCGTATTTAATATATCTATTCATCCCTCATGCTATATTACCATAATGTATGCGACAAAATTTTAAAATTTGCCATATAATAGCTAAGATTTTCAAGAAATATTGACGGATTACGTAGGTGATTTGGCTGTAACGTGAAAGTTTTTGTTGGTTTTATAAAAATCGAACTACTATTAGAAAGCTGTGGCTTTCTCTTTTCTAAAGGAGCTCTAAGATATTTCCGGTAGTTAAATGTAAAAAAAATTCACTTCTACCCAATTTTTCAAATATATTTAACTTTATTGTCAGTTTTTACCTTACAATACACCTAATTTTTATAACATTCTATGAACTATGAAGATTAAACAAGTGATTAGCTGCGTGAACAAATATTAGTTGATTAGTGTAAAGTATTCAATAAGATATGCAGCTCCGATATGTGTATCATCAAATGATAATTTGCTGTTGTTTCAGATGATTGCGTTAAGCGATCAAACTGACAAATTAATATGAAATGAAAATGCGATGATTGACTGCTTCTTAATGATTTAAAATTTCGCAAGCTACACTACCTCTATAAGCTTAAGATGAAAGCAGGAAAATGAAAGATACTAAGAAAGGTCTAGTTAGATATGACTGTACTTTTTCAATAGAACAGGAAAAGAAAATAGTTTTTAATTTTTTCGATGTTAGAAACATAGATAGAAGAACAAGAAGAGGAAAAATAGAATTGGAATTGATTGAAAAGTTTTAGAAATAGTCACACAAACGTTCCATTGAGAATTTCGGAAGCAAACAACAAGCATAATGGAAGCTTGACAACTAAAAAACACTAAACACTACAACCCACAAAACACCAAAAAACCTTTTACTAAAACATCGACGCGCGAAAGCTGTCATTATCAAGGCGATAATAAAACTGAAGTTTTAAAAATATTTGGGTGTTTTGTGGGTTGAAGTGTTTAGTGTTCTTCTTCTGCACCAAGAGATCCAGTGAAGACCTTTGTAGAGCTTTATAACTTTTGTGACTGCTTCGGCCACCAACTATTAAAATAACTTTATTTTCAATTAATGAATATGTGAATTGTAGAAAATATTTTAACCAGTTGAAGAAAAAGTTTTATTATCGCCCTGATAATGACAGTTTTTTGGTGTTTTGTGGGTTGAATTGTTTAGTGCTCAAGCTTCTGTATAAAAAGAAAAAAGATATACTAATACAGTATATGCCTCACTTTATGTATAGGATTCAACCCCTTCACATATCCTTTTATGGACCATTATCCACGTATTATAATGAGGAAATCACAATTTAGTTAAAACAAAATCTGAGCTACACAGTCATGACGTGTCAACTAGGAAAAACGGCTACTAAGAACAATGGATCTACTCTTTTCCTCTTATTTGCTGGTAATTTTGGAAAAACTGGATAATTTGGATGTTTGCTTCTTCACTTGTTAACTATGGAACCAAATAATACACCACGTCCACAACATCGCAGAATTTCACGGTTCAAGTTCAATCTTGTAAGAGCTTCCAATTTTTTACTATTCGGCAGAATTGTGTAAATACAAAATCAAACAAACACAAAATGAAATACAAATACAAAAAAATGTACAACATATACTAAACACGGAAGTCCTCGCAACAATAGACCTCCATCTCCGCTAGAGCAAGCAAATATGCTTTGCTTTTATGTAGCATCGAGGAGTTTCTTCTAGAGACTGTACCACTTTGTGTTTTCACAGTTACTCATCTGGGAATAATAGTCCTCCTCGACTACTTCACAGCGAATCCAGTATCTAGGAGATACCTGAATTCTATTCAATCTCCGCTATTGCGAGTTCTTTGGGATCTTTGCTTCCACGATCTTGCGTAATCTTGGCAATACCGGAGACACTTCTTCCTTACCATAGGGCGTAATGCAGTCTCGGGTATTGGTAATGTTGTCTTGCTAGCTCGGCTCATTAGCCGGAGCCATCCAGTAAGCATTTTTTTAATGTTTTTACAAATTTGTACACCTCTCTCAGCAAGACCATTACCACGAGAATGATAAGGGTTGGACGTTCGGTGGCTAAATGCCCATTCTTTAATAAATCTTTCAAATTCTATGGACTTTTAGCATGAACCACTGTCGGTTCGAGTCTCTCTTGTAAGAGCTTCCAATTTTTCACCGCGGCAGAATTGTGTAAATACAAAATCAAACAAACACAAAATGAAATACAAATACAAAAAAATGTACAACATATACTAAACACGGAAGTCCTCGCAACAATAGACCTCCATCTCCGCTAGAGCAAGCAAATACGTATCGCAAGCCATATTTCCCTTGTGGAAATTACTCTTGTACCTATAGTAATGCTAATAAAAAGAAAAGTAAATACAAATAAATAGGAGAATTATTAAATGGCATGGAATACACAGATATTAAAAAGTAAAAGTAACAGAAAACGTGACAAAAATTATAGCCAGTTTAACTCATTATAAGCTACTGAAGTCCATCTTTATATGTATGGAACACATCAACTACTATACATATAACTAATTGTTACTGTTTGTATGGAATTTCGCAGCAAAATTATAATCAAGCACAATCAGATAATGTTACGGTTAGCAAATAGGTCAACATCGACATGCGTAGCAAAATTAATCAAAAGTTTCAGTGACCTAATATAACAAGCAATTGTCTCGAAATACTAACATTACCTAAACAAGGTTTGATTAAATAAAAGATGTACAGAACAAACACCAGTACAACTGTTACAATTTAAAATTACTATACACTTTATACTTTTTTGTTTCTAACGAATAATGTTGGGATTTAATCCGTGGATTGATTAGATCCTACTAAATTAAAATGCGCACAAAGAATGGAATGTGCACTTGTTTTATTATTTAGTGGAATAGAAGTCTGAAATTAAAAAGAAATGAAGAACATCTTAATTATCTCCTGAAATAACCGACTATTATAGGAGAAGAAATAGAAAAGAAATATAATTAACCCTGGTGAAATTACAATTAATTTTACGGTACTTATAACATAATAACATTTTTGCACTTGTATATTTGTCCAGATTTATCTTATAAAAAAGGTCTACTTGTTCATAACAATGTGCGACATTATATTATAAAGTAACTATCAAACTTAAATAGAGTTCACAAAACATCATGGGTATTATTTATCCAGATGATTAAAACATCCACATTTTAATGAACAAAAAACTTAATAAGCACTGGCGTCCCACACGATTCAATTCTAGGTCCCACATTCTCCGTTGTGTTTATTAATGACGAAATCGAGTTTACTTCGTTTTCAAATATAGGACAATATGATTTATGGTGTTTATGTTTTTACTCGATTCTAGATAAAAATTCGAATTTTACCGAACCAGACAACTCTATCGTTTACATAGTTTAGCACATTTTAGACCATTTCCTTTCAAATGAATTTGTAATGTTTTGTTTTTAAATATAGCAATTCGGATTTCGAAAAAAGTAAATCAAATTTAAAGCTTTTCAGTTTATAATATTGAATCGTCATTATAGTTCGCTAGTTTCTATGTGAAAGTTACACAATTATAGTTATATACATACACTCATATGCGATTAAATTCAACAAGTTTGGGGAATCTTATCCACAATAACCGTATTGGTTTGATGTGATTTACAAATATTGACTAATCTTGTGCACCAGCACGAAGATACATTTGGTAGTCGATGATTCTTACCTTTCTATTGTTCCGATTATTCCATTTTACTATTAATACACTATGTAATCACACTACCTTAAAAACAACGCCGATTGCACTTGCTACACAGCTACTACTATCAATAATGATATCACCAATCTCTATCGTAATAATTGTGTACCCAAATATGTCGGTAGATAATGTGAATATAGATAAGCGATAATATTTCTACATTTCGTTTTTCAGTGTACAGTCAATTTATTCATTATGTTACCGCAAAAATATAAAATCACTAACTGTTATTCTTGACAATAAGAGATTATCTAGTAAGGTTGTATATTTAATTGAAATAATTATATGAACATTAGTAGACTATCAATAAGAATTGGGTAACAATTATGCAATATGATGCTGAGGAATAAAACCTTTAAGGTAGATATGTATGTATGTACACATACATATGTATATATGCAATATATCAATCATACCTTACTTTCAACGAGCATGATTTCACATGAAGCTTAGCAATGATATGGAATTAGCAATCAGTTATACCGATTACGCTGCACAAACCTAAAATGTGTTATTCGTTGCTAACTCATTCTTGTCTATTCTTAAAATAAAAATTAGTCATTTTAGTTTTGTGTATTAAGACTCAAGTGGTTTCTACGCCAATCAGTACAGCAAAATATCTCTGTAGGTGTGCTGTGTAGATGTATGGGATTATGTAAATTTAATATTATCAATATATTTTTGGCAAGCTTTATTAACAATTCTGTTGAAGGGTACGAGGGTGGTCTAACATTTTTATTTTTCTACCTAGTTTCCTTATAAGTGTACACACTTCTTCCAGCAATGCTCCCATTTCTTCAATACGTCCAAATAGTACTCGGCATCTTTCGCTGCAAGATAACTGTTTACGAAGGTGATGGCCTCCTCATTTGACGAAAATCTCTGTCCTCCGAGTACAATTTTTAGACTAGGGAACAAAACAAAGTCGCTTGGGGCTAGATTTGGTGAGTAAGAACAACCACTAAGGTGTGAGACGACGTATTGCTTTGGTGAAACAAATTTTCTTCCTGCAAATATGACCGTTGTTTCAGCAATTTCAGCATTTAGCCTGTCATGTAATGATTCTGTAGTATGCTCCTGTAATGGTTTTTCCTGTTTAATGATAATCGATTAAGATAACTCCATGATTATCCCGAAAAACAATCGCCATCACCTTCTCAACCAAAAAAAAAACAGTTTTTTTTTTTTTTTTGGAGGCGATTTTCTTTTCGAAGTCCTCTGTTCTGACTATGTTTTTGTTTGGAGCGTATAATGATGTATGCGAACATGCTTTTGGGCTAACATGAGCAAAGACAGTTCCCAACACAAGGACAGCTTTTTGATGCCTAAATCTTAATTGACATGTTTATAACCTCTGCTATCTCTCTCACTTTAATTAGGCGTCGTTTAGCACTGTTTGGTGAAATTTAGCGATGTTATCGTCAGTGGTTACAGTTTTTGAACGTCTCGAACGCTCATCGTTTCTCGAGCTGATACGACCACGTTTAAATTCTGCTTCCCAAAATTTGACTATGGTAAATGATGGTAAATTTGGGGAGTACCTGTTAATAAATGCGCATCCGCATGATCCAGCTTTTGTTGACGAGTGCTGACATTTTCACGTTGGAGTTGGAAATATTTTAGATCACCCTCTAATTATTGTTATACTTCCATTTTAATTATGTTTTACACTGTATTGATGTAATATCAAATTCTCAGCTAATCTACGAGCATAACTACCTATTTAGTTTCTTTAGCAATAGCATCATTGCCGTGGTTTTACGAAACACAAATGGAAGTAAAAACATTACTAGATAAAATATTCTAATCTACGAAACATTGTACACAAGTATATACATACATATCTACATATAAAATAGTTCAGATAGCAAGGGCGTTGGCGATAAATAGATTTGTCGCACTGTTAGACTTGGTAATTTCCATAGGGGATTGTATTTTTCCCAAACCGCCGAAACGGTACTTGCCTATTTTTTTTACAAATGCTATTTTCACTATGTGTGGAATATAAAGATTGTATCAAACACAAATTTTACATACAATTTATCTTCGTAAGCTCCAATTGTAAATCTCTTAGACAACCAATAGATAGACAAAGTATTCTTTATCGCAAAAGTTTATAGATAATTTTCGAGCAAAGAAAATCATTCTTCCAACTCACTTTAAAACCACAAGAAATGTGTGGTGTTTGCCTTTTTAATTATGATCAAATTCTTTAGAATTGTTGAAAAAAAGAGAAACAATCATCTTGGCAACATTACTTCTGTGTAAATCATCTATAGATGTATCGCAAAGTGAACATGGTAGTACTTGTAATTTATAATTCAGTATATTATGTGTTGTATTCTGCGATGACTAACACAAGGCAAATTGTTGGTGCTCGTTTAGCGGGGACCGTCACTGACGACAACAGCTGAACTGTTTAAGATTTTTTACAGTTTCCACGGTAATGAGCACACAAAACATAGTAAAACATCATCGGCGAAGAAAAATAAAAGGCTAAACCTAAATGTAACTGATAGAGATCGAAAAACAACTCAACACTCTATACTGTTTTGACAAAAACAGTACGGTGGGAACTCCACAAAGCTAATATTTATGGAAGGACTGCAATTGCGAAACCCTTTATAACGGAAGTCAACGCTAAGCTGCGAAAAAACTGGTCCAACGATCATAAAACCTGGACACTTGATGATTGGAAGAATGTGGTATGGTCTGATGAATCATTGCTCACATTGTTTTTGACAAACACCTGCGTTTATGTATAGAGAACCCTCAAAGAAGCCCTACGATCTGAACTGCCTCCTTTCTACAGTAAAGCATGGCGTTATGATTTGGGCGGCTATATCATGGTAGTCAGCTGGTCCCATCATTCATATTACTGGCCAGATTACTGTAAATGATTACCTCGATATCCTAAATGATGATGTTCTTGCCATGACTAGCATATTGCTACCAAACACTGCCATATTCCAAGATGATAATGCGTCCTTAATTACAGCCGAAAACGTCCAGTCTTCATTTGAATCAGGATATCTTCAAGTATCTTCCTTGGCCAGCACAATCGCCTGACCTTAATTTAATTGAACCACTATGGGGAGTTTTAGAACAGCAAGCGGAAAGCAGATTAACATTCCTTTGCAAACATATTCAGAAACTCTACGAATAAATAATATAAAATTTCTGGATTAATTGACGACATTGTGTTGGATGAAAGAGCAGTCTCTATGGTTTCTACAATGAGGTATTTCTATTTATCACCATGAATGTAAGAAACTTATTATATCTGTTTGGAAGCAACTAGATTAAAGTTTCTCTAGAACAGCCTTTCAAATCATCATCGTTCAGAGGAAATTAGCACTATAAATATCTGTCCTAAAATACCTCCAATATTTACGAGGGAGCGTTTTTATATTCGCGGAATGAGCGGGTTGTAGGGGGTGATTAGGCGCATTGGGGGCGTGGCCTGTGCAGCGACTCATAATTAATAGAAATACGAAGTTTCATTGTTATTAGACAGTTAGTCTTTGAGCTATCGTCAACCAAGTAACATAATCAGGAGTGAAAAGTGAAATATGGAAAAAATCGAATATCGTGCCGTTATAAAGTTCCTTACCAGGAAAGGAAAATCAGTCGCGACCATAATGAATGAGATGTCATTGGTTTACGGCGACTCTTGTCCAGGAAAAACCATGGTGTACAAGTGGCATAGTTTATTTAAACAAGGAAGGGAATCCCTTGAAGACGACCCGAGGCCGGGCAGGAGCATTGAGGTGACCACGCCAGCACTTATCCAAAAAGTTGAAAAAATTGTACTCGAAGATGCTCGACTAAAGAAGAAACAACTCGCAGATATGGTTGGAGTATCCGATACAACAATTTTTAAAATCCTACACGATCATCTCGGCATGTCTAAGGTCAGCGCAAGATGGGTGCCGAGAATGCTCACGCCGCCGCAAAAACAACAGCGCGTAGAGTGTTCGCGTGCATTTTTGGACCTCTGTAATGAAGACAAGGATGGTGTATTGAGTCGAATTGTTACTGGAGACGAAACTTGGGTTCATCATTATGAACCTGAGTCCAAACAAGACTTCATGCAGTTGCATAAAAAGGGCACAGCACCTCCCAAGAAATTTAAAGTGTCACAATCAGCTGGGAAACTCATGGCAACGGTATTTTGGGACTCGGAAGGAATATTGTTGATTGATTATAAAGATAAAGGTGTTTCTATAACCGGAGAGTATTACGCTTCAATATTAGAGCGACTAAAAGAAGCCATTAAAGAGAAAAGACGGGGAAAATTGACGAAAGGTGTGCTGCTTTTGCACGACAACGCGCCCGTCCACAAGAGCCGCGTTGCGTTAGCTGCCCTGCATAAGGTGGGCTTCGAAATTGTGAATCACCCATCCTACAGCCCAGACCTGGCCCCGTGTGATTATTACCTGTTTCCGAAAATGAAAAAAGAGCTGCGGGGTAAAAAATTTACTGCCGATGATGAAGTCAAGGAGGCAGTTTCGGCAGGCGTATTTTGCAGATAAAGAGAAATCATTTTTTTATGAGGGTATAAATAAATTAATTGAAAGATGTGCAAAATGTATCCGTCTTGCAGGTGAATATATTGAAAAAGAAAAATAATTTGGTTTTTTTATTTCCACCCCTTATCCCCCATTCCGCGAATATAAAAACGCTCCCTCGTATTTGGGTATGCAACTCAATAAGAATGCAGCAAACCCTTATCTTTCCACACATAAGTTTGGAAAAACATTTAAGTGGTGTATAAATAGAAATAAATAAATAATAAGAGAAGAAGACTTCCTTAGGAGGCAATAATGGTTTTAACAAAAAAAAAATTGAATATAACAATCTTACTATAGAGCTGAAAGTGCTACATCTAGAACAAGCTGGTACTTCCTATTCAAAAATGATATGTTGAATCAGGTTTTATTTTATAGACAAATAAAAAATTGGATAAAAAAAAAAAACAGCCAAACACCATCCACCTTACAGGATATAGGATAGGGTTGTTATTGTATACTTACTGCAGCATTCAAATCTAATCATGAAGACTTTTAATCGTTGGTTGCTATATGTTGCTATGTTGTGCTATTTTTCGATGCATTATGTATGAAAATCGTTTAGCTACACTACCTGCAAGTCTACAAAGTCGTAATGGACCCAAAAAGGAAATTAATGCTGACACGATTTTCTATATTTTTTGTCCATTTATTCAAAACTGCCATGATATGTATTCTATAAGAGTTTGCGATCCCAAAAATGATTACTTATATGACACTTACGTACTGGAAAAATAATGAAATGAATGAAGGTATGGTGCTTGCATCTTAGACTTAGCTTGTATGTAGCTGATCTACTATTCCACCACGGTTGAATGCGTTCTTTATTCCATTAGATACATTCTATGCAAATAAAATTGCTTACTTATCTAGTGACATAAACTTTAGTTTACATCCTTCGGTCAAGAAAAATTCTCCTAAGCAATAAATGAGCAACTTATGCAGCTAGTAGTAGAAATAATTCTTTTCACATGCATTACTATTTACTTCATTTACATATATATATTAGAGTAATTAATTAAGATTGAGATTTAAACGCTACAATCTTCAATTTTTTTAAAGAATAGCGGTTTTTCTTATCAGGAGGAAGATTTAGTAAACAACTGGATTATATAGTACATTTTATATTATGATTGTCTACTTGAAGTACTACAACTTTATCGCTTAGAATGCCAGCTGTAATTTATTGCGCTCTTTTGTCATACGAAAAAAGCAATATGTGTCACGAATCATCTAAATTACAAGAGCATATGTAAAAGCAGTTTGGAATAATGTAACATCATCGGTGTCTGTGCTTTATATAGATGTGTATCCTACATGTATGTATGTTAAAAGTTTTTAATACCAAAGAAGCGAGTCTATTGTTTGAAAATGTATAAACAATGCATGTAGGATTCGATCATTATGTCATCAAGAATAAAAAGAAATTAAAGTGTAAATTCTTTATACAAACATAGTTGGAAACATTTATAAGTATATTACATACCTATGAGATCACTAACTTTAGTTGATTTTAATATTCCGAGTATGGAGAGATCACGTATACATATGATTTATCACGGTCAATATATTTGTCATATTTACATCACCAGACTGGATTAACGTCTAATTGTTATTCACCAATTAATACGTTTTTCGCTCTGATGAGTGCGTTATTTCGTTTGATCTTTAGACAAAGAGAATAATATAAATTCTTAATACTAAAATTCTACATTCCATAAATATTTCGGTTATCTTCAATTTGATCTTTTGTTCTACATTAATAAAACGGAACAAAATTACCGGTGATTAATTATAAGTTAGTTATTTTACCTAAAAATAAAACAAGTCGACTTAATTGAGATTATTTTCATCTAGATATAAAGTAAACTTCGTAGTACTTATGTATGTACTACTGTATTAATGTATTTACTTAGTGATGAAAGAATAACGGGTGGGCCATCTAACGTTTGGAATTTGAAGCAAGAATAAAAGGGAATTTTTTTAAGTATGGTTTTATTCGACAGTATTTCGATTGTTTGGCATCGAATTTCATGAACGGCAACTTCGATTTCGTATTTCAAAGCTTCAATCGTTTCTGAATGGTTAGCTTAACATTTATCCTTAACGGCTTCTCACAAAATGTAGTCCAAAAGGCTCAAATCGCAGCTCCGAGGTTGCCAATTAACATCAGAACTTCGGTTGATTATTCGATTTTCGAAACCGGTGCCCAAAAGTTCAATTGTTACGTTAGTTATGTGGCAAGTAACACCGTCTTGTTGAAACCAATCGTCACCTCTTCAATGTGTGGAAACAAAAACTCGTTGAGGATGGCACAGTAAAGGTCGTTATTGACAGCAACGGTGATTCCTTGTTAATTTTTTAACAAAATTTAGGCAGCCGTGCCAAAATCCGCACCAAACGGTCACTTGTTTTAGTTGCATCGACTTCCCATTGATGGCAACAAGTGATCTTCAGCCTATTCAGCTAACCGAAAACGCATTGGGTGGTTATGAAGCTTCAATTCTTCGATTAATTGAACTTTGCAAGCATTTATACCGAGGTTTTTATGCAAAATTTTCTGTTGATGGATGTTGATGGATTTTTACGCACACTCTGGGCAACAACAGCCATGTTTTCGGCTGATAATGAGCGCACTGGACGAGAGCATGAATGGCTTGTTTTGTCGAATAGCGATCCACTTTCACGAACTCGTTTCACGAATAGATCCACAAACTGAATTGAATACCTATCATTTATTCCAAATTTTCCACGTAATATTTTTACAGTTTGTGCTGAAGACTCACAACTTTAGAAGTAAGTTAACCTATTTTTGTTCAAGCGTAAAGCTCCCATTTGGAAAATATCAAATATAAAACTAATTAAGCGCTCGATTATGAATCTCCCAATATATCTCTCCAATCTTGTAACAAAATTAAATCGATTAAAGAGATTGCAAAACAAATACAAGCACTTGAAATGGAGGACCTACTTTTGACCCACTCAGTATATGTAGGAGTATTCAAACAACAACAAAAAATGGTCTCTGTATCTTTTGACATTTTTGAAATCCTCGTCAAATTTCGTCGATCCGAGGATTGTTTGGCTACTTCATTAGTATTGTTAGCTCTTTAGCGTGACCCAGGGTGCACCACGTGGAGGCGAGCTAACTTTGCACCCCAACAGAATACGACCAAATAAATTCATTAATGATTATTGGAATTGATGATAGAAGATCGTTTAGAAATTCAAACAAATTTATTAGAATTTTTGCCTTTGCTCATTTTTTGGATTTTTTAATTTTTGGTTAACTTTTTGCCAAATTGTACATAGATGCTCTGCATGCTGGTAGTACCGCGAGTACCGATTAAGTTTCTTACATAGAATACATATGATGTAATAAAACAATCAACATATTCGCCGAAGCCCCAATCCTTAAGCATACTGGATACAACCAGTACGTCCATTGTCTCTGACAATTGCAGTGTAATTACAGCTGACTACGACACTTATTAGAGATCCTTTAACGGCGTATATCTTTGCAGCAAAAGAACAAAATCGAAAACAAAAACATTAAAAACAGACTAAAGCTTTTCTAAATTTCGACACTGTTTATTAGAAATAAAAGCATAACTTACTTAACGTAGAATATTTGTCTACTATACAACTATAAAATATGTTTAGTGTCAACAAAATCAACTTCATAAAAACTTTTGGTCGACATTGTTCTCAGTGTAGGTGTTAAGATTGCATTTTATACACCAAGTGAGAATTGTTAATAAATCAATACCGTGAGTCTTCATTCCACCTGTTGCACATCAATTGTAGCGTTTGTAAATTTATTAGGAACGAACTATATCTACACTTACCTTCAGTACTCGTTACTCCCAAATTTTGGATTTTCCCAAAATATTATTTTTAATATATATAAATCATTAAAAGGTTTCACAGAATGCCAAGAGCAACTCAATATTTTGAAAAACAAAATTGAAATATAAGAGCTTTACATGATTTTATAATAGAACAAATTTGAAATTACAAATATTCAAGATTATTAGTTATCAAAACATCCGTTTTAATGAAATCATTCCAGAAAAATCTTTAAACGAAATTAACAAAACATTAATCTAACCAATTTGACAACGAAATTCGAAGTTAAATCAGAGTTGATTAATATTTTAAACAACGAACGCATTAGTAAATCTGTCTTTGCTTCACCAGCTATATCCATATTTCAATATAAATTCAACGAGACAGCTGCTTTGGAAACAGTCAATCTACGTCATTGCTAATACTTTTAACATAGCAATTAGGTTCGTTTAAGCTGAAACGAAGCAGAACGCTGTAGACGGAGAAATTGAAAGAAAATCCTGGCACTTTAACGCTCACATTAAATCGCAGCTAACTACCGTTCACATTCTAAATGCCTTCCTGAAGTGTCCCATTTGCATAATTCCTGATACCAGCCGTTTCGAATCGGAAGCATTTTAATATAAAAGATCTTGAAGTAAATTACGTAAAATTATATACAGTAGTAGTAGACACTATTCCGAGTATTCTTACTACGAAGTTGCTTTTGCTCAGTGAAAAATACAACTCAATTTCCGATTTTGTTTAATTTTCTTTCAGGATTACAAGATGCGATTCCGAAAAACTTGCTGGTCTCAGATTCTGCAATCATGTCGGCTAGGGTACTGGCAATAAACGCATCCACACGCCAACTCATCAACTGTGCATGGTGGCAAAGACAAGGGATGGAAATGGATGGTCCAAAGAAGCTGATTGAAAGTATTCCTGAAACCGGGCAAGTTATAGATCCTGATTATCCATGGTAACTTTAACTTTAACTTGCTGCTGTGAAAATTAAATAATCAATGTTTAAAATTTTCAGGTATGCCGACGCTCAATCATCACCTGGACTGAGATCACCCAAATTCATTGAAAGCCCTCCAAACGTTTCTTATAGAGGCTGGTGGACTTACCCGTACTACTCATGTTCTGCTCATAGATGGCTCATTTCGTATAGCGTGCCAATTCCGCCTCCCGGTCGACATGGGTAAATGTAATTTTGTTTCCTTCATGTTTTTAAAATGGTTTACACTGACATATGTAGGTAGTCAATGGTCATTAATAACGTCTTGTAAAAGCTGTGGAATCTGTCATCATCTTCTTGCGCTGTTAATTTGGTTCCTTTGATTTTATTTCTGTTATTTTTGAAAACTTTTCCTGATGATATTTAAAATCATCTCGTTCTCGATCTTGATCCTCCAACAACATTTTTTATGAGTCCTAGTTGTACATATATAGTCGTAGATTGTCTTTCTTTAGTATATATTGCTGTTGCTATATATCCCTTTTCCTTAATCTAATGGTTTTTCCTGTCAGGACTGCCCCAAAGACTCTCATACATTCAACCTGTTTTACTTGAATCCTTTATTTCCTGTATCCAAACAGATCCTTTTATTCATTCTACTTTCTATTTATTTCGCCCAAATATTTTCGAGCTTTCCTTACAAACGTTTACTGCTATTTTCTAGACCAAGTTGTATTCGATGTTTAGACTAGCCTTCTAGTACAGTTTTATTCTTACAGATTGTAAATCAAGGTACTAGAATCGCAATTGATGTTCAATCTTTTCTCTGTACCGTAGGTAACTGTCAGTTTCATTCTCCATCTTAGTAGTTCCTAAATAACTATTGATGTTTTGCTTCCATCTAAAATTAGGTCATAAGGGACTATAGTACGCCATGTGATGCCACGAAAGAAACCCGAACTTATTCAAAATAAAACCAACAATTTCGAATGATGTTTCGAACTCACCTTTAGAGATGTTTCATCCAAAATCACAGTCCATGCCTATTGAATAGCTTCTATGTCGTTAAAACATTTTTCCAGGTTTGGTGTTTACCATTGATCGTCACCACCGATAGTCAAATATTTGACGTTTTTCCATAAGTATAAAAGCTTTCAAAAACGATTTTTTGGTCAGGTCCTTACAATGTGGCATTTGAAGCAGCTTTTGTTCATTGGTGAATTTGAGTGAAACCAGCTGTATACAAATCTATACCCAACCCTGAATTTCAGTTATTTTTTTACAATTTTCACCACGGCTGACTTCAGTGACATCATATTAAAGGATCTAGTAGATGTTTTGCCAAGTTGAAGACACAACTTATATTTGTTCTTTGTTTCAAATTTATTATCTGAAAAGAACTATAATTTAATCCCCCCCCCTCTCTCTCTCAGCCGCCCCTCAACACAAAATTTTATTATTTTTTTGAGGAAAAAAGCATTACAACAAATACAAAACCTTTTTCTACGAACATAAAATAAACTTATAAGTGTTTCGATTGAATCCTATTTACCGTTTGGCACTAACGTATCCCAGGCATCTGATTTGCTGTCTTAATTCATCTAAATCTCCTGATTTTGTACGGTAAACTCTACTTCTAAGACGGCTCCATAAGAAAATAATCAAGAGGGAATAAATTGGGTGACCTGGGTGGCCATTCAATTACTTCTGGTTTGAAGAAAAATTTGAGCGAGGTACTCGGACAATTGCAGACATTATTCGGTCATTTTCAGCATTCAAATTATCCTTTATGAAAAAACAGATCTATCACCGTTGTAGCAACAATATCGACCCAAATGTCGAGGCGGTTTTGGTTTTTAAGGGTGAACCTGCATCATCCATTTAGGATTGACATAATATCGACCATTGTGATGATTCATTTTTGCATTAGAAGAAAGTCGTGAGAAAAAACATTTCGTCGTCAGAAAAAACATTTCTACTACAAACTCCGCAAACTGTATCACAGAATAGGACTTGCCATTTTGAAAATGTTTTGTTGAGGAGATTGTGGCTCCTTTCACAAATTTTATCACTCACAGAAGAGAGTTCTTTTTGAGTAACAATCATCGTCAGGTTTTATTCTTCTATGTGTGTTCTAAAACTAGTAGGAGCAGTTATTTAAAATAAGTTCAGATTTTCGTTGGATAGATCTAATAATAAAATTACGGGACCAAATAAAGCAAAAGTCAAAGTAAATGAAACAAGGAAGACAAAAAAGAATAGACAAAAAGTTAGATAAACCTCCTTAATGTCTTTTAGAATTAGACACTGCAAGAGAAACTGAATTAAACAGGAAAGTACATGACAGCGTTCCTCAGTTCGCTTACAATTTATGCATGTGAGCTAGATTTACTGCGACAGAAGTCTCTACTAATCTCTACTAACTCGACTAAGTGCGCGAAAGAAAAACACGTAGAATAATTGTCAACGGTACTTTATTCAAACCTCATCATGTTATGAAAATTTGTAACAAAATAAACTGTCTGATACAGCTTTTAAGCCCGCTCTTTACTTTCGATCCAGACGTATATAATATTAATACATTTAAAAAGTTACATCATTTAACTAAATTAAACATTATCGGACATACCAATTTTCCACAAGTTCTTCATTTATGATGCCCTCACTTCTCTATCTAATACGTAATTAATTAATAATTGTATATCTTCATATTTTTTGCTCGTACTGAACCATTAATAAGTTCGATTACTTCGAGGGTTACTAGAATTAACTATCATGACATATATGAAATATTTCCTATATTATTCATTGATTTATTTCTTCGCCTCTTTAGGATGAAAGGATTTCTCAGCTTAGACGTCGACGTATCTAAGCTGGAAATAAATCAATGCGAAGCTGACATCTATTATCCATCTTCCTCGGAGATATCTATTTTTCACGGATCCCACAAATGTCATAACCGAACATCAAAGGTAATGAGGAAATTTTAGATTTCTTTTCTCGTTAACATTAATATATAGGGTGCGTATTAAATGTTCCAATTTTTTTTTCTTGTGCATATTTCAGTGCATTTACAAACAACCTACATCACATACTTCATGGACAAGAGGGAGCTACCAATGCCTTTGCAGAGATGGATATTACTCCCCTCATCACGGTGGTAAATTTAACGGAACTTTAGTTGAAGGTATTTTCTCATATTTCCCATAAAAAAGGTGATTTATACAAAAGCTTCTTTTAGTTGCTTGGCTTGAGTTACAAAAAAACAGCAGCCATTATTGGAATGAAATCTTCCATTGTCGAAAATGTGAACCCGGTTGTATCACCTGCAAGGGACCACAGCCATGTCTAGCAACCTACCATTGGCCATTTAGGTATAAAATTAAACGACAATTATATCTCTGTTTACATATCTTTATTTAACTTCCAGAATCACCTTATTAGTGTTCAGCGTAACATGTGCGTTTTGCACAGCAATTTTAATCATTTACATGTTCAGGCACAGGAAATTGAAAGTTTTTAAAGTTGCCAGTCCGATATTTTTAGCTATAACACTCTTGGGATGTGCCACTATGTACATGGAGGTAACTCAAAATTAAGCACAAATTATTCGACACCACGATTAACACGTCTACATTACAGATGGCTGCTATATTTCCAGTTTTGGATACTTATTCTTGTGTAGCAACTAAATGGTCGCGACATCTTGGGTTTTGCATAACCTATACTGCGTTGCTAATGAAAACTTGGAGGTTGTATTCTTTTATATATTTCAATAAAATTAATTTAAATTTGTTTTTGTTTTCTCTAATAGAGTATCACTGACGTATAGAGTAAAATCGGCGCATAAAGTAAAATTAACGGATAAACAATTATTGCAATGGATGGTGCCAATTTTGTTAGTAATGCTGATATATTTGAGTACGTGGACGTTGTCGGCTACGCCCACGGCTGAAGAGATTATGGATTCTGATGGTTTGAAATTCAAACAATGCTCATATAATTGGTGGGATCACAGCTTAGGTATAGGTAAGTTAGCTTTAAGTCAAATTTTTTTGTCGGGGATTTTGTTAGATTCAAAAAATTATAATACAAGTTTTTTTTTCTTAGAATAATCGATTCAATTTTCTTAAAACATTAGCAACTATTCTAATAATAACTTATTCGAATCTCATTCGAATTATATACACACATTCCATGATTTATGGTTTTAAAATAAGATTTTAGAAGGTATTAGACGTCTAAAATCGAGGGAAACACTGAGTTTTTTAGTTCATTGTTAATACTAATCAATTAAGCCCTGATTTGCAATCTTTTTATTCTAAAATCTTCTCAGAATTATGGGGAGATATATGCATAGAATGTTGTATAAGTCCTCAATTACTACCAATCGCACATAATCAAAAGTAGGCAACTAAAATAGCATCAGTTATCTCACCGTTTGCTACACGCATACGCGCAATGTATCATGTAATAATACAATCTGTTTCAATAGTTTCCATATTTTGGTTAGAATGTAGAACTATTTTTGGTCTACTTGCTTATATAGTTCTTAGAAATAATTTTTGGGCGTAGATTGCATTAAAATTTTTCAAGTTTACCACAAAAAAAGGCATTTACTTCAAATAAACTTGCCGTAGATAAGAAACGCTTCTTGTGCACAATCTTCCATGAACATATATCACCACAAATTTCAACGTAGGCATCTGAAAAACTTAAAAAACGATCCAGTTTGTTCTAATCTTCAAAATAGCGATGTCTTCATCTCAATATATCATTAGTCATCAAATAATATATTGGCGTACTTCATTGTAATCGAGTATTCATCTTAACTTCATTTGCTTTAGAAATTGACATTAATGCAGCAACAAGAGTAAGTATTTTTTTATATAAAGCCGTTTTCAGGAAGTAGTTTTTTGACGATAATTTAGTAAGAAACATCACCGAGATCTATTAAATCGTCGTAATTCAGACCATAATTAAACAATACCAAGACGGCTTAGATAAGATACTAACTCTAGTCCTAACTTTAATTTAGAAATTTTGGAATACCAGCCTTTTCGAATTAAAGTTTTTCAATTATTTTGTAAAAAAAATGTTGTTTCCTAGGGGTGTTTTATTTAACGTGCTTTTTAATTGAAACAAAGACACTGAGGTAAAGCATTAATTACTTTGTGAAAAAATCTTGTTTTATTTTGCCTTTCTTGTGACCGATATACTTTACTATATACTATTGTTTTTTTCCTATTAACGATACTCATATTGCTTTAAAAGAAGCAAAAAAATATTATGTAATGGATTAGATGTTTGTGGACAATGCTAGATTCTCTTCACAGCGACCTGAAAGATCTATTGTGAGTACCCTTCATCTTTTAGTTCCAATTGATATTCAGACTTCTGAAAAAGTCTAGGATTTTTTCAAGGTAGTTGAACCTCTGTCGGGCCACCGCCTCGCAGTTGCACATAATGTATTTCATCATCTCGCTATGTTCCGAACACATTCGGCATTTATCACAGTCCACCTTGCCCATCTTCTTCAGGTAGTACCTCGGAAGAGAGGCCAGTGAGTAAAGCGGTGATGATACTGCAGTCTCTTCTGTTGAGCTCCAGAGGAGATTTAGCTCTGATGGCTGAAAAAGTAATAAACTTTTTTGATCGTCTTAGTTTTGAAGTTTGCTCCAGTGTGAGATTTTTGTTGGCGATGACCTCTTACATGGCTTTTGATGAGACCACAAAATGACCGCGCATTTCTTTGCAAGACCATCGGCAGTTTCGTTGCCCTCACACCTCCAGTGACGTGGTATCCCCATCAGTCTGATTGTGTTTCTTTGGACTACTTCAGAGCGTTTGTCAAAATCGAATCCTGGTATCGTATAGTACGCAAGCAAGTAGCTATCTTTTGTAGCATGAGTTGCTTCGCTGTTCGTAGATCCATTATCCACAAGTAGTGGGTTTATCCTCCAGGTTTTGCCAAAGAGACGTCGACGGGTCCATAGTGCTCTCATGGCCTTATCCGGCCATCTATCTTTCTCAAAGGAATACCACTTTCGTGACTTTAGATCGTCAAAACTGTTTTACATTTGTTAATTTATGAGCATTATGGTGGGCTTAATTTTACGTCTTCCTATTATTAGAACCTTTGGTTTTGTTGATTGATAATATAAAATTGGAATAACAAAAAATCAAAATGACAGATGAACAATGGCAAGAAACATTGACTAACAGTACATACATATATGTATTAAAGTTAACTTTAAAATGAAGAACAGTGACTTTATTTATTATTTCTCATGCGTGTTGGATAGAACTTGCGCTGAAAAATGTTCCAATTACGGCCATTTACATACTTCAGAGACTCAACTTTACCGCGCTAGCAAGTTGAAAGCTCGTCGCATTTGCTTTCATAACTATCGATTACAGTATCCAAACAACACTTTCATAATAGAAGCGTTCTATACTCGTAGGTATGTGAGACACCAATGTTGTGTTGAAAGTCATATTGTACATCGTATAGACTACATATTACACCGTATAAAATTTTGTTTATTAATATAAATTCTTATTAAGATGCAGAGTATTATAGTAATTAATATATTGCAATTTATTACAGGTGAAGTTTTATTCTTGGCGTGGGGTATCAGAGTTTGTTATAACGTCCGGAATGCAGAATCTCTATATAATGAAGCCAGACTTATAAGTTACGCTATATATAATATTGCACTTGTTAATATCACCATGGTAGCATTTCAGTAAGTAAAAATTATCATATTTGATAAATATAAACGTAATTCTAACAATTTTTTACAGTTTACTCATATTTCCAACTGCCGGACCTGATATAAAATATCTACTGGGTTTTATCAGAACACAACTAAGTACAACTGTAACAATCGCATTGGTCTTCGGCCCGAAAGTGATACGAGTATTACGTGGGCAAGGTGATCAATGGGATAACAGAGCACGATCCCGTGGAGTCACAGCATCCTTCTCGCTGAATGGGATAGGCTTAGTTCCGGAAGAAACACCCGATTTATATCAGGAAAATGAAGAATTAAAGGTAAAACATATGTGATACTAATATGCACAATGTGCTGTTGTTAATCTGTAAAATTTTAGGAGGAAATACAGAAATTAGCTGCGCAAATCGAATTTATGAAGATCGTGCATATGGAGATGAATAATAGGCACGTGAAACCGAAAGTTGGAGGATACTTCAGCAGTTTAAACGCGCCGACCATCCAGAGTCCTCTTTCTAAACCTGGATGTCTGCTATCAAAGCCTCCAGATGAGCTGTGACCTGGTTACGGCAGCAGAGAAGAATGGTATAGGTTAGGTAGACATGGTAGTGAAAAAGACACAAGACAACCGATCTTTGTCTAAAACAAAAAAAAAGATAATGTATAAAATTAATATCTAATAACACTGATAAACTGTAAACTTCATCCAAATGTTACTTTTCTAATCCTATTTGGCCTGACAATAAAGTGGCGAGACTGATTTGTATGTTGTAACAACAATTATAATAGGACACGACGTTCAGTTTCATATTATTGCATCATGCAGGTTAACTATTTTTATTCTAAACTTTGTAGCTGTATTGCCAATGCCATGCACAAGAATGAAATAGAATAAGACTCAAAAACAAACCTAAACAAAATGTAGTTTATCAGAAACAAATTTGTCTCCAAACCTATCAAAAATAAACGTAAAACACGATCATTTAACAGAGTTAATATTGTAAAAGAGACAAAAAAATGGGGGAAAAGGGTGCTACTATGAAGAGTGTAGATCATTTTAAGGTATAAAAAGTCTGCATTTACAATTTCATCATCGAAGACTTCGGATCAAATTGTTCTACTAGTTCATACATCGTATCTCACACTTATTAATGGTTTGCTGTAGTCAACACAATCCAACTCTTTTTAACAAGGCACAAGAAATTGCAGTTGGATATTCGCCCTTGTTCTAAGATCCCATCACCTCATTTATAAGAGAAATACATGGCAGAAATAATTTAGAGATGCTATCGAAATCTATGCTGTCTTTCGATAAGAATATTATTCTTTTCTAGTTGACTTACCATTTTATTAAGAAAAATTGGACGATAATTGGATATGCCCACAGTTAGATTCTTCTTGTGTATCGCATGAACACCTGATATCTTTAGCTTGTTGGGAAAGACACCTCGCTCGAAAACCAAGTTAATAAGTTGAGTTGGCAATATTTTCTGTAAGATACTAGGAGCACCTTCATGGTCTGAGCTAGTTTTATCCTTTATTTGCTGCACTATATTTAAAGTTTCTAATTCCTTTGCTAGAAGATGACATAACTGACTATGACATTCTAGCTGGATTCGCAAAAATTGGAATTTTGTTATCCAAATAATTCCTGTTGCAAGCTCTACAGCTTCCGTAAATTAACATCCCTTAACAATTAACACATTTTTCAGGAAACTCTAATTGGAAAAAGAACAATATATGATAAAAATAATTTTGAAAGCATCATTGTTTATAAGACGTGGAAAACCTGACCAAACTCGTTCGCAAAGCGACTCTTGGAAGGAATTTAATAGAACTAGCATCAAATATACGACAGAAAAAATATCCTCTTCAAAACTTCTATCTGGCATAGCCCTCAAAATGTAGTTTATTATAATCATTTCCATTTGACCAAGTTATAAAATTGGAATTTTAATTATTAAAATCACATTTAATTTAAGAAGTTTTTGGATGCCATCAAACCTTGAATGTTGATATTTAATATACAGAAAAGTAAGTTTCGATTCTTTATTGTCAAGCTATCCTTGCCACAGTTTACATTACTTTCCCTTTATACTCGCCATATGTGTAGTATTTGTACTTATACACCCTTCAGCAAGCCTTCATTAAATATAAATTTATATCTAATGAATACTTTTATAAATAACAATAACTTAAAATATCGTCGATCTAATTTAAATGTGGATAACAATTTTTATAATACGTAATGTACGAAAGTATTCTTCCCTGCTGTCGTTGTAACGTTGTTTATAATTTTGTGTAAAACTAAATCTACAGTTACAATACACATTATTCCAATTATAAACGTGATTCTGTTACTATCATAAGACGTTTTTTAACTGATATTAATATTTCATGACAATATCCGCCGCTTTGTTATACCCTTGTACATATTTTAAAGATGAAGAGTTTATTATATTAAGACTATTATGCAATGGTCGATATCCATTCTTCCTAGAACACAACAGTAACCTAATTTCCATTCAAAAACATTCCTGATCAAACGTTCAGAAAGCTACAAATACAGAGGTGTGAATTTACTTAAATGAATAATGTTTTCTCTTTGAGCGCTATGTTGGCTCCAAAATTGCACTAATCTAAAACATACCAAAATAGGCAGGTTTAAGAAATGCACATAGTGTAGAAGCCCATTAATTCGTGGAACCTGTAGTACTGGAAGCTTGGTCACAACTTAAAAAAGGTCCCATTGTGAGGAGGAACAAAACTGGGGAGGGGGAGGGGGTAGAAACAATTGTATTTTAAAAGTGAAAGTTTTGTTTATACAATTCAGGCTTAAACCTTAAAGAATAAAAAATTCTGTAATGTTTTTTTCTGTTTGTTTGGAAGATCAGTATGCGTGGAAACCTACTTAACATCTGTGTGAGATGCTATAGCTGAAAGTATCTTTATTTCCACTTTCTTCTTTGTCTTCGTTTCGTCATCGTCTACTGCATTTCATGTACCAGCTACGATGATCTTCTCGTCGCGTTGTCTAGTTCTTCTTCGACTTCACAAATCCAAATCTCTTAAGATTACTGACGTGTCTTCTTTAAGACTCTGCTCCTTATCTTGCAAGTTTTCAGCAACTATTATTGACAAAACATCAGAATTCTTCCTCAAGCCATTTTAAAACTCCCCAGTCCATTGATTGAATGAGAGAAGTAACATTGTGGAGGTAGAAATAAAGTTGTTATTTCTCCCTTTTTATTAAATTCCTTCTCAAATATATGGAATTGTGCGTCATCAATTAACAATCGATCAGAAAAGGGGATCTTCTTTGCCTTTAAGCATTCATCAACTTTAAGAACAAATTTTTCCAAAAATTATGCTCCAAAAAAATTCATCCAGGCTGATCTTTGATTGCGATAGTACGGTGGTAATGAAGAAGTATTAATATTTCTGAAGGCCCTGGGAATTTCGGATTTTCTGATCACAAAAAGTGGCAATTCGTGAGTATTGTTAGCATAGCTAGTAGTACATAGGTAGTTACAATTAGTCTGGCTTTAACAAGTTTTATCTCTTTTACATTTTCATTTTGTGCAGCAATAGTTGGGTCAATGTTATAAACTTAACTGGATGCTAAATTGAATTGGTGAGTCCAAGAACCGTATGAATGAAAAAATCTAGTTTTAAAACTGATTTATGATGAATAAAGATACTACTTTGGTTACTACAGAAGATTGTTAAGGAAAAATGTTAAGAAAACCCACCAATTATAATATATGTATGTATAGTGCTATAATAAACGACCTATCTGTAGTTGAAAATTGCAAAATTGTTTTTTGCTGCGTTTCCACCACTCACAACCGAGTTGTAGTTCTTTTTGTAACTTCCAGACAGTTTTTAAAATCAATAATAACATCTGAATACATAATTTGTTTTACAGTAAACGGATTATTCTGCTTATAAAAAGACATCACTTCCTCATATTCTTCTCTTTAATATCTCTTGCAACCGGATTAAAAGTAATGGAAATAGAAATGGCGACCAATAAGGCTGAACAGAAAACGGCAAGTCTCACGCGAATAATCCCAAACAAATGGCGTGGTAGATAGCTAAGTACAGGACAAAATCTTGAACAAATGCAAAGAAATATAATTATGCGTGCGATCTCGTCCTATAATGTGGTGTCTCTAGTTGCCCTGCAGGTGATCATCGTCATAACGCCCATAGATTAAATGGCACACGAAAGAACTTATATCTTTAACTATGCGCAGAAAGACCAAAAATAAGAGTTCCAAGCAAAAAAAACCATGACAGATTGTCAAACGAGATGGGACCAGGAAAGGTAGACAAGACGTTTAATAAGGAACATCTATGACTGGATAAACTGCAAACATCGCAATGTGGACTACTACATGACATAGGTTGTGACAGCACACCGTACTTTCCGGATGTGTGTGAAACAAATGGGAAACGACACCCACGATATTTATGTGTATTGTGGCCTAGAGGACATGATAAAGTACACAGCCTTCCATTGCTGCCGGTGGCAACACCTATTGGTATCGAATTAACACGTGGAAACCTAGAAACCATAGGCTCGGAACAGAGATGGGGAACCATACATAACATGTTCAGGGCTATAATGAAAGCCAAAGAGGCTGATGAGCGTATGCGGCAAGTAAGTGCTTGCCTTGGTGATGGGAGAAGTAGGGTAAGGAAAATATGATGAAAAACTATCCACACCCTGACGTACGTCCTCCAGATTTGCTGAAAGTAGAATATTTCTGTCTAGGCTTGAGTTTTTGGGATCTCATTTCTGTGTACTACGATGCCCATTGTCTTGATAATCACCACTGAATATGAGTGAAATAAACACGATTTGTTAAAATTTTTAGGCAATTATTTCAGGTCATTTGCTATAGCGGTGCTAAATTCTCAAAATTGACTCTGTTATGACGTTTTTGAGTCTAATAACGGTATAAATTCTGGACTCGTATTCAATGACGACAATAGACTCAATGCTATAAATACAATGCGTATTATTCCAAAACGACTGCCGTACTGTTCATAGACTAATTCTATGAGGAAACTAATTTTATTAACATTGGCTACCTAGACTTAAAACCGCTATTTTATGACTCATACTGTTTATGGAACTGCAAGCTAAATAGTCCCCCACACCTCATTCATTTGTATTTCTTTCTAGGAATTCAGCATTTTCTAATGCTGCAAGTACACTAAGAATTCTTTTTGGTTGGACGACCTGCCACTGCACATACGTAGGATGGATAGTAGACAGTATTGCATTCACTTACTTCAGACAATATTGCATTCATTGCGCTCGTCAAAATATGTAAACACAGATGCGATTTGCGGGTCTATTTTAAAAACGCTGTAGCTGCATTTATAAATGTGGAAAAAAAGCATCTGTTATTTGACGTATTTGAGTAGAAAGAAATTTGTTTGATGTTTCAAGTATTTCGAATAAAATAATACTGTAGTCTTATTAAATTGTTTTGAAAGGTAATTTCATTACTTTTTGCGGTGAACTTTTTTTGTCGTTGAACTAGGATAAGATCTAAACCAAAAGCATATTTATTATACAATAAATAACAATATCAAAGATTTACTACTTTTATTTATTTAAAACATAATATAACGAAATAATTATACGTATACACTTATGCTGAAACCAATAATGAGTCCATCCGCCGTTATTTTGTATAACTTTTTCCAATCTTGACGGTATGGACTCTATTAATTTATGGCAATAGTCGTCAGTAACTTCTTCCCATTCCTGCACAATTTTTTGCCACAACAAATTTCTGTCTCCTCGTTCTATAGGGTTTTCCCTCATTCTTTTTTTTATATAACCCCATAGGTTTTCTATGGGGTTCAGATCCGGGCTTCGTGCCGGCCAAATTAATAATCTCAAATTATTGTCTGTAATCCATTGTTGGACAACATTAGCCGTATGAATGGGTGAGTTGTCATGTTGGAATGTAAACTGATCATAAAGAGATGTTACCGATGGCAACATTACATTCTCCAAAATATCTCTATATTGTAACGCTGTCAAGTGTCCATTAATATCCCAAATAGTACCAGGTCCTGCGTATGACATCCAACCCCACACTGCTACAGAAAGCCGTCCACTTCTATTTTTCGGATGAACATATTGTGGTGCAAGCCTATAGTTACGAGGACGGGTAACTAGGCGCGTGTGGATGTTTGGGGTGCTTTGAAACGTCGACTCGTCGCTGAAGATTACCGTTTTCCAAAAATCTATGGGCATATTCTGACAGTACAGTGCAAAATTTATTCTGTCTTGACGATTGCGCTCAGAAAATTCTGTTTTAATAGCAGCACGATAGCTTTTGAGGCCACTTGCCCTCAACCTTTTTCTTGCTGTCGTTACGGAACCGCGAAAGGCGGTAGCTGCAATGGCTTGCTTGCAACTTGTGAATGGATGCTCTGCGTAAAATTGCCTTAATATGGTATCTTGATAAGCAGTGGATATCCTTCGTTTTGAAGTTTTTAGTTCATTTGCAACTGAATGTGATATTTGCCATTTTCTTTTTAAGCAAAAAATTGTATTGGGATTAACACGAAATTCACGCGCTACAGCACGTAGACTCCATCCGTTTTCCAACATTGTTATTGCACGCATCCTGTCTTCTATTGACATCATATTGTTCGACACGTATGCATTTAACTGTTCCTAATGCTGTATAAAGAACTGAATATTATTGTGGTGTCTTCTTGTTTTATATATACGTCAGTGTCTAATATGACTCATCATTCGAGAAAGCATATTTTCGACATTTATCTGGATGACTTGTCTATGAATACTTATCAATAAGCCTGTGTTATATTCACATAAATAAAGATTCCAGAAATACAGAATATGTTTTTTTTTTGCTTACCTGTCTATGTCTACGCAAAGACCAAATAAATAGATGCAATCGGCCTTGTAAATTCATAATTGTAACTACAGCGTTTTTAAAACAGACACAAAAACCGCACATTCATTCATTGATAAGCATCATCATGCATTTCAACATAAGTATATACTTATGATTATTTCGTTATGTTTTAAATAAATAAAAGTAGTAAACCTTTGATATTGTTATTTATTGTATAATAAACATGCTTTTGGTTTAGATCTTACCCTAGTTCAACCACAAAAAAGTTCACCGCAAAAAGTAAAGAAAGTAGAAGTAGAGGAAATTACCTCTCAAAACAATTTAATAAGACTACAGTTATTTTATTCGAAATACTTGGAACATCAAACAAATTTCTTCCTACTCAAATACGTCAAATAATAGATGCTTTTTTCTATATTTATAAATGCAGCTACAGCGTTTTTAAAACACAGAAATCGCATCTGCGTTTACATATTTTGACGCGGGCAATGTATGCAATAAGCTGTCTACTATTCATCCTACGAATGTTGAGCAACATGGTGTACAAATACAAAGTGTTCCTAGTGTACCTTTAAATTATCTTCCGAAGAGACTGTAACAGGTTTACATTTTTGTTTGACATAATGAAAAACAAGCAACAAACACAGTAGGTAACTCAAACTTCCAAGAGAAGTACAGACTTGACCGTAATGACCTAGTAAACATTGATCAGTCATCATAGATGTAGTATAGGAGTCGAATTTTCCTAAGTCGAAATTTTACAAAATATTATGTCTAATTTTGAACGTAGCGCAAAGAGAAATCGTAAAGACTATTAAAGATGCAAAGCACATGTTTAGAAGACGAAAGCTAATCAATTATTAAAAATATGACTGATTTATACTTAGTATCAACTTCTATAGTGTCGCTTTTAAACTTACTGAAATGACACGGTGTGATATTAAAAAGAAGTGAAATCATTTGTTGTCAATGTTAGAAATAAAATAGGAATTGTATATGTGTTGTATTAATGTAAATATTCCGTAAATTACTCTCAACTTAACTGATTTGTTACATTGGTAGCAAAATTGTTAAATCGTTTTACACGCGGTATGAAATTATTTTATTTGAGACGATTACCTACTACAATATTCTGGTTTCAATCTTAGTGGTGTCAAATTTCGTCTTATATCAATCGATAATTTACGAAACGTTATAATGAATGAATGAGTGAACCATCTTTATTTAAATTAAGTTATTAATTGCTTAATTTCATATTTATTCTTATCCGCGTATTCTTTTCAGGCTATCATCTCACATGTGAGTAAACGAAGCTTTTTGTTGTAATAGAAACTTTCCATCTTGTGATCTAATTTTGTATCGTCAGTGCATGCCTCTCGTCTTAGATCCCGCAATAGATCTTGGATTTGCAAAAAAGGTCGGTTCATTCATTATAACTATAATCTCGTATGTAAAATAAAATTTGTGCAAATTTAAAACCAATCAATGTACATAATAAAAAAGACAAGTTCCATGTATATAAACTTGTAATATGTAAAATGACATAAGTATATCGTAGTAGATTTTGCGCAGTTAAGTAGAACCTAAAAATGATTTTACTTCCATTATTAACATTCTAAATGTGTTCTTATATGTGTTATATGTCTCGAAAATTAAGTATATATAACCTTTTACATAACTGCGCAGTAGCATTTATATACATGTACAATTAACGTTATATATGTGTTAAACATAATGACATAAACATAGGAAATAAATTATTTCATAGCAAATTTATAAAAAATTAACTAAAAGTCTAAACTTGTTTATGTGATGGATAATAAGAATAGGTTTTAGAAATAAAATAAATACTTAAATAAACATACATATACAAATTGTAGCCGGTGAGCGACAATACTTAAAAAACAAACTATTTTTTTTCCTTATTACAGTGCTTGAATACACTTATTTAATTTGTCATTCGATGTCTCAGCATTTGTCACTAATGTGTATCATATCAATGTTAACTACATCAAAGTTATGGACAAATCTAAAGATAGGCAAAAAATATTTTTATTAAAAGATTTAGCATATTGGTAATAATAGATCCTTATGTGTAGATTTTAGTTTTAGATAATGATTTGGTACCATAGGCTCCGTGTTCACAAGAGCTGGCGGACTTTGCCGCGCTTAACACATTTCTAATTGGAAGAATTCACACAGCTACAACAGCTACAATAGTGTTGTCACTTATAATATTCCATGCTCTGCAAAAAAAGCTCTAACACTTTTCGACATTTTCTACAAAGAAGTCAACAGTATTCTAACTGTTATAGTTAATGAGCTCTGCCGCTTAGAAAGGCGAAAAGGCTCATAAAAAATTCCGCTCTTAAATAAAACTGAATCTAGCTTCAATATTCTAAAAGAAATGCTGCATACAAAAGAAGAAAATAATACTTGAAGCAAACACACAATTCTATCTCCTCTGGTATGCATCATTGTAGAATTAATCGTTTTCCTCATTTTAACATGCTTTAGCATAAAACTCAGTTGTACGTCGCAAAAACGTATTAAAGCTACGTACATGTGTATAGTTAGTGTGATAGATTTCTAAACGATTCCATTTAAAAAATAAGTATACTCATACAAAATTCTCATGTATGTTAAATTGTCTTTGTGTTTTCCATTAGTTGTAGCTTCTTTATGATCTTGTCATTATCCACAAACTGTTTGAAAATATGTTATATATATTTGTATAAAAGAAGATGTTAATAAATGTATGATTTATATTGTTGGGTTTTTATTGTAACTCGTATTGGGACTGATATATATCAACAGAGTTTGATATTTCAGCTAGGTCTTTAAACCTGAAAATTAGTACTGTAGCAAGAAGCTCATTACGATGTAAGCAAAAAAGTAAAAGAAGACCCTATTTAGGCCAACAATATTTAACGCAACAGTTAAATGGATTGTCGAAGCATGTGAATTAGGCCAACCTAGCTGCAGAAAAGTATTTGAAATTGATTGTCATTGGTAGAAATATTGAAGTATGTAAGATTGGGATAATGAATGAACTCCGAAATTCTAAAGGAAGAGTCAACCAATTGTACTTCTCATTTTAAGTCCGAAATCACAAAATCGATCTTTGGTAAGCACACTGCATAAGAAATACTTGAGCACGTTAAAATTTCAGAGAAAAAAATATCTAGTGCATGATCTCTATCTCCATATATTCCTCCAATACATCATTCTTTCTATAACGAATTAATTTAAAGTCCTTTTGATTCCGGAAAATCAAACACAAGACGTATAAATTTCTGAGTGAATTATTGTTGATAAATACTATTGTTGTTAATGTTTATTTTCCTTAGAACACCTTGATATATAACATGATAAAAAAAGCTAATTTTAGGTCACATTGTTGTCTCTTGTTTGCCTTCATAAAAGTGTCACTTCTAGTATTGTATTGTTGGTGGGTTGTTCAGATGACGAGCACCTCTCCTCACTGCCACCTAATGATCTATTGTAATTACCCTATCCCATCACCACCCTTCTATTGTAATGTTCTTAACGAATCTCAGGACTAGTTTGGGTACCAAGGCTTTGATCTGTTCAGGTGTTAAGGTCACCTGTCCTAGTTGCTGAAACCTTTGACGACTTAATGCTTCCCACTCGCAAAGTATGTGCTCGGCTGTTTCAGTTTCCAGTTCGCAGAATCTACACGTGTATCGATTAACTTTGGCCTTCTTTTTAAAATGGTATCTTACTGTTAGAGGGCAGTGGTCAGATAGAATTCTTGAACTGGCTTTTGACAACGTCAAAGAAGGGTTCCGATCCAATGAAACGCATGTCAGCGCAAGTTCGTCCACCATATCATTTCCTTTGGTATTGGTGTGCCCAAGTACCCACAACAGGAGTACCTCGCTTGTCGTGGCTAGTTTCATTCATCCGACATTTCCAGACCAGTTTAGACTCGAAGCTACGAGAGGCTAGAGCTTTTAAAGCGGCCTGACTATTGGTACATATATGTATGTACATATATGTAGATGTTTGCATCAGGTTTCTGTTTAGGTTTTCCCATGCGCAAAGGTCTATGGCGTGTATTTCCGCCTGAAAAGTTTGGTCTAATGTCCATGAACCCCAAACCCTACCCTTTTGTTTGTTTTGGATCTGTCTGTGTACCAAACAAGCGAGCCATTGTCACTTCTAGTAACCTGAATAGTTAATACAATAACATATGGATTGCATTACCGAAGAAAAAATTTTAACTAATGCTCTATACTAGAAACGGAATGCGACCGTTGGAGGTGATAATTCTCATTATTCTTATGTATTCACCTTTTTCTGGATAATTGAAAGATCAGTAAAGTTATTGTTATATATTATTTATATATGTTTACTAGTACTACAAACGACTGGATTGACCTATGACTTAACGATATAATAAATTAGTTAACATTCAGCTGTTACAAGTACTTTTAGATAAAGAAATAAATAATTATCTTTTTAAATCCAGATACCTCTCCGCTTCTAGGTCAAGAAAACAAGAACGAATTAAAAATCAATTTATTCAGGAAACACATTAATTATGCTTTCAAGATGAATGTAAGTCACAGATATTAAACATGTATTATTATATAGATATAGAAAAGTTTACAAACATCACTAATTGCTAGTATTGACGGAACGACTGATAGCCGGTTTCAAATATTATATCTTGTTTAGAATAAGAGAAAATCGGAATATCTGAACAAATCAGGTCTTCAGGTCAATCTTGTGAAATCATTTCGAATAGACTTTACTTAAGTTTCGATGATACATTGATAGGATGGAAAATTTGTTAAATGCTTGGACATAACAGTGGACCAACATTTATTGATACGACGAATGATATACTCTACTTGTACGCTTGAAGAAAAAAAAAAGTAATCATCTGAATAATGTTTAATATCAGAACAGTTTAAACATAAATCTAAATTTGACCATCTGATTTAAAGATTTTATGCAATGCAGTAAGAAAAGACATAATTAGAACTAGAAATAATGTCTAATTATAGTAGGAGTAAGTTAAATTTGTCCTTACCTTGTATCTGGTATTAGATGAGTTACAAATAATGAGAATAGATACGTGGTCGAATTGATTATACATAGTCTTAATAATTCGGTCGTTTAAAATATCCACCGTCTGATATTCCATTTTTTCATGACTATTATGTTCTGTTGCGAACTGAATCATACATATGATTTTAGAAAAGTACGTTCGACACTGCATGCAATAACTGAATTATTGAACGATGTATATAGTAGCATCGATGAGGGTAAGAAATGTTTGGCCATATTCTTAGATCTGAGTAAAGCTTTTGATCTTGTAAATCATGCCAGATTACTGAATAAATTGTATCGGTATGGTGTGAGAGGGATACATTTACAATAGTTTAGAAGTTATTTGGAGGATAGGAAACACTATGTAGAAATTAATTCATGTCGGTCACAAGAGCAGTTTTCAATTTCAGGGGTTCCCCAAGCATCCGTACTTGGGCCCCTCTTATATATAATATATGTTAACGATATTCCTTCGGATAAAGCTCTATTGTTTGCCGATGATACGACATTGTTTGTAGCATGCGATAGGAACGATAAGAAACATATGAGGGTATTGGCGAGCGAAGAACTGCATAAGCTCGAGTTATATCTCGAAGAAAATAATTTGTGTTTGAACACATCCAAAACAAAATTTGTCAACTTTAATGTATCACATAAAGAAAATAATTACAGCTACTTAAAAATCATCAGTCAGCACTGACATATTGATAACATATTATTATGCGGGTTTTCATTCTTTGATTTCGTATGCTACGTTGGCATGGGGTTGTTCCAGTGAAAGCAAGAGGGTATTTAGAATGCAAAAAAGAGCAAAAAGAAATATTCTAGGTATAAGTGCGCGCACATCATGCAGGGACGTTTTCATTGCATTGAATATCATGACAGTTCCATGTATTTTCATCTACCAGTTATTGATCTATGCAAAGGAAAATTTACATCGGTTTGTAAAAGCTGGAGAACACCATAAATACAGAACTAGGGATGGTGACGTGTTGGAGATAACCAGACACAAATTATCTTTCTATAAAAAAAGCCCACAGTATTTAGCTATAATTGCATTTAATAAAATATCTAAAGATATCAAAGATCTACCACTACCGAAGTACAAATTACAACTAAAGAAGTTATTGATTGCCAGATGCTATTACTCTTTCAATGACTTCGAGAGTGACACACATATATGTAAGTCGAACATTTACAATTAAATACTATGTAATGAACAGTGCCTACTTTCTTGTTTATCTGTTTGTTTGTCTGCTACATATTAGTTTGTTACCTACTTAATTTATTACTGTACAATTTATTTGATGTTTTTGTCTTATTACATATATTATTGACTTGCTCTATACCAACTCTTTTGTCGCAAGAACTAATAAATATTATTATTATTATTACTATTATTACTATTATTATACCATCTAACTTATCAACACCCACAAGCTTTGCAATATGATTTTCTATGTAAGGATAAAGAACCTCTTTTGTTACTTTACCTTCTCCACAACCAACATCTAAACAAGTTTCTTTATCATCTTTCCATTTCAACAAATGTCCATAATTCTTCAATTGTTGCGGAACTATCCGTTTGGTGAGATCCATGTTGGACCATTTAGTTGCGTAACTCATTATGAAGTTGTTTTAAGGGATTATAGCTATTTTGTATTTATAACACCTTCCTGTTTACACTTACTTATTTTTTAAATAAATTATAAACTTGTAATACTCGTAATTTCAAAATGCTCTTTATGTAACTATTGTATGTTAAAGGACGTTAATGACCAATATACGATTACTTTATCTATAAGTCAAGGTTAATACAGTCTGTCACCAAGTACGCAAGTCTACAGTACAGTATGCGGCAGCAAGAATTTCCCGATATGAGGGGCAACGGGCAGCCGGTAGCAAAAGAATAGAGTAGTAAGCGACATGTCCTTAAATACGTGTCGTTTTCAGTGTATGCCGTAGCCTGGTCAGGTAAATATCACGTGTTTGTCGTTGAACAGTTTATTGCAAATGGTGGATCTGCAATAACTACATCAACATGCCTTTCGCATTCGCTTTGCGCTCGGTCGACGGGGTCCTGTTCCTGATAAGAAAACCATTTATTTGTGAGCGTCCAATTTTCGACAAACAGGTTCTGCATTGAAACGTAAACCTCAACGTCGATAACGGATTGCTACAGGCCCAGAAAATGTTGCTGTAGTAAGGGATTCCATTCAACAAACTTCTCGACGTTCTTAAAGAAAGCGTGCATCAGCCTTACGATTATTTGATCAGTGTGTTAGAAGAATCGTGCATCGCGGTTTGAAAATGCATCCCTATAATATAGTGTATTGGAAAATTAGTTTTGGACAGTTACTTCTAAGTACTATGGCTGCCGTTAATTTCATTATCTAAATTACCTGCACTTGAAACAAAAAAAAACAAAAACTAAATAATTTTTAATATCAAAACCATTTAAATTTACAATAACTTTGTAGCTATGAAAATGAGTACCTCGACTGCCATTTCATACTTCGCCTTTAAAAGATTCAGCATATTGGTAATAATAGACGCTTATGTACACACACATTTTGTTCTAGAATTTGTTTAACTTCATTAAATGATATGCATAGGTGCCGTGTCAACAAGACTGGCGGACTTTGCCACGCGTAAGACGTTTCTAATTAGAAGAATTGTAAAACTACAACAGCTAGAATAGTGTTGTCACTTCAAATATTCCATGCTCTGCAAAAAAAGGTCTTACAATTGTTGACATTTTCTACAAAGAAGTCAACATTATTCTAACTGTTATAGCTATTGAGCTCTACAGCTTAGAAGGAAACACAGGGAAGTGTCCCTCACCGATTTAAATGAAACTTGGTGGGTTTGTAGACTGGTGTAGATAACGAAATAAATAATTATCTTTTTAAATCCAGATATCTCTCCGCTTCTAGGTCAATAAAACAAGAACAAATTAAAAATCCATTTATTCAGAAAACATATTAATTATGCTTTTAAGATGATTGTAAATCATAGTTATTATACATGCATATAGACTGATACCCTGTTTCCAGTATTATATATTGTTAAGAATAACCTAAGCATCACGGGTTAGCATTGCTTTAATATCAGAACAGCTTGAACTTAATTCTAAAATTAGGACGACTTTGTGGCTATAAAAACGACTACCTCAATTGAGAACTCGTACTTCTCTGGCTCTCCCAAATTTTTGCATTTTTCACGACATTTTTGTAGAAATTCTTCAGAGAACATTTTCAATAATTCTGATGGAATAACACCCAGATTTTTGTACATATCAAATATAGCCGTAACAAAACCTACAATTATTATTGTAGGTTACTGTCTACTATTCTATTTATTAACAGAATACCTTTAAAATTTTCTGTAGTTATGGATCCGTCTTCATATTCGCACAAGTCAACTTTGAAGCCTATTTCTTGTAAAAGTGTTGTAATATGTTTTACTGGATTTGCGGTGTAATCGGCGAAAGTTGGTTTTTCCGGTTTATACTTCAACCACTGCTCTTCCTGATACATTTCAGACAAAATCTGTTTGTAGAAGTTATCAGCCAGGGTAATTACAAAAATATGACCATCTGATTTAAGGATTTTATGCAATGCAGTAAGTAAAGACCTATTTGGAAATAGAAATAATTATAGTAGGAATAAGTTAAATTTGTCCTTACCTTGTATCTGGTATTAGATGAGATACAAATAATGAGAATACGTGGTCGAATTGATTATAGATAGTCTTAATAATTCGGTCGTTTAAAATATCCACCGTCTGATATTCAATTTTTTCATGACTATTATGTTCTCTTGCAAACTGAATCATACCATCTAACTTATCAACAGCCACAAGTTTTGCAATATGATTTTCTATGTAAGGATAAAGAACCTCTTTTGTTACTTTACCTTCTCCACAACCAACATCTAAGCAAGTTTCTTTATAATTTTTCCATTTCAACAAATGACCATAATTCTTTAACTGTTGTAGAACTAACCGTTTGGTGATGTCCGTATTGGACCATTTAGTTGCGTAACTCATTATGCAGTCGTTTCAAGACATTATAGCGACTTTGTATTTATAACACTCTCCTCCTTACACTTTCTTATTTTGTCAATTAAATAATAAAATAAAATTACACTCTACTTGTAATACTCGTAATTTCAAAATGCTCTTCATGTAATTATGTAATGCATCATATGTACTATGCCGGACATTTTAAAGCGAACGGTGTGAAAGGAAAGTGAACCTTACGCATACCGGGATGGCAATCCCCTGCAGCGAAGCGTGTACAAAAAAATTAACATGCCGTTGGACCTACCGATGGATAATGCTTTTCTAAAAAGAAATTTCACAAATTGAAAATTGGAAAACGTGAAAATTTGCTAAATTATTTCTCACTAAAGAAAAATAATACATGTGCAGATAAATTTATCCAAATAAATGTATACCGATGTGTGAAGGATCTCGCTTATTTCTCCAATGGATAATCCATTCTCTCGTAGGGCAATCATTTTGCCCTTTTCAACGTCGAAATACTGCGGATTGTTTGGGCGATTCATACTTGCATTAAATTAGCTGTTCAACTAACTGGAGTACAAACTCAAGCAACATATATGTATATATAAAAATATATTCCTTCCTAAGGGATTTATATGTTCTAGGAATAATTAATTATAAATATATCTTTCCACGAGTTATATGATACGCAAAGGGGTAATTATGAATATAACTAATTATTGTTGGTAATATACTTTGAAACATTTTCATTTAGAAGCGATTACTGAATACGAAGATAATTATTTTAATACAATTTAATTGTAAAGTATTTAATATTAATGCCGCAATTTTTCTGATCTTCTAGATTACGAAGTTTTATTAGTTATAAGTAGTTTAATTGTAAAATTCATTATTTCGCCAACACTATTTATTTTACTTCAACCTGTATATAGTGTGTATTGTATTAATTTAATTTGAAGTACAAAGATGCTTTTGAAGTTAGAATTTTAGAAGGCATTCAAATAACCACATATGTATATTGTTCTAAATTAAAAAATAATTCTTTCCTCTATGCATTTATATTCCATTGCATGCACATTAAATACGATTTTACACATAGACCGCTCAGGATGCTTTCAAGCAAAGGGACTAACTTACCTGCTTCCCCTCAACTGTATTCGCCACCGGTGTGAATACGGTTCAACGTTATTGAGCGTTCGCTTTAAGATGTCCGGCATAGTACATACATATTTCAAAGGAGGTTAATGACTAATATACGCTTGCTTTATCTATAAGTCAGGGTTTATACAGTCTGCAACCAAGTATGCATAGTCTACTACAGTACAGTATGCGACAGAAAGAATTCCCCGATATGAGGGGCAGCGTGCAGCCAGTAGCGACAGCATAGAGTAGTAAGCGACATGTCTTTAAGTACGTGCCGTTTTCAGTGTATGTCATGGCTTGGTCAGGTAAATATCGCGCAATTGTGGTTGAGCAATTTATTGAAAAAGGCGGATCGTCCGTAACTATTCAACGTGCCTTTCATATTTGCATTGCGCTCGATCGATGGGACCCTGTTCCCGATAAGAAAACCACTTATTCGCGAGCGTCGAATTCTCACACAGGTTCTGCATTGAAACGTAAACCTCAAGGTCGATAACGGATTTCTACATGCCTAGAAAATGTTGCTACAGTAAGAGATTTCATTCAACAAACTCCTCGACGTTCAGCAAGAAAGCGCGCATCTGCCTTACGATTATTTGATGGGAATGTTAGAAGAATCATGCATCGAGATTTGAAAATGCTTCCCTATAATATTGTATATTGGAAAATTAGTTTTGGACAGCTTCTTCAAAAGTACTATGGCTGCTGTTAATTTCATTAAATTTAAATTTACGATAATTTTGTAGCTATGAAAACGAGTACTTCGGCTGCCATTTCATATTTCTCCTTTAAAAGATTTAGCATATTGGTAATAACAGACTCTTATGTGTAGATTTTAGTTTTAGATAATGATTTGGTACCATAGGCTTTGTGTTCACAAGAGTTGGCGGACTTTGCCAAGCGTAACACGTTTCTAATTGGAAGAACTGAAAAACTACAACAGGAAAAATAGTGTTTTCACTTATAATATTCCATGCTCTGCAAAATATGGTCTTACAATCTTTGACGTTTTCTACAAAGAAGTCAATATTATTCTAACTGTTATAGCTATTGAGCTCTACGGCTTAGAAAGGCGAAAAATGATCATGAAAAACTCCACTCTTAAATAAAACTGAATCTAGCCTCAATATTCTAAAAGAAACCCTGCGTACAAAAGAAGAAAATAATACTTCGTAGATTTATCTCTGAATTTTCTTTTACATCTGTCGATGAGTGCTTTGTTGGTGAAACAATATCTAAAATGTGCTCTATTGCAATAGGGTTTGATTCAGTTAATATAACCATGATTAAGTTTTTCTGCCCTCTATTAATTCCGTACGTCACACATCTAGTGAATGTTTGTTTAATGGATGGAGTATTTCCTGATTGTTGGAAATATGGTGTTGTTCGTCCTTTACCCAAGAATAATAAGCCCCAGAGTCTAAGAGACCTAAGACCAATTAGTATTATTTCGACTGTTTCAAAAATTTTTGAAAAAGCGGTAGCTTTCCAAATCCACAAGTATGTTTTCTTCAAAGACATTCTACCTGAAGTGCAGTCGGGTTTTCGAGCAGGTTATAGTTCGGAAACTGCCCTATTAAGAGTCACAGATGATATACTCAAAGCAACCGACCAAGGTTTAATTCCGTGTCTTGTATTGTTGGACTACAGCAAAGCTTTTGACACCGTAAATCACTCTGTTCTGTTATCAATATTGACACACATCGGCTTCGATAATGCAGCAATTGCTTTATTTAGCAACTACTTGCACGGACGTTGCCAGCTGGTGGAAATGGATGGTAATAGATCTTCTATACAATTTGTTAGGCAGGGTGTGCCACAAGGTTCCATCCTTGGGCCTATTTTGTTTTCTCTATATACTTCTAATCTATACTCTGGGCTAAAATATAGTAATACTCATGTATATGCGGATGATGCACAGCTTTACCATGACTTTCTGCCTTCCGAGTGGGGCGCTGCTGCTATTAAAATCAATAAAGATTTACATCAACTTTTTAGAACTTTATGCAAACATAATCTGACAATCAACCCTAATAAATCCAGGGTTGCTCTCTTTGGTACTAAGCGTATTTGTGAAAATTTATCGAACGTTTTCAAACTAAAAATTGATAATAAAGTAATATCTTTGATTGGGAAAGTTAGGAGCCTGGGTTTAATTTTGGATAATACTCATAGATATCGTGATCAAATTTCAAATTATATTAAGTCCGCGTACATAAATTTAAAGAAGTTGTACCGTATATAGACACGTTTTCAATGAAAATATAAAGAAAAATCTCTGTGATACCTTCATTCTCTCGCAATTTTCGTACTGTACAGCTGTATATCACTATGCACTTGACAGTTTCACAAGATTAAGAATACAAAAAATACAGAACGCGTGTTTACGGTTTATTTATGGTATATTGAAGTATGAACGAATATCACACAAGTTGACAACGGCGGGTTGGTTGAACATGGAGAATAGAAGGCAGCTTCGGTGTTTAGTCCTATATCATCAACTTCTGTTAACAAAGTGTCCTCCATACCTTTATCACAAGATTACTTTCAGAACGGATATTCATAATCTCTCTACTAGATTTAGGGGAAAAATTTCTCCACCAAAACATAAAACTACTCCATATGAAAGATCTTTCAGCTATAATATTTGCCGTAATATTAACCTTTTACCCGAGTCGCTCCTGCTTCTTTCAGCACATGTTTTTAAGAGGCATGTCAAAGCTCGACTTTTTCTAAGCCAGACCAGTTGATGCATTCAGTTATCTACTATTAGTCAATTTAAGTAAGATACTATTTTTCACATTTGATAATGGGGGAGGAGAGGGAAAAAGAAGGAAAATTATTTTTCATTATTACCTATTCATGTACTGCACCGACATTTTAAATTGTAGGTATTACTTCTTTAAGTTCCTTTGTTGACATGTAAGGTTAAGTGTAAGAGCAGTATTTACTGAACTTCGCCTTATGATTGTAGTTGATATCCTTGTCTTTGCATATCTTTATGTATGTAATTGATTGTTACTGCCACAAACTACAATAAAGGTACTATTATTACTTGAAGCAAACAAACACAGAGCAAGTGGAGGAATAGCGGTGTTGTATAAGTGTAGTAGAAAAAATAGAAGTAACAAATTTGAGGAGTCTGTGCAATTTTGAATATGAAAATAAAAACACTTTCTTGATGGCTAATTATTGGAGTCCTAAAGCAGATGTTAAAGTATGCATAGAAACATTAAATGATCTTCTAAACCAAAAAATGAAAGAAAATCCTGACTGCGGTTGGCTAATTGGAGGTGATTTTAACGGTAGGGTAGGGAATTTGAACCAGCTAGATACTGAGATTTTATTACATACGGCATTAGGACATCAAAGGACCTCACGAGATCTAACAGCAAATTGTAGGGGAAAGAAGTTAGTGGAAGTAATGGAATGCCAGGACTTTATCCTGCTCAATGGAAGAACACAAAGTGATGCACCAGCCGATTTTATTTTTATTGCGAGGACAGGGAAGAGTGTGGTCGACTTGGTGTTTGCTAACGAACGGAGTTGTTTTTGCGTGCAAGATTTGTCAGTCGACAATATACTCCAATCATCACCACATTTACCAATTAAAGGTACAAAATATAAACAAAAAGACAGGCAAGGAATGCATCTCAGATAACAAACAATTACAATACAAATGGTCTGAGGAAAGATCTATAACATTTATAGAAACCCTACAACTGTCAAGAATAGTATATTATCACAATGAAAATGTGAACGAGGTAAATACCAATCTTATTAGCGCATTGAAAGAAGCTGCTGTAACATGTAACTTGGTACAAGTCAGAACTACGTATGATACAAATAATGGACAGTCCTTTAACAGGTGGTACGATAAAAGCTGCCAACTAATGAAGGGTAAATTACGAAAAGCTATGAGAAATTACAAACATAAAAGTACTGATCCAACTTTACAAGAATATCTCCATCTGAAACATAAATATCAAACATTTTTAAAACAGAAAAAAAAACATTATTATAGAGAACTATACAATAAATTAGAAAATGTCAAAGACTCCAAATCATTTTGGCAAACAATTAAATACTTTTCAACAACAACTCAAACTGAAGAGAGGATATCAGCAGAAGACTGGTATAATTTTTTCCAGGCTGTTTATGGTGACCGAACACCCTCAATTGTGCAATATATATCAGTTTTGCATCCAATATTAGATACTGACATAACTATAGAAGAACTCTTGCATTGCTTAAATAAACTGAACTTAGATAAAGCACCAGGGTCGGACCTAATACCTAATGAGTATTACAAAGTATTACCACCTTCTTGGACACACTATTTACTAGATATGATAAATAAAATATTTACAACTAAAATGCTTCCTGAGGCCTGGTGTGATTAATCTGCATATGATATATAAAAAAGGCAACAGGGAAGATCCGCTAAACTATCGTGGAATCGCTTTGACCAATACAATCTTGAAAATATTTACATCAATTTTATATAATAGACTATATGAATGGTGCGAGCAGAACCGGAGGAACAGTCAGGATTTCGTAGCAGGAGAGGATGTCTGGATAATTTGTTTACACTTAATTCAGCAATTTCAATTAACATCACGCCCAAGTCGTCTTATGTTTATTGTGTATTCGTTGACTTCAAGCGTGCATTTGATACGATCAATCATACAAGGTTATGGAACAAGTTATTTGATATAGGGATAAGTGCTAAACTAATAAGGATTATGAAGACCTTGTACGGCAATACAACCATGGCAGTGAAAACTAGAGCTGAAATCTCACCAAAAATAGCCATGACAGACGGATTGATGCAGGGGGACTGTCTCTCTCCTCTGCTTTTCTCTGTATATATTTCTGATATAATGAACTACTTTAAAAATCAAGAGCTGCAGGGAATTAAAATAACTAGTAGTAGATCCTTATTACTACTAATGTACGCCGATGATTTGGTTTTATTTGCAAATTCACCGGTAGATGGGAATAGGAAGCTTGAGGCCTTGAAACATTACTGTGACATCAACCAGCTAATACTAAATACTGAAAAAACAAAGGTGGTAGTTTTCCATAGGGGCAGAAAAAGAAAGATATTGGCATCTGATAAGTAAAGATAATGAAGCAGCAATTAAATCAGAATTCGGCACCTTTATATCGACACATAAGCAATTTAAGTGTGGGTGAAGATTACATAAAATATAGAACAGCCATAAAGAAAATTAGGTTAATTAGCCAAACTCGAGTTGCTAATAAAAATGAAATTAGATGGTATCACAATAACAACTCTTACAAAATAAAGACAGACATTTCTTGCACCATCTGCAACACTCATAAATTAGAATTAGAATTAGATTTACAGCCACCTACGTGAACATTATTTATCGCTTGGATGGGGATCATCAACTGTGGAGTCACTGCTGGCAATAGCTGATGAACAGAAGATGAACCGCCTCTACTACTACATTGATGGTGGTCTCTGAATACGGTCATTTATTATTAATGAATAATTCATAAATGCTAGGTTTGATTAAAAACATTTAATTTGCTCTTTTTTAAATACCATTTTAAGATACGTATTGTTAATATGTTTATTTAAGCCACGAACCTTTCTATAAAACATGTTTAATGTCTAAACAGAATAAACTCTATTCTATTCTATTCTATTCTATTCTATTCTATTCTTCTCTGGTATCCATCATTGTAGTATTACACGTTTTCCTCATTTAAACATGCTTTACCATAAGACTCACTTGTACGTACAGTCTGTTCCAAAATTAATGTCGTTTGATGTGATGGAAAATACATGATAACTTCTGTTGCGAAACGAATGCACTAGGTTTGACCGACATTTATTTTAGAACGCAATTACAATATTGATATTCATCAATCAACAATTGTGTCGAGTTATAGGGAAGATGATTTTTATTGGATCTTTTAACTGCGGGGGTGACAATATGATACATGTTGATGTTTCAGCTAAATCTTTAAACCGGACAAGTAGGACTGAACAATCGCCTGAGGGTAGAAGCTCATTACTATGTAAGCAAAAAAAGTAATGTAGGCCAGCAATATTTAACGCAACAATTAAATGGATTGTCGAGGCAAGTTGGTTAGTCCGACCTTTGAATTGCAAGAACAAATGTAGAAGAACAGAAGCTGCAGAAAAGTAGCAGAGAATTAGGTTATGAATATGCATGAACTCCAAAATTCTAAAGGAAGAGAGTAAAAATTGTAGAGAAAACAAATATTCAATGCATGATCTCTATCTCAATATATTTCTGCAAATTATACATCAGTATTTCTATAACGAATTAATTAACGTCTCTTTGGTTCCGGGAAATCAAACAGAAGAAGCATAAATTTCTGAATGAATTATTTTTGATAAATACTATTGCTGTTAATGTTTATTTCCTTAGAAAAACTTAATATAATTTTTTATATGTAATAACATGGTAAAACACATTTTTTTCTGAAAACTAATTTTTAAGTTACTCTGGTGTCTCTTGTTTTCCTACATAAAAGTGTCACTTCTAGTGTTGTATTGTTGGTGGGTCGTTACAAGCACCTGTCCTCACTGAGACCTATTGATCTATTCCCATCAGTACCCTTCTATTTCAATGTTCTTGACGAATTTCAGGACTAGTTTGGGTGCCAAGGCTTTGATCTGTTCAGGTGTTAAGATCACCCATCCTAAATGCTGAAATATTTGCCGGCTTAATGCTTCGCACTCCCAGAGTATGTGCTAGGCTGTTTCAGTTCCCACTTCACAGAATCGACACGCATCTTGATCAAGTTTTTCTATATTTTTAAGATGGTCTCTTACAGGGCAGTGGCCAGTCAAAAGACCCGTAAGAGTCCTTAACTCTGACTTGTTGAGATCGAGTAGTCCTTTACTGCTGTTTAGCGAGGAGTTAATAAATTTCTTCGCTTGTGTTTGTCCCAGTGTTTTACACCAGAGGTGGGCCATTTCTTTTGTCTCCCATTCTTGAACTTCTTTGTTAAGCATCCACAATAGGGATGTCCTATTTGTTGTAGCCAGTTGCCTCAGATCCATCCGACATTCCCAGACCAGTTTAGAGTGGAAATTATGAGAGCTAGAGCTTTTGAAGCGACTGGCTATCGGTGCATATACAGATGCTTGCGTCCCTTCGGTTCCTATTTAGGTTTTCTCGGACGCAAAGGTCTATGGCGTGTATTTCCACCTGAAAAATAGTTGGGGATAACACTAAGGCTCTAACGAGTTTGGTCCTATGTCCATGGATCCCAACCCCTACATCTTTGTTTGACTTGGATCCGTTTTTTTACCAGACAAGCGATCTATTGTCACTTCTATTATCACGTCATATTATTGTGCCTTTCTCTTTGACAGTGATTTGAATAATGAAGATTACTAAAAGCGAATCAGTTTATGTCTTCAACAATTTAATATTCACCTAAGTTAACGTTTGAAAACTACATTTCATTTGAATTCATTGTTGCTAGAGGACTAATAACAACCCGCTCTAAAAGTCTCATTCAATGTCAGTTAACCAGGAAATAAAAATAAGTAATTCAATGAGTTCATAAAGGATACAAAAACATGTTCGTCGTTTATTGATAATGGCAGTATTGGAGTACCGACCTGGTAACTTATTTTTCGAGTATGATGAACTGTCTCAATCGTAAACAATTTTAATGACTTCGAACAGCAATGAATTAGTATTTACATATATTATCTGCCTCTTAGTGTTGATTGCATTATCGTAGAAAAAATTTTTGCTAATGCTCTACACTAGAAACGGAATACGACTGCTGGAGATGATAATTCTCATTTTTCTTGTGTATTCACCTTTTTCTGAATACTTGGAAGATCAGTAAAGTTATTGCTATATTCAGAACAATCAGCCTGTTGTCTATTTTGTGCCACATTTGTGCTACATAACTTTATGTGTTTATAAAGCGCTGCAAATGACTGGATTGACCTATGACTTAACGATATAATAAATTAGTTAAATTTCATTATCTTTTAGATAAAGAAATAAAATAATTATCTTTTTAAATCCAGATATCTCTCCGCTTCTAGATCAATAGAACAAGAACGAATTAACGATCAATTTATTCAGAAAACAAATTAATTATGCTTTCAAGATGAATGTAAATCACAGTTATTATACATGTAAGTATATAGAAAAGTTTACAAACATCACTAATTGCTAGTATTGACGGAATGACTGATAGTCTGTAACCTATGACTTAAGGATATAATAAATTAGTTAATATTCAGCTGTTAGAAGCATTTTTAGACAAAGAAATAAATAATTATCTTTTTAATTCCAGATATCTCTGCGCTTCTAGGACAATAAAACAAGAACGAATTAAAAATAAATTTATTCAGAAAACAAATTAATTATGCTTTCAAGATGAATGTCTCACAGTTATTATACATGTATGTATATAGAAAAGTTTACAAACAGCTCTAATTTGCTTGTTAAGAATAAGACAAAAATCGGAATAACTGAACAAATTAGATCTTCAGGTCAACCCTGTGAAATCATTTAAAATAGATAAAAGATAAAATACGATGACATCAATCTTGATAGACTTAATTTTTTATGATACATTGATAGGATTGAAAATTTGTTAAATGCTTGGACATAGCAATGGAGCAACCAATGCTTCAAGAAAAAGAAATAAATCGTCTGAATAATGTTTAGTATCAGAACAGTTTAAACTTAAATCTAAATTTAGGACGATTTTGTGGCTATAAAAACGAGTACTTCAGCTGCGAACTCGTACTTTTCTGGTTCTCCCAAATTCTTACATTTTTCACGACACTTTTGTAGAATTTCTTCAGAGAGCATCTTCAATAATTCTGATGGAATAACACCCAGATTTTTGTACATATCAAATATAGCCGTAACTAAACCTACAATTATTATTGCAAGTTACTGCCTACTACTCCATTTATTCACAGAATACCTTTAAAATTTTCTATAGTTATGAATCCGTTTTCACATTTACACAAGTCAACTTTGAAGCCTGTTTCTTGTAAAAGTGTCGTAACATGTTTTACTGGATTTGGGGTGTAATCGGCAAAAGTTGGTTTTTCCGGTTTATACTTCAACCACTGCTCTTCCTGGTACATTTCAGACAAAACCTGTTTACAGAAGTTATCTGCGAGGGTAATTACAAAAATTTGACCATCTGATTTAAGGATTTTATGCAATGCAGTAAGGAAAGATCTATACAGAAATAGAAATAATGTCTAATTATAGTAGGAGTAAGTTAAATTTGTCCTTACCTTGTATCTGGTATTAGATGAGATACAAATAATGAGAATACGTGGTCGAATTGATTATACATAGTCTTAATAATTCGGTCGTTTAAAATATCCACAGTCTGATATTCAATTTTTTCATGACTATTATGTTCTCTTGCAAACTGAATCATACCATCTAACTTATCAACAGCCACAAGCTTTGCAATATGATTTTCTATGTAAGGATAAAGAACCTCTTTTGTTACTTTACCTTCTCCACAACCAACATCTAAACAAGTTTCTTTATAATTTTTCCATTTGAAAAAATAACTATAATTCTGCAATTGTTGTGGAATTATCCGTTTGGTGAGGTCCATGTTGGACCATTTAATTGCATAACTCATTGGGTTATAGCTATTTTGTATTTATAACACTTTCTTATTTTCTTAATTTAAAAAAATTATAAAATTACACTCGACTTGTAATACCCGCAATTTCAAAATGCTCTTCATGTAACTATTTAATACACTATATGTCTGTTAAAGGATTTCAATGGTTAATATACGATCGCTTTATCTATAGGTCAGGATTTATACCGTCTGTCATCAAGTACACGGAAGTCTACTACTATCTTGATTCATAAAAGAGAAAATTTGAAACTTTTTGTACAGTATGCGGCAGAAAGAATTCCTCGATATAAGGCACAGCGTGCAGCCGATAGCGACAGAATAGAGTAGTGGGGGACATGTCCTTAAATACGTGCCGTTTTCAGAGTATGCTATGCCCGGGTTAGGTAAAGATAGCGTTTGTCGTTGAGGAATTTATTAAAAATGGCGGATCGTTAATAACTACTCAACGTGCCTTTACATTCGCTTTGTACTCAGTCGACAGGACCCTTGTTCCCGATAAGAAAACCATTTATTTATTTATTATAGGTTCTGCATTGAAACGCAAACCTCAAAGTCGATAACGGATTGCTACAGGCCCAGAAAATTTTGCTTGAGTAAGAGATTCCGCTCAACAAACGCCTCGACGTTCTCTCGTGCATCGAGATTTGAAAATGCATCCCTATAATAATGTGTATTGGAAAATTAATTTTGGACAGTTACTTCAAAACTACTACGACTGCTGTTAATTTCTTTATTTGAATTACCTACATTTGAAGCAAAATAAAAACAAAAACTCTAAATAATTTTTAATATCAAAACCATTTAAATTTATATTTACGACAACTTTGTAGCTATGAAAATGAGTATCTCGGTTGGCATCTCATACTTCTCCGGTTCCCCTAAATAGGTACATTTTTCACGACATCTTTGTAGAAATTCTTCAGAGAACACCTTCAATAATTCTGATGGAATCACTTTTAGGTTCTGGTACATATCTAGTAGCGCCGTGACAAAACCTACAATTATTGCTGTAATTTGCAAGACTCTTCTATTTAGAAGACATAATACCTTTAAAATTCGCAGTAGTTACGACTCCCTTCTCGTACTCACACAAATCGACTTTGAATCCTGTTTCTTGCAAAAGATCTGTAATATGCTGTACGGGATTTGCGGTGTAATCCGCAAAAGTTGGTTTATCCAATTTATACTTCAACCACTGCTTCTCCTGGCATATTTCAGAAAATACATGTTTAAAGAAATTATCAGCTGGAGTGATTACAAAAATTTGACCATCTGATTTAAGGATTTTATGTAAAGCACTAAAGAAAGACCTATTCGGAAATAGAAATAATGACGAATTGTAAAAGAATTTAAAATGTTAGAGAGAGAAGTTAAATATGTCATTACCTGGTATCTGGTATTACGTGAGATACAAATAAGGAGAATAAGTGATCGAATTGATTGTGCATATTCGTAATATTCCGATCATTCAAAATATCCATCGTCTGATATACAATTTTTTCATGACTATTATGTTCTCTTGCAAACTGAATCATACCATCTAACTTATCAACAGCCACAAGTTTTTCAATATGACTTTCTATGTAAGGATAAAGAACCTCTTTTGTTATCTTACCTTCTCCACAACCAACATCTAAGCAAGTTTCTTTGTATTCTTTCCATTTCAACAAGTGACCATAATTCTTCAGATTTTGTGAAACTATTCGTTTGTTGATGTCCATGTTGGACCATTTAGTTGCGTAACTCATTATCAAGTCAGATCTTTCTAAAAACTTTGGCTATTTTCTGTGTTTATAACAGTTTTCTATTATAATTTTTTGTTTGCAATTTCGGACCGCTCTTCATGTAACATGTAATACACTATGCTGTACGATAGAGATTAATAACTGAAATACGATTGCATTATCTATAAGTCAGAGTTTAATAAAAATCAACCTTAGATCAGCTTTGACATTCCAGTGCCCTACATTCAATTTTTCATTTAGTATTCGTCCAATATCTTGGCTGATAAGAGAAGTAACTGAATCTTCGATTACTTGATTAGGTTAATTTTCTCAATATCTACAGACCTAAAATAATACTAATTATACAAAGCGATCCAATTCTAGTAAGTTATACCTTTTATCACTGGAATTATCCGAAATGTGCGGTGTTTTTTTTTTCCGCTCTGCACAACACAGTCCTATTTAAAAAGATTCCTCTCCAAATTAGTGAGGTTATTCTTAAGAACGCATTTCTAACTTTTTCAATCAAATCTTCAATGTTTGTTAGTTCCACACTTGATACACTTGATCTTCAATATCACCACACGAACATAAATCTGAGCATGTTAATTCCAGTAATTGTGCGGGTCATGGAACTGCCTAAACATCTAAATACTTATTTCCGTATTTTATATTTATTAAAATTTCTCTAACATGTAGTACCTAATAGTAATAATTATGAAGAAGAAACAATGAGTTCATAAGGAAGATTACAAAAACCCGAAATATGAAAAAACACAACCATTAAATTTATTTGAAACCAAATCGCAGACGCGGCCCATACACCAAAACAAACCAGATAACCTCGAAACCATTTTGGGAATACTTAGCAAACCTAAGAACCCTGGCCAGATACAGCAAAATCACTTTGGTGTGGCTAGCGGACCATAAGGACATACCAAGCAACAAAATAGCAAGCAAGCTGGCAAGAAAGGGTTCTGAAACAACATTCACTGGACCTGAATCTGGTCTGGCGACAATCAGGACCGCGATACGTGGTGTAGTAGCTGAGTGAATCACAAAAGCACACCCTGTACAAACATTGAAATAAAATAAAGTTAAACGGCAGATACAAGGACCAAGGACACACCTACACAGAATTAGCACCTTTAAGGATGAGCCTATTTGTAGACCATACAATGAGGAGGAGGAGACAGCCTACCACATTGTCTTTGAATGCATTACATTGAAACCTACTGTCAGAACTGCTGGAAAAAGATTTACCACACAAGCTACTAAACCTAGTTAAAGCGACTACCCTGTTTATGTAAAGAAATTCACTAAGCTCGGAATAATACAACAAGCCATAAGTTGCGGTGTTGAAGAGATGAGGGAAAAATCTGTCACATCAAGCCAATACTGGATTGAAAATAGGATACCATTGGGAGCCGGAAACTAAAATTATAAGCGTAATCATTTCTTATTTAACAACTGGTGTTGTCTGTCACCATCCTGAGTAGTCAATATTCTGCTGTAGCTGCCTTTTTCTGATGAAACACAAAGATACAATCAAGAGATCAACATTACTTACATCTGGATAATGCTGTAACATAGACCTCACTACAAACTTTCCAATTTTTTCTGATATAATGACTTCAGGTCAATCCTATACAATTCAAAGAAAAATAAAAACAAAAAATATAATTAATATTTTAATACCAGCAGTACTTAAATCTTAAGACAATTTTGTGGCTATAAAAACAAGTACTTTATGTGGCATATCGTATTTTTCTGGTTCGCCCAAATGAATACATTTTTCACGGCATTTTTGTAGAAGTTCTTTAAAAAACATCTTACAGAATTCTGTTGGAACAATTTTCAGGAATCGATACGTGTCGACAAAACTCTCGACAAAACCTACAATTATTACTGTAATACGCGAAACTCTTCTGCGAATTAATAGAATACCTTTTAAATTATCAGTAGTGACGAGCATATCTTCGTATTCACACAGATCGACTTTGAAGCCTACATCTTGTAAAAGCTCTGTAATATGCTGTACTGGATTTGAGGTATAATCCATAAAAATAGGTTTTTCGAATTTGTACTTTAAGCATTTCTCACCCTGGTATAAATCATACAAAACTTGTTTAAAGAAATTATCGGCTAGAGCAATTACAAAAATTTGACCATCCGATTTGAGGATTTTATGCAAATTAGTAAGGAAAGATCTACAAAAAAATATTAATATTTAATGACGAATTATATACGGAGTTAGTTTAATGTTTCCTTGCCTGATATCTGATATTAGATAAGATACTAAGAACGAAAATAAATGATCAAATTGATTGTGCATAGTCGTAATCATTCCATCATTTAAAATATCCACCGTCTTATATTCAATATTTTTATGACTATTATGTAGTCTTGCAAAAAGAATCATACCATCTAAGTTGTCAATAGCCATAAGTTTTTCAACGTGATTTTGTAGGTAAGGATAAAGAACATGTTTCGTTACTGTACCTTCTTCACAACCAACATCTAAACATGTTTCTTTGCAATTTTTCCATTTCAGCAAGTGACCATAATTCTTCAACTTTTCTAAAACCATGAGTTCGATAACGTCTGCGTTGGCCCATTTAATTGTGTAATTCATTATTAATTATGGATATTGTCTGCATTATACACCTTAATTTGACAAATTAGACAGACTTGAAATACTTCCAATTGAGAACTGCACTTTATATCATAGTTGACACATTATATTATATGTAAGTAATAAAAGGTAATAGCTAAAATAAGATTAGATGATCTAGAACTTCCTTCTCCTCGGAGAATGTTTGACACACACACGCTCAATAATAACGCTCGTAAACGTAGTACGATGTAGTTTGATTTAAAATCCAAATAAAATGAGTTTATATTTTTACTTATCATTGTAGATATCATTATCAAACTACTACTAACTAAGCAATCTAAAAATTTAAAGTACTGAAAGATCAGATCGTATAACAAGTGCATACACACCTACTTTCAACTTTTGAGGTGTAATTGCCATCACTCAAACAATTGAGATTTATATACTGTAGTATTTTTATTTTTACGACTAAATATTCTTAAATTAATTAAACTAACATTACCCTTCTTCTTCTTATTTCATTTCTCTTAATCACCACTTATTTTCTGTATTGCATAACTACCATTTTACATTAATTTCAATAAAAATCTTTATGTCGGTCTCTTGACTTTTTCAGGCTTGATTTAGCGATCTATCCTTTGAAGGATTATCTCTACTGATGGTGTCAAGATGATACCAACATCATAGGATAGGATGATTTAACTAAGTTAAGGTAGTACAGAAATACTTCAAATAGTGATATTACCGGCGTTTGCCGTCCTCAGAGCTCCCTGTCTAGTCTAAGAGCTTTAATAAACTGGAATAACTGTGATGGTTTCAGAGAAGGTATTTCTTCTTCGTCTATGACGTCTTTGCCAAAATAATTCGTTCGGGTTAGGGTTTCCGTAACAGCGGTGCAGTTAGATGTCAGGTTTTCCGGATTTTTATCCTCTGCCACGCAGAACTTGCAGTCACTATTCTGTTTTAAACCTATCCTTGTTATGTGTTCCCCTAAGGTGACAATGCTCTATAAGAAAACCTGTGAGGATGCGTAGTCTGTTTCCATTTAGTTCTAGCAAGGTCTTTGCTCTATGCTTGTTGTAGTTTCCAAAAAATATCTTCAAAACTTTGTAAAGTAATGTTCATCAGCAGAGACAGGCTAAGATTACTTACAGGAATCTGAATTGGTCACTGCGTACTGAATAAACACATGCATCGCATAAGCATAGTATGCTCTCTGCTGTGTAGGAAGTGTAGAAGTGCAAGGGGAACCTCTGTTCACCTCCAGAGGCGGATTTACTTTGCGGTCAAAAGGTTTGAAAAACCAGATTAAGTAAGTCAACTCTCGACAAATTTGTGGCACAATAGGTCTTCTGACCAAGTAACACTTTGGGACGAATCTGCCCTCGCAGCGAAAATCAGTAAAATTTAAGAAAGTAAGATGAAAATATAGATAAAAAAGTGGAACAAGACTGAATAGAAACAATATTCAGTGTCTATTAAACTTATAGACACTCTGAGCCTCTCCTCTCTATGTTTGAGTTATTTTTTGTAGATCCTTATCCCTATACCGCAAAACGGTGGTAATAGTACCTTATTACCTTATTGCTATAAATTATAAAAAATATTCAGCATTGTCAATACAATATAGAACAAAACAATCAATAAACTTACAGAAAATAATTTTCACACCTGCATTAAGAAATTCTTAATATGAATAAAAAAATATATCAATTAAGCAATTTTTCAAAGCGTTCTTGTATTTATCTAAGTTTTTGTATGGTTTTTATATCCTCCCACAATCCGTTATACACTTTTATGGCTCAATATTCACAACTTTATCCAGGAGAACAGTTTAAATTGTCTACCTCTTTAGTGATTATTTTATCATAATAGATAGAGTTGAAAATCTAGCTTCCGGATATTTTGACAAGCCTATATCTCGGAATCAAACAGGTACACGCCAAATATGGGAAAAATGATATCGAAGGCTTCTGCGGTCCGAGTCTAGTAGTAAAGGACATACACGGTTTCCACAGCCGAGCGGGACATAGGGAGAATACATAAAATCGGTTTTCGGTGAATATTATCTATACTTCATCGAAATTTAAGTGTCGCATATTATACCATAACTGGGCAAACAATGAACGTTTCCACAATCATAGTACAAAGAAAGTCATTTTAATAAAGCCACGGCCGCTTGCAGCATCTCACATGTTAAAATGCCTTATATATGCAATAGATTTAAAAATAATAATTTTCTGGCTTTATTAAAATGACTTTCTTTGTACTATGATTGTGGAAATGTTCATTGTTTACCCAGTTATAATATGCGGCACTTAAATTTTGATGAAGTATAGATAATATTCACAGAAAACCGATTTTATGTATTCTCCCTATGTCCCCCTCGGCTGTGGAAACCCTGTATATACAATACAAAATAAAATAAAAACAAAAATACTAAATATATATACAACTTACTCGAACTTGACGTTTTGCCACTAACGTAAGTGGCTTCTTCAGGAGCAAAACTAGGTAAGGGGTACCAGCAGGTCACGGTAACTCGACGTGTCAACCACGCTAGAGGCGAAAATCTTCTGACTAATTCCTGGAAGGTAAAGTACGTTGAAGCAAGGCATTTCTCGACTAACTTGGCTAAGTCTGGGGACTGGTTGTCCTGGATCAATAATTGGTGGATTATAACGACGGAATCGGTAACAGGCATTTTTGTGAAGAGTAAGATAACATCAAAACTGACAAGAAGATCTTCGGGTTCGATAGAGATTTCAGAAATGAGTTTAACAAAGTGCGAAAAATTTAGAATGTGAGAAGGAGCATTGCCTGTGTATTTCTTAAGAGTATGAGCGAGGTATTTGGGCAAGCTATAGGTGGGCGAATCTATAGTGTTAACTATGGGTCGGAAAGGTAGATTCTGCTTATGGATTTTTGGAAGACCGTAGTATCCCTTTCTGTATGTTAGAAGGAATGTTAGATGAGGATTTAATTAATGAAGAGATTTGCCGTCCAAATTTCGAAGTGGGATCACGCAACAAGGGGGTGTACTGAGACTTGTCTAGAATGACAGTTGTGTTTCCTTTGTCAACAGGAAGAATGACTACCTACATCTTTGTTGACGCGGAGAGAACCTAGGGCAGTACGTCGTTTTATTTTATTTTGTATTGTATATATGTACTTTACGATGACGCGGTCAAAACCCAGAAGCTCTCATAACATATGGGAAGAAACGAATTAATTTCGTGGAGATGCCACAGATAAATACATACACAATAAGAAGACTCAGAATAGTTTAGTGTCAGCACCATCTTAATTTTAAGTCAATTTTGTGGCTATAAAAACGAGTACCTCAATTGGCATATCATACTTTTCCGGTTCTCCCAAATAATTACATTTTTCACGACATCTTTGTAGGAATTCTTCAGAAAACACCTTCACACATTTTGATGGAATAACTCCCAGGTTTTGGTATATATCAACGATAGCCGCGACAAAACCTAGAAGTGTTGTTGCAATTTTCAAGACCATTCTATTTATGAAAATAATACCTTTCAAATTGTCAGTGATTATGAACCGTTTTTCGTGTTGGCACAAATCGACTTTGAAACCTATTTCTTGGAAAAAATCTGTAATATACTGCACTGGGTTTGTGGTGTAATCCGTAAAAGTTGGCTTTCCCAATTTGTATTTTAACCACTTTTCATCCTGGGATAATTCAGACGAAACTTGTTTAAAGATGTGATTAGTTGGAGTAACTACAAAAATTTGACCATCTGATTTCAGGATTTTATATAAACTAGTAAGGAAAGACCTATTAATAAATAAAAAGAATGATAAATTATCCATGTATTAAGATCAATTCTTCTTACCTTGTATCTGGTATTAAATGAGATACAAATAATGCGAATAAGTGGTCGAACTGATTATGCATACTTATAATTAGCCGGTCATTCAATATATCCGTCGTACAATATTCATTTTTTTCATTGCTATTATGTTTTCTTGCAAACTGTATCATACCATCTAACTTGTCAATAGCCACAAGTTTTTCAATGTGATTTTGTATATAAGGATAAAGAATCTGTTTTGTTAGTGTACCTTCTCCACAACCAACTTCTAAACAAGTTTCTTTGTAATCTTTCCATTTCAAGAAGTGACCATAATTCATCAACTGTTGTGAAACTATCCTTTTGTTAATGTCCATGTTAGACCCTTATCATGTCAATTGTATCAAGAAATTAGGGCTGTTTATTAATATTTAATTAAATTATACTTCTCTTGTAATACTTCACAATATAGAACTGCATGTCATATAATATTTTACACATTATATGTTTGTAAAAAGAAACTGATATCTAAAATATGATTACATTATCTATAAGTCAGAGTTTAATAAAAATCAACCCTAAAACATATTGTATTGGTCATTTATGGATATGTATTTTATTTTGATCTACAGTTATCTACATCGTACCAATTATACACGATGTCCCATTTCTTTTAGTCGAAAAATGATACTTTCCAAGTCGATATTTTGTTTAAGCTACTTTTCACTATTGGGATACAATTACCAGTGCAACATTATTTGCGACTAAATAATGCTATAACAGAGTCATGGAACTCTTTATAAACTTTCTTTTCTTTTGATATAATGCGTAACAGAATCATTCACATGTGCGACCAACAGTTCAGACATAAAAACTTTAATAAATTATTATACATCTTCCGAAATAACGGTTACCCTGAAGCTCTTACTAAATCACTTCCGCTAAACACCTTTCCCAATCACTACGTTGACGATTATAAACAAATAACGTACAAAAGACTGTCCTTACAAAAAACTGTCCTACATCAACAGTCTTACTGAAAACATCATCCAAAACTGTGTTGTAATATATAACAAATAAGTACACAATATTTCATTCTCAATATATCTATATTAATTATATATATATTATGTCCCGCATTTTAAAAAGAACAAAAAGACTCAAGATAGTTTAGTGTTAGTACCATCTTAATTTTAAGTCAATTTTGTAGCTATAAAAACGAGTACCTCAATTGGCATATCATACTTTTCCGGTTCTCCCAGATAATTACATTTTTCACGACATCTTTGTAGGATTTCTTCAGAAAACACCTTCAAAAATTCTGATGGAATAACTCCCAGGTTTCGATACATGTCAACTATAGCCGCAACAAAATCTACAATTGCTATCACAATTCACAAGACCTTTCCACTTATCGAAAGAATGCCCTTAAAATGGTCAACGATTATGAACTGTTTTTCGTGTTCGCACAAATCGACTTTGAAACCTATTTCTTGTAAAAGATCTGTAATATACTGTACTGGGTTTGTTGTGTAGTCCGTAAAAGTCGGGTTTTCCAATTTGCAATTTAACCATTTTTCATTATGGGATAGTTCTGACGAAACTTGTTTAAACATATGATTGGTCAGAGTAATTACAAAAATTTGACCATCTGATTTCAGGGTTTTATGCAAACTAGTAAGAAAAGACCTATTAAAAAATATTAAAAATAACGAGTTATATACGTATTAAGTTCAATTCTTCTTACCTTGTATCCGATATTAGATGAGATACAAATAGTGAGAAGTAAGTGGTCGAATTGATTGTGCATAGTCGTAATCATTGGATCGTTCAAAATATCAACCGTCTCATATTCAATTTTATCATCACTGTTATGTTCTCTTGCAAAATGAATCATACCATCTAACTTATCCACAGCCACAAGTTTGTCAATATGATTTTGTATATAAGGATAAAGAACATGTTTTTGTTACTGTACCTTCTCCACAACCGACATCTAAACAAATTTCTTTGTAATGTTTCCATTTGAGTAAATGACCATAATTCTTCAACTGTTACGAAGCCATGCGTTTACTAATGTCCGTATTGGACCATTTAACTGCGTAACTCATTATGAATTATAGCTTGAAAAAATGCATAAACTTGTAGTACTCCCAATTTAGAACTGCTCGTTATATAGTATTTCACAACTTATATAAAATTACATTATCTATAAGTTCATGGCTTAATTAAAGTTAACCCCACATCTCCATTCCACTGTTTATGGAGATAGTCCGTGACAGATACCTAATTATTGCCAACAACTGCAATATCATTCGGAATCTCTTCATAGAGTGTCTCAACATCATTGCCAACTGCTATTTTAGTTTCCACGGTAAATGGTATCAATAATCCTTCGGCACTCCATTGAGTTTGCCATTAAGTCCTATTTCCCTCCTTTTTCAGTACCTTTTATTTACAAATATGTTGACGATCTAAACGTAGCTATCCCACAAAATATGGAGAATCTAACTTAGCGGATTACTTCAATATACATCTTCAATTTACCATCCAAACCGCCACGGTGCCTTTCCTATTTAAACACTATTTTTTTATGTGTGGGGAGTGCTTAGTTGCAGTAAATCAGTAAGCTGTATTACTTATTTGGCTATCATGCAACTCTCGCGGTATAGTTTTGTGTGTGTAAATTTTGTGGAAATGACTTTGTAGCAACATCATATCGCCTTTTATAATGCCACGCTGTTAATCACACAACACCTTTTCCAATCACTAAGTTAACGATAATAAACAAATAACATACAAAAAACCTGTCCTACATCAACAGCTTTACTGAAAACATCATCAAAAACTTCAAACGTCTTGCTTACAAGTCTAATAGCTACATTTTAAAACAAGTTTCTTTATAATTTTTCCATTTCAACAAATGATAATTCTTCCACCCTTGTTAAAACATACCAATGTTAAACCATTTAGCTGTATAATTCATTGCCACATTAGTTACTCTAAAAAGTTATTATTACGTTAGACATTCTTCGAACACTAAACACTGTCATTCGTAATAATCATAATTACCAACCATTCTTGTTATAAAATGTACAATCCGCACAAATTATACATGTTAATACATGCTAATAACATCAGCAAGATTACTTAGATTACCTTGAAGTTTTATTATATACTCTCAAATGCAACGAACGAAATATTAAGAGTACATCAAATTTACCTTGGACGATATTTAATACACTATTGCAAATGTTATTGACACAACTTATTACTATTGCATATTTGGAAATATTTTAGATATCGTAAAATAATCTTGACGTTGTTATTATCATTGCAAATTTTATTATCCTTACGTTTTATGGTAAAACACAAGCTCTTGAAACTTTGGGATCATTTCCTCTTCTTTCAAGTATCACTACGTATACTACGAAGAAATTACTTAATAGAACAGATACATACATCAAATTTAGAAATGATGAAAAAATATATTTATAATCAAGGCTTTCTTACTACTATGTATACTATATTGAATCAGTAATTGTTATAAAAATATGCAGTAATAGAAAATTAATGTTCAAACTGAATGGCACCAACTTAATGATGACTATGACCCATCATCTTTCATGGAGCTATTAGATTTTTCCTCGCTTTAACGTTTCCTCCTTTTCTTTTGTAGGGGATGCCTTCGGGTAAGTTCGAATCATTTCTGTAGAAATGATGTTAGCAAGTAATGTTTGAGGTCATTAAGGAATGGGCGATCTGTAATATATGTTGAATAAATACTTTTATTCAATATCCAAATACCAGTTACTTAACCCTTGGTAATGTTTTGGATATTGAAAGATCTGTGATATGCTTTTTCTTTAATTTCTGCTACAGTATACAGCAACGGCAGCATCACTGTCGTCACCTGGCAAGGTATCATCTGTTTCATTTCTGTACTTGAATCATTTCTAGTACTAGAATCTAACAAATCACCAAAGAAAAACAAGCTTCTGGACATTGTTGGCAGACAAATTATCTTCGTCACTTGCCATCTGTTCATAATGGCACTTTCGAATCTAGATTTCATTTATTTCTGCACTTGAATAGCTAGATTTTTCAAAGAAAACTTGAGTCCTGCAATGGAATTTTATTTGATATTGATGCTTGTTTTCACAAGTACATACTGAGAACTCTTTGTTGCGAGGTTGAGCAAAACAATGAAGTAAAATTTGGAGAACAATCCCAATAAACAAGAATCGAATGGACGAAATTATTTGTTTTCTATATATGGCATATAAAAATGATAAACAATAAAACTAGCCTACAAAAATGTAAGTAACAAATGCTTCCATTTACTGTTCCGATGTAACGATAGCATGTTGCTGCAGAAATATACGCATAATATACAGGATTTTCCATTATTTATTAGGCGTTGCCAACATCTGACCTGCTATCGGTCGTTTATTGGGTCTGCAGTAAAAAGTAAAGAGATCAAAGCAACTGATGTCCTTTTTTTTGGGATACACAAGATAGCAACATCAATCCCAACAAAAATGCAAGAAAGGGATAATTACCGCCTTCTAGAAATTAAAAAAGATATCGTAAATGTTAATTTATTACTTTATTTTATTTTAATGATATCAGAAACTATAAGCCACTACAGACAAAAAACAATCCCTTTAAACAGATAACAAATTTGATCATTTGGTAGCTACACAAGTCAGCAATCGGTGGGGTATTGCATATCTTTCAGGTATTCCTAAGTATGTGCATTCTGCCCTACATTTTTCTATCACACCTTCGATAAACTGCTTCGACAGTTCTTCTGAAGGAGGCATCAAATTTCGATACATATTACACAAATTCAAAATCAAACCTGTAATTGTTTTTTACTATAGCTAAATACAATTATTATTACAGGTAACATACCTTTAAAATTATCACTTGTAAAAGATACTTCCTCATATTTACATGTGTCTATTTTAAAATCCGTAGTGTGAAGAAGTTCCTTAAGATGTATTACTGGATTAGAACTGTAATCAGCAAAGATATGTTGTTGAGGTTTAAATTTTAACCATTTCTCCTCCTTGTATTCTTGATCAAGACCTCGCTCGAAGTAAGTATCAATCAGAGTAATAATAAAGATTTGGCCCTCTGGTTTCAGTATCGTATGTAAATTAGATAGTAAAGCTCTATCCAATTGTAACGAGGTTTTAGAATAAGATTAAGATATCATAATTCTTCTTACCTTGTATTTGGTATCATGTGACAAACGAGTGATGAAAATACATGATCGAATTTATTATGCATTTTTGCAATTGCCTCAGCATCCATAATATCTAATACTTTGTAGTCAATTTTGTCGGCACTGTTATGTTTGTTTGCTAATTGAATCAAATTGTCCTGCTTGTCGACGGATGTTAATTTTTCGATATGATCTTTTATGTAAGGATAAAGAACCTGTCTCGTCACAACACCTTCTCCACAACCTAAATCCAGCCAACGTTCCTTATAACTTTTCCATTTTAGAAGGTGGCCGTACTTTTTTAGCTGTTGCCCGGCAATTTTTCTGGCGATTGAAGATCTAACCACCTGATCCATCGGTAACCAGTCAGAAAATGTTTGCTATTGAATTGTATGTATCTCGTTAATCGACTTTTTGATTCGTTTAATATTTCAAAACAACTGCTTCCGTGTTTGAAAATCTTCCATGTTTATATCCATAATTGTTAATATAATAAAAATGACCTTTTAAAAAATGTTGGTTTGATAAGCTTGTTTATGTCTAATGCTCAACAATTTATTCTTATTAAACATTGAGTTAAATATATTTTTGTAATATAGTACTTTCAGAGTATTAACATATTTACTACAAGATATTATAATAATTGTGTAATGCTTATCGACACAACTAACTACAAACTAGATAAACACAATGTGTTTAAGATTAAGCCCCTTTTACTAGAAAGCGCAATAAAACATACAATATAAAAGATTATAATTTTTCTTGATAAGAATAGCAGCGAAAAGGTCAACTAACCTGTTTGTTTGAAATTATCGCAAAGTTGAATGGATCTCTTAATTCAAAAAGACAAAGATCGCATGCATACGCAACCCATTTACTGATGAACATGATGATGCACTTGGAATAATAAGTATTGGAAATAAAAGATCTGTATTATGTTATGACATAAAAGATAGTCAGTGACGGGTGATTGTATTTCCCACAGACGAACGTAGTTAGATGAAGTTCAGAGACCGATAATTTACAAAATAATAAACAATGAAATCATGCCTGAAATAAAGAAATAAATAAATGCTAAATTGATAATTATGGCTTTTTTATTCTTATGTTGTTTTACAAAGATAGTTTCTTCAACTCCGAAAATGTTACATATAATTAGCCAAAAAGAATAAAAAGAGTAACTACCTGGATTAACAATATTTATAGCGCCTTTCCAGAATTATGGCTTCGGCATTTTTAGATAGATTAGACAGGAGACTTATCGGCCTATAATTAAACGCTCTCAGACTCAGCATGGCACCAAGCAAGACGACTAGAACATCGGTGGCACTTTCTGGCAATCGCTTCAATGCTATGTTAGCTTAGCAATATTACCAAATTATGAAAGGTCTGCAAATGTCTGGAAACAGCAATGAGCTTTTGAATATACAGGGTGAGTCACGACTATTCCCTCGGTCTCTTGTGTCTAAACGCTAAAAGATATAAGTTTCAAATTTTAGTCAAATATGTAGGACGATAAGGAGCACATTTTAAAATTATTTGCAAGTATACAGGGTAATTCAAAAAAGTACAGTATATCAAAGTTAGGTTATTTTTAACGGAACACCCTATATTGTATACCATTTGTTTATTATTTAAACCGGTAGAGTATTTTGATATTGGCTACATGACATCAAGCAAAACAATTTACTCTTTATATTTTTCAACCATCAATAACTCTTTTAAGTTAAATGGAACACCCTGTATTTATCCATCCTATGTAAAAGCACATTAACACATTAAAACATTTTAATCCGTTAATTTAGCTATAGACATCTTTATAGTTTTTGGTAGGGGGTTTAATGCGTTTTCACATAACATGGATAAATACCATTTAACTTAAAAGAGTTATTGTTGGTTGAAAAAATATAAAGTATAAATTGTTTAGCTTAATGTCATGTAGCCAATATCAAAATACTCTATCGGTTTATTGAAAGCACGCTTTGTCAAAATAACTTCTTACAAATGTAAATCGTCCAAGTAATACAGATTTCCTGTTTTTAATTTCTTCGCGAAAGCCGACATTTTCATAAAAATCAAATTTTTTCGAAATTGACAGCAGATAGGAATAGGGAACTATAAACAAAGTTATCCTAATTTATGACGTAGAATCCAAAAATGGTATACAATATAAGGTGTTCCATTAAAAATAACCTAACTTTGATATGCTGTACTTTTTTGAATCACTCTGTATACTTGCAAATAATTTTAAAATGTGCTCCTTATCGTCCTACATATTTGACTAAAATTTTAAACTCATATCTTTTAACGTTTAGACATAAGAGATCGAGGCAATAGTCGTGACTCACCCTGTATAAAGTTCCTGACATATTGTTTTCCATATTCATTAAGTTTCTCATAAGAAACAGAGGAAAAAAGCAAATCCAACAAACCAGGAACAGCAATTTAAGCGTATCTAAGGACTCAACAGCATGATTTTTTGACTTAAGAAAGAAGATCCTTTGAGCAAGAAGATTTTTAAAGATTTTAAAATTATAAACCAACCTCCTACCTCGCCAAATTCGCGGAATCTTAATTAAAATGTTTACCTAACGGAAAGTGTTCGAAATTCTAATATTTGAAATTAGAGGGTGGATGCCGACGGCCGCAATGTCACAAAAGTATAGTTAGGAACCAACAATTAATGGATGATCTAAATGCCAGTTTGTACTTATATTGCTTAGGCATCAATATTCTTCAAAAAATATTATTTTCTCAATAACTTCAACCCAATTTTTGTACAAACAAATTATAAAATGTTTAATAATATATTAAATTGTTATAAAAACGAAGACACAGTTGCAGCAAACAATGAATAACAGGTTTTTCTTTTCTCGTTATTCATTATTGGCCCATCTATGATATCCAAATTTTTTCTTGCTCTATGTGACAACTCTTTTAAGTCCTCGTTAAACGCAGGTCTATAATAAAGTGTTCTGATGTCTTTTTCTTTTCTATGCAAGGTGAGTTACATTCTAGGTAAGTACAAAGATAATATGGTGGATTTGAACTCATTTCATATTTTCCAAGATTGTTTCGCATGATGTTGATTGAATTTTTTTAAATATATTATCATCTTGATGGTTCAAATCTAGAAAATAATTCAAAATAGACAAAAATTTTTATATTTATAAAAACAACTCTATATGGAATATTCCATTTATAACGAAAAAATTCTCGAGAAAACCTCTTTTAACATGTCGCATAGAGAACATCACACCGTCAAAATTCTATTTAAAAGATGTATTAAGTTTTCCAGGAGAAGCTGAGGTCGTTTGCAAAATAGAAAAATGTCACAGTATTGTTTTATAAGATATTATTCGAGTGCATTTTGTTTTAAACAGAACAGTCCATACATTACAATCCTCAAGAGAAATACATCAAGATTAAGACACCTTAGTAGCTATCCACGTAACAATATTGTAGTGAATTTTATATTTATCAGATTCACCCATAAAAGTACATTGTTCTCCACATTTTTGTGTGAGATCTTCAGTAAAATCTTCGAATAAATCTGCTGAAATAAGTCCTAGATTTTGATACATATCTTTTAGAGCTCTGATGAAACCTATAACAAATGCTTTTATTCCTACCACATATTTACTCAAGTGGGGGGGGGGGGGTAGAAGGTGTCTATACCCACCTTTAAAGTCTTCAGTAATGAATGATATTTTTTCGTATTCACAAGCATTTACTTCAAATCCTATACCCCTCAAAATATTGGTAAGATGAGATACTGGATTTGCTGTATATTCTGTATATAGCGGCTGCTGCGGTTTATATTTTAACCATTTATCGCTTTTATAGAGTATATCCAAACTTCGCTTAAAGAAATTATCAGCAATAGTAATAATGAAAATCTGCCCTTTCGGTTTAAGTAGTGTATGAAGAATGGCAACGAAGGATCTGTTTGTGTGTAAAACAAAATTAAAATATATAAAATAAGAGTGTGCTCGTTTTTTTACCTTGTATCTGGTATAAGATGATCTACACAAGTTGAGAATATGTGATCATATTGATTCCCCATACCTTTCGTCATCTTATTATCCATAATATCCAATGTATGATAAACCAGTTTTTCAGCGCTGTTATGTTCTTTAGCAAATTGAATCATACCATCCAATTTATCGATTCCTACTAGTTTTTGAATACGGTTTTCTACCCACGGATAAAAGATTTCCTTTGTTATCGAACCCTCCCCACAACCTACTTCTAAACAGATTCCTTTGTTATTACTCCATTTTAATAAGTGACCATATTTCTTCAGCTGCTGCATAGCGATCTGTTTAGTAATATCATTGCAAAACCATTTGGCTGCGTAACTCATTGCAGTTGCAGATGTTTTATTTTCGAATTATAATGCAATACTAATATTTTCTATCACAAACTACTTGCAATTAGTGAATCTCGATTATTTATTTATCTTTATCTTAAAGTGCGTAATGAAAAGAGTTTCCGCTTCTAACTGCTATAATAACAAATCTTGAACGTAAACGGTCAAGATCAACTATATCTAATCATACACATGAGCATATTTTTTTCATAGTTATTACATTTCATCTGTTATGAAGATTTCCAATTTTGACCGCGTCGCAGTAGTGTAATATATACGAGGCAGGTTCAATAAATACACGTTCAAGTGATAGTATATATAAGCGGTTTATTTAAACTAAACAAAATTGTCATTACTACACAGGCAGGCATCCCACTGCTTCACAAGACGCTGTATACTGGTGTCGTACCACTTCTTCCTACTGGAATCGCTGTCCCTTGACTGCCTTCTTCAATGATCCAAAGACATGGAAGTCACAGGGTGACAGATCCGGATTGTAAGGGGGATGCTCTAATACCTCCCACCCCATCCGCACTATCTGTGATACGATGATGTTAGCGGTATGTGGACGGGCGTTATCGTGAAGGAGGATCACGCAATCCATAAGCATCCCAGCATCTTTAAATTCAAGATGTAATGGTCCACGGTGATCGAAAAAGCAGCATAACCTTGCCAGAGGAAGGTTAAGTTGTGAATTTCTGGTGCCCTGGAGATGATGGATGTTTCTACTGCATACTGTCACGTTTCGACTCATGCTCATAATGGTGACACCAACTTTCGTCACCAGCAACAATGCGGTGCAAGAAGGAATCTCCTTCTTCACGGTACCGCTGAAGATGCTGTAGTGAAAGACCCATGCGGTTGGCTTTGTGTTCATCAGTTAGTTGACGGGGTATCCATTGTGCACACACCTTTTGGTATCCAGCCTCATGAATTACAGCATGGATTGTTCCCACACTGATATCAAAACGATCTGTCAATTCTCTAACACGAACCCATCTATTCTCCACAACGGCGGTTCGCACAGTAGCGACATTGACGTCAATCTTCGCATGCCGATACTGAAACCTCAACAAAGACTGCATATTCTACGAATATCACGAGTCAACTGTTGTAATCATTTAAATCTTCATGCAATAGTTGCTATTTCATTTTTTTTAATCTCTATCAAATGTGTGATAAGACTTTTGCTACTATTTAGATTAATTTACAACTAGTTGCATGGTAGTGTCCAGATACTATGCATACATGTTTGCTATTGCTGACGGAGGCATAGGCCATAGGCAATAATTGTTAATATTTTAATTGATTTTTGCTTGAAATTGTTTTACTACTAAATTAATTTACCTATACTCTAGTAAAGTTTATAATATTTACAATTTAATATGTTGACTCCATTGGTTGTTTAGATTGTAGCAATAACTTTTTCCTTGAAGTACCTACATATATAGCGTATCTTTAAAGTTATTTTAGTCTTAGTAGCGTTCGTCCCACTATAAGAAATTGCATTGTTCATTATATGAATGTTCGGATATGAATTAATTTACTTTTGAATTGTGTAAATTTAGTTTAGTTGAAATTCAAAGAAAGTCCGTTTTCACAGTTATAGATTTTTTTGAAGTATGGCACTAGTAGCGTCTTCCAATTGATCCGATTCCTTCGCTATAAGTAAGGTACTATCGTCAGCATAGCAAATCAAGTAGTAATCAAATAAGAATTCAAAAATATCATTGACGAATAAAGAAAATAAAATGGGACCAAGAATAGATCCTTGCGTTCATGGTTTTGTCTTCTATTTTAACCAATTGAATTCTACCAGATAAATACACTATCCAGTCAGAAACCTTCCCTCTAAATCCCAACAAATGCATTTTGCTGACTAACAAGTTACGCTTAACACACAAATGCCTTTGTTAAATCGCAGATAATTCCGACAGGATAAAGTCCAATAAAACCCTAATAGTAGATTTACCTACTCTAAAACCATGCTGCTGTGAAGATAAAAGATCAAACTTTTCTATGAAATCATTAATTCTATGTAGCATTGTGTATTCGAAAAGTTTAGAAAAACTGGAAGATAAGGAAATAGTCCGGTAATTAATTATTAATATTTTCCACATCTCCTTTCTTATGGACTGGCTTAATAAAGGAAGTAGCTCTAGGAAAGTGCCTTCTGCAAACGATATATTAATTAAACATGTTAAGGGTTTAACAAGTTGGTACTTGTAACTTTTGTCAATTGTGAATTTGAAATTTAACAAATATTATAATTTTTAAAATATTATATTACATATATATGTAATATGTAATTCTATAATATTTTAAATTGTTTGAACTGAGACTAAGTTATAGTTTACTATCGTATGTTAATTAGCATCGTTTAGGAACTGACGTTTACAAAGTACTTAATTAAATTTTGTATTGTACTATTTCTTCTTGAAACAATCGAAATATTTAGATGTTGAATAAAGGAGTTCCTATTTGATATTACAGGCTAAATACTCGTTTTCTTTTACATTATTATAACACATCAAAACAACAATAAATAAAAAACAAAATTAAATAAACAGATAAAGTGAAGTTACAATATTTATTTGAACTTCTATATTTAGTATTCCAGTGTTGCTTACGTTTTGACAGTTGTAAAACCAGCAATTTCGATTTATTTGCACTGGATAAACTTGAACTGATGAGGACGATCTTTGATGTATCTGTTTAGAACTATAGACAAGTTCCTTCTTGTAAACTGACGGAGCTCTCAACAGTAACAAACCTGATGATGTAGTTAATTTTGATAACGGGTTCATAAGAATCATGAGTATCAATTGAAGAACAGAAGAAGAAGAAAATAAATAAGGATGATATCATATACTGAAAAAAAAGATATGCTACCATCTATATCGTTTCATTGATTGTTCAGGTAAAGGTAAGACGTCCGTTAAGGTTCAGTCATTGGATCTTCCAGTACAATATACATTCTATCTCTTGTCCTGTTTAAAATACAAACCTCAAGAAGTCATTCTTATGCTCCAAGATGATTATACAAATGCAATTTTCTAATTTTCATTTAATCTGACTGGAAAAGTAGATGGATTTACATAAATTCCGATCTAGTTACTGTACAATTTCGATTGATCACTGTCTCAACATATTAAATCCTACAAAGAGGAGCGCGATCTTGTTTGGTTCCAAGAAATTTATAGCGATAATCTTTCTAATTATTTTTCATCTAAACAAATCAATAACGTAAATATTTCACTCGTCAATGAAGTTAAAACTCTGGGCTTACATTTAGATAATACTTTTCGTTATCGCAAACAAATATCAAAATATGTGCGCAGTGCTTACTTGAACTTAAAGAAATTATATCCGTTCCGTCGTATACTAAACCTACATATTAAGAAAACTCTGTGCGAAGCTTTCGTCCTTTCACATTTTACGTTCTGCTCCGCTCTTTATCGTTAGCTGCATAAATCAATTTACGGCTAATCGTATTCAAAAAGTCCAAAACTCTTGTCTTAGGTTTATCCATGGTAAACAGAAATATGATCGCATAAGCTATAAGCTAACGCTTACCGGTTGGCTCAATATGTATAATCGTCGATAAATTTCAATGTCTTGGGCTATATCAAGGGTTGTCTTGTTGAAGTCACCGGCCTACCTTTATAATATAAATCAGATTTTGAACAGATATCCATAAGGTTTAACTACTAGATAATTAGAATCGTTTAATTTCTCCACCAATACACAAAACAATTTTTTTTAAAAATCGTTCTTGAAACAATCAAATCTATACTGAATATAATGGTTTTCTTTTACATTATTATAACACATCAAAACAACAATTAAAAAACAAAATTCCTGAGTTGAGATTATTATTAAGGTCATCATTGTTTAGATGCAAGTTAAAACTTATTTGAACTTAGGATGCAGGCCCGTTAGTGCTGATGGTTCAGTTTCGATCCAGCGGTACAAACACAAGATTTGTTTTACTGATTCTTGAGTATTTTTACGGTCGATAATATCAGGCATCACCGAATTTAGATTAGACAATTGCTTTTTGTATATCTGACGGAGTCTATTACTACAAGGTCAACAAGTTCTACTGGATTAGTTAATTTTGATTACGGGTTCTTAAGAATCATACAACATATTTTGAAGATCTCTTGTACATTGTAAACTTTAAGTCTGCTATAATAAAGCCATTTATTTATTTATTTATTTATCTATGCTCCATCACAATGACAAAATTGATGACTCAATTGGAGAGAGAGATAAAAACAGAAGCCTAACATTGTAACATTTTACAATTTTATCGAAACACAGGACGAAGAACAGCAATGAGTGCATTGCTACGTAATGAAATCTCACCACACTCGGTATTCGCATAATATTCATTATATTCGGCAATTTGGCGTCGCTATCGGATATGACAAATACCTACGACAACAGAACCCAATTGAGGGCGATAACTTGCATAATGTTAATGAGGCACTATTTGAAAAGGTAAGTGCTTTACAGTACACTATCTTTGTAACTCTCTAGAGTTTTGCAAAAGTTTTGGTCGTGTCTTAGCCTGAAACTCAACTCCAAATTGTTATCACACATTTAGAGTGCACAAAATAAAGGTAGTTTACAAGCAAAAATGGTTCCTAAACATCACCAAGTCATATCAGATCTTGGCCTACCTCCTTTAGTACCAAACTTATTACTTAATGTATCTGAGCAATAGACACATAATATTTTTGATATCCAAACTAACAAGTGTATAACAAATATATAGCCAATTGATTTGCTGCTCTGCTGACTTGGTAAGGACGCAGATTTTAAATAAACTGTACGTGCAAAATATAATCTAACAAATATTTTATCAACGGATCGGTATATTTCTATTGTATCATAGATATGCATGTCTTAAATCATCGTCAAATTACTTTTATCAAAAGCTAAACAAACATACAAAAGATTATCCGGACCAATTAATTTTCTTGAAATATCCTAATCGCAAATTAATAGTAAAATATGTTCATCCTAAAATATCGATAAAATATAACAATATAAACATAGGTAATACAAGATTTGAGGATAATGTTTTTAAAAGATTCCTTCAAATTATTATAACACACAATCTAATGTAGTTTCAACAAAAATTTTATCTATTTTATGTATGTAGAGCTTCATTTGACATGTACGAAATAGTTATTTATAATATATGTAAGTGTTAAAAGTGCGATTTTATTTTATGAGATGGGAAGAACGGAAGGAACGAGCGTAGCGAGTTTAGTAACCCTTCCCCTCTAATACAAATAATAAAGTAACTATCATTAGTGTTAAAAAATATTTTTAACACGCTATGTTCTAAAACTGCTTGCATTAAAACTGCCACTTTTAGTGACAGTTGTATAAAAAAGCTTTTTCAGGTGCTGAAAAATGAAACGAAAGAGCACTAATTAACTAAACTAACTAATGATGAGTTAAAAATGCTCCTGGACAAGTTACTCGGAGTCATCGATTGATAATATTAATCACCTATCTTCGTAATCTGTTGCTTCACGGAACCTAAATAAATTGATGAACGCTGTAGAAGTGGGAATTGTCATGATGTGTCTTCTTCGTTTGGGTATCCTACAATATCCACAGAAAAAAAAATGGATCACACCCATATCTGCTCCCCCAACAGATTTCCCAAAGTTTTTTTGTGAATAGTTATCTGCATTTATCTTTTCGTAACATTTCAAATTGTTACCTATGCTGCCCTAGGCTGGTCCAGTACCAGCATGTCTCAAATGAAGCGGCTGAACATCTTGCAAAACCAACTGTTACGAATGATTATCGTGGTCCCATGGTATGTCAGAAACGATCAAATTCCTAGAGATTTGGGTATTACAAAGTTGAGTGAGTACGTCGTGGTACCGGTTTGGAAAACCCTCGAGGAAACATCACTGTCCCGAGTTCCCGAAGAATTTCAACCGAAGATTATTCGAGAACATGACGCGGTAATAGAACATCATTGATACTTAATTCTATTTCTCATCAGCGATGGAAGCCAACCCATCAACACACCAGGACTACCAGAAGGACATTTCAAGAGGAAGTGGATGAAGAGGAGCTCAGCTGAAAAACAGACCACAAAAATCAACGCGATGACGATTCTTCATGTTGTTGATTTTTCTTTCACCTTTTTCGTTAGCTTTGTATTGAATATCTGGAAATTTCTTTGATATTTTTATGTTCTCTCTTTACTTTCTGTTCTCGTTCCTGATTCTAAGTTCATTGTTCCACTTCCTTTCTCAGTTTTTACTAGTCCTCTATATTTGTGCAATTAATGGAATTGGCAGTAACACTGGCAACTTGGGAATCTTTATTGTTCCTTCATTTGCCCCAGATTTTCTAGCAGAAAGTTGAATAACAGTTAAAGGAAAATCATGAGAGTCAGAATATCTACAAAAAAACGGTAATATCCAGTAGTTAGACCCGATGGGAGATGTAAGGCGACAAGCTTCTACCATATCGATGAGTCGCAGGTTTTTGGTGTATATCGAATGACCGTTTAGAATGAGCACAACAACGAACTCTTTCCATGCTTTAGGAAATAGGAGTATTATAAAAGTTTCAATCTAGTAAACAGTTTTGCGAATAAAGATAAGAACGGTCTTTATATGCTTCTGATTAAAGTACTTTTTATTTGTTTCCAATTTGTCAGTGATATGTTTTTGTTTATAACTCACATCATTTACATGTCATTAAGTACATCAAAACAAATTTTGCTTTTATCAATATTTATTCTAACTCCTTGTTTATCTTAATTCCTAGATGTATGTATATATCTTTGAATAAATAATAGATTTGCATTTATTTTGTCTTGTAACACATATTTCCGTATAACTAAAATGCAGATATGTCGACTAAATTTAATTTTTAAATATTTTCTTTAAAACACCGGGAAAAGTTCATGCAAAAGTAAACTACAGTTGTTGTTGTAGGTATTTATTAGTCTACAATCAAGAACCATCTAGAACCCTAGGATTTCATTTTCTTGGTAGCAACTAAAATTAACGGTTCATAAATTGCTTCATATGTGTCAGGTTCACCTAAGTAAGAACAAATTTCACGAGAATTCCTCATATGTTCTTGAAAGTACTCCTCTTGCAAATCTTTTGGTATTCGTTTAAAATGTTCAAACATTCTGAATCCAGCCCTCAAGAAATCTGAAATAACAATGAATGAAATCAATATACCATATAAATTTGTTCAAAGTTACCTGTAAAGTTTTCAATTACATATTTTTTCTTTTCATAATCACACACATCTAATTCAAAACCGACGTCATTTAAAACATTTTCAAAATATTCCTTAGGATTGTTGGTATAATTTGCAAAAACCGGTTCTGCAGGAATATATTTCGTCCATTTCTGTTCCTTGAATTGCTTAGCGAAAGATTCATTCAAATAGAATTTATCTGTTAGACTTATTACGAAAATTTGACCGTTTGGCTTTAACATCTTATGGAATCCGGTTAACAATGATCTAGAAAATTTTGTAAGGTAGTTATCACAAATAATAACGATTAAATATTTTACTTTGTATCTGGTATCCATTGAGCCAAATGAAATGCAAATATATGTCGGAATTGGTTCTCTAATCCATTTGTTTTGTTCTGATCCATTACATCCATAACTTGATAATCTATTTCTTTAATGCTGTTATGCTCCTTTGCATAGTTAATCATTCCATCAAGTTTATCGATTCCCAATATTTTTTGTACACGATTTTTCACGTAGGGGTATAAAACTTCTGCCGTTACAGAGCCATCTCCGCAACCTGCATCCAAAATATTCTCTCTACAATTTTTCCATTTCAATAAGTGTCCAAACTTTTGAATGTAAAGCTTTGCATTTGGTTTAGTAACATTATTCTTGGCCCAGATGGATGCATAACTCATGATCTTATGTTACAACAACTAGTTATTATGCCGCGAGTTTGATATATTAGTCGAACTTCAATTGTACCTAAACAATAACAAAACTGCGTAAGAACAACAGGGAGCGACTTATATACTTGAATCAGCGTTGGGTGGTGATAAGGTGTTTCGAGTATTTTAGATTAAGCAGAAAAGTTACAATAATACAGTAAATAGAATATTTGCACGTACTGAAACATTGTACTATGCAAAATTCTCTCACGTAGTCCTTGATTGTCACAGGTTTGAATGATTCTGGCTATAGAACGAGATATTCCGTCAATCATAAAAATAATTCATATTGTCACAGAGAATAATGTATTAACGGTATTAAATAAATAAAGTAAATACCTTCATACAACAAAAAGATAATGCAAAGAATAAACCAGCTCTGATTAACTAACTCACTCATAATCACGTTATGGCCCGAAAGGCCTATCATACAACTGTAAGTGTGAAAAGTAGTCACACGCTTCTAGAGAATGTAAAATAAAAACAAAAAAAAGATATACATTTGAATTATTTTTCTTTAACTTCTGTTTTATTACTTAAGTTTTTTAATAAAAAATTAGTGCGCTTTTAGAATAGTTGTTCAATTTTTCTTGTCTAGCATATCTGAAAATTACTCAACATTGATTATCCCTTTGTTCTAACATAAGAAGTTCCTAAATATGTAGATATACATACATACATATACATTACTTATTTTATCTATTATCGCATATATTTGGCTTATTCAGCAAGGCTATATGCTACAGCAAAGCCGAACTTTTATCGAACTTTAGTTATAATTATCTAAGTTTATTATAAGTCACAACAATGTCCTGGGGTTTGATCTAATTTTACAGTTCAGGCAAAGTTTAAAATTATATTCGCATCATATAGTGATTACAAGCTAGACGGCAAAGCTGCACACATAACCTCATCGGAGAAAAACTTCATTGTTACCAATCTCTTTAACTAATTTAATTAAATGAAATTGTCTTAAACATTTGTGTCTCGAAAAATTTTAAATAATGTAACATTCTTCAAGCATTTATGTATATCCTAACAATTATTTTACCTTAGTAGCTACAAAAGTAAACGGTTTGAAGTATAATAAATATTTGTCTGGTTCTCCCAAATATTTACACAATTCCTTACTAATTCTTAAAGAGTCTTGGAAAAACTCTTCTTGCAGTGCTGCTGGTATTTGTCCGAGATACTCGTACATGGATAATGTAGTACTTGTAAAATCTAAAATGGAAATACTGAAGTATCTGCAGCAGTTTTCAATCTATTTCGAATTTGCCCGTGAAATCTTCTACCTCGTAAAACTTCTCCTCGTAATCACATCCTTCCAATTTAAAGCCGAGATCTGTCAAGAGATTTTCAAAATATTGAATGGGCTTTTCGGTATAATCTGCGAAAACTGGTTTCACCGGAACGTATTGCGTCCATTTACTTTCTTTGAATTGCTGTTTAAATACTCCATTCAAATACAAATCTAAAAAACCAGTTACGAAAATTTGGCCGTTTGGTTTTAACATCTTATGGAATCCACTCAACAATGTTCTGAAATAATTTCGGAATTATGTATAAATTGCATATAATATTATCTTACGCTATTGTAAAAATATTAATCATAAAAGGATTTGAAAGGAATTTGAGATAAATAATTTAAATATACGACCGCATATGGATGACTAGAATTAGATTAATTACTAATCCTACACAAAAATTTTCAAATTTCATAGATATGCAAATCAATATAATGTCACTTTACTGGAATAAAATCTGCTTGTTATCAATATTTGTAAAATCTTTCTTGATGAGATTTTCCAATACACACAAATTTGAATTGAAAAATTATATATTTACACAAACAATTGTGATAACTTTCAGATACAATAGAAGCGGCTCGTCCAGGAAATGTTGACAAATAATTCTCAACCAATTATTGGCTATATATTGAATCGGATTAAACAACTAACTATCCGCTATTCTTCACCAACTAGGCTATTCAGGCATTCGCGGTATTTGATAATGAGTTAAAGCGCCTGGAAAGGTAAAGAAACTATTAGTAAAAGTTCTGATCGTGCTGAGGTCTGAAACTCAGCTCCAAATCATTATCGTATACTTGCAGAAGATACCACCAAGCGAGTTGAAAATTTCAGATTGTTTAATATTTTTCAGCAAACCAAATAACTAATATAGCTACATATTACAGCTATTTGTATAAAAACTTGCTAACGCATAGCTTTAGTTGACTGACAGCAGAGTAGCAGAGTTTAGCTGAATTTGCTCAAACTGCCATAACAAAATGATATACGTAAAAAGTAAAATATACAATTAACTTGCAATAAAGATTTTTGGATTGGTACAGTTAGTCGAAAATGTCAAGAGCCCAACACGGACAATTTTTTGAAAGACAGATATTTCGTAGGAAACTAAAAAGAACAGTTTGCAAGAAAAATAGCTATTAACCACCAAATATTACCAGATATTGTCCTGCCTCCTTTTCAAGAGGAAGACCACAAATGGTTTCAGATCGTGGTCACATACGGTACCTATATCATTATTTATTTTATTTAATAAGCAATAGATACATGATAGTTTACCTGGTAGGTATCTGGTATCCAATGCGTCAGGTGTATAGCAAATATATGACCAAATTGATTCGCTGCTTTGCTGACTTGCGTTTTATCCATAACATCCATGATTTGATAATCTATTTGATTATGCTCTTTTGCGAAACTTATCATCCCATCGCGTTTATCAACAGCTACTATTTTATGAACATGATTCTTAGCTATTGGATGCAAAATCTCTTACGTAACCGATCCTTCACCACAACCAGCGTCCATATCATTTTCTCTATAACGTCCCCATTTTAGCAAATGCCCAAACTTTTCAAATTGATATTTGACATTTCGTCTGCTAACAGTATTTTTAAACCACAAAGCCGCGTAGCTCATACTTGCAAATGATGCCGTAATGTGCAACGAAATTATACGTGCAACATATAACAAATCTTTTATCAGCTTATCGACATATATTGAATCAAATATATTTCATAATCATAATATTTTAGGGAATTGTAAAATTACCTTTATCAAAATAATAAACAAATATGAAAGATTATCCGTGCAAATTAATTGTCTTAATCACAGAAACAATAATAAAATACTTTATTTTGATGGTAATGTTTTTAAGAGATTACTTAAAATTACTGTAAGTTATTATTGACATTAGTTTTCTTAGTAGCTATCAAAATTAACGGCTCACAAATTATTTCATATGTGTCAGGTTCGCCTAAATAAGTACAAATTTCACGAGAATTTGTCATATGCTCCTGAAAGTATTCTTCTTTCAACTCTTTTGGTATTCGATTGAAATGTTCAAACATATTGAATCCAGCCCTCAAGATATCTGAAATAACAATGAATGAAATCAATACATCAATTCAATTTGCTCAGAGTTACCTGTAAAGTTTTCAATTACATATTTTTTCTTTTCATAATCACACACATCCAATTCAAAACCGACGTCATTTAAAACATTTTCAAAATATTCCTGAGGGTTGTTGGTATAATTCGCAAAAACCGGTTCTGCAGGAATATATTTTATCCATTTCTTTTCCTTGAATAGCTTAGCGAACGATTCATTCAAAAAAAATTTATCTGTTACACTTATTACGAAAATTTGACCGTTTGGTTTTAACATCTTATGGAATCCGGTTAACAATGATCTAGAAAATTTTGTAAGGTAGTTATGTCCTAATTAAGAACGATTAAATGCTTTACTTTGTATCTGGTATCCATTGAGCCAAATGCAATGCAAATATATGTCGAAATTGGTTTTCTAATCCATTTGTTTTGTTCTGATCCATTACATCCATAACTTGGTAATCTATTTCTTTAATACTGTTATGCTCCTTTGCATGGTTGATCATTCCGTCAAGTTTATCAACGGCCAATATTTTTTGTACATGATTTTTCACGTAGGGGTACAAAACTTTTGCCGTTACAGAGCCATCTCCGCAACCTGCATCCAAAACATTATCCCTACAGTTTTGCCATTTCAATAAGTGCCCAAATTTTTCAATGTAAAGCTTTGTATTTGGTTTAGTAATATTATTCTTGGCCCAGATGGATGCATAACTCATGATCTTATGTTACAACAACTATTACGCTGCGAGTTTGATATATTAATCGATCTCGAACTTGAATTGTATCTAGACAATAACAAAACTGCGTAAGAACAAAAGTCTGCAACTTATGTATGTATATATTTGAATCAGCACGCTACGTGGTGATAAGGTGTTTCGAGTATTGTAGGTAAAAGAAAAATACAATAATACAGTAAATAGAATATTTTCACGTACTGAAACATGGTACTATGCGAAATTCTCTTACGTAGTCCTTGGTTGTCACTGGTTTGAATTATTCTGGCTATACAACGAGATATTCGTCAATCGTAAAAATAATACGACTCTTGAACGATTTAATTCTTTTTATATTGCTTACGTTTTGACGACTTCAAAACCAGAAAGGAGAACGTGACAAAACTTGCACCGATAAGGACAATGTTTGATGCATTTCTTTCGAATTGCAGAGAAGATTATTCTCCGAGTATGTATCTTACCATCAATGAACAACTGATAGCATTACGTGGTAAGTGTCCATTTGTACAATGCATCCCAAGTAAACCGTCCGAGTATTTATTTTCACTGATGCCAATCGTTTTCGTATCTATTTGATTTTGTCCTACAAAACTATGTGCTATATAAATCCCGAATGTTTAAAATGTGTTGGGGTTAGATGTAATTTCACAGTTCAATCAAAGCTTAAAACTATATTCGTAATATATGATTACAAGCCAGCTAACAAAAGTGCACGCATACTCTCATCGGGGACAAACTTCATTGCTATCAATCTACATATATACTTAATTAATTTAATTTAATTAAACTGGCTTAAACATCTGTTTCGTAAAAATTTTCTATCTGGACACGTGTCATAGGAATGTTTTAAATAATCTGGGAAAAATTTAAATAATCTACATATACACATGTAACATTCTTGAAGCATTTATTTATATTCTTACAATCATTTTACCTTGGTAGCTACGAAAGTAAATGGTTTGTAATATAATAGATATTTGTCTGGTTCTCCCAAATATTTACATATTCCCTTACTAATCCTTAAATGGTCTTGGAAAAACTCTTCTTGCAGTACTGCTGGTATTTGTCCGAGATACTCGTACATGGATAATGCAGTACTTGTAAAATCTAAAATGGAAATGTTGAAGTATCTGCAACAGTTTTCAATCTATTTCGAATTTACCCGTGAAATCTTCCATCTCGTACAACTCCTCCTGGTAATCACATCCTTCCAATTTAAAACCGAGATCTGTCAAGAGATTTTCAAAATATTGGATGGGATTTTCGGTATAATCTGCGAAAACTGGTTTCACCGGAACGTATTGCTTCCATTTACCTTCTTGGAAATGCTGTTTAAATACTTCATTCAAATACAAATCCAAAAAACCAGTTACGAAAATTTGGCCGTTTGGTTTTAACATCTTATGGAATCCACTCAACAATGTTCTGAAATAATTTCGGAATTATGTATAAATTGCATATAATATTATCTTAAGCTATTGTAAAAATATTAACCATAAAAGGATTTGAAAGGACTTTGGGAAGAACAATTATACTTTACGACTGCGTATGTATGACTAGAACCAGATAAATTGATGAGATCAGTAAAGTCCAATGCACATAAATTGCAATTGAAAAATTATATTTTTACACAAACAATTGTGATACCTTTGAGATACAATACAAGTGGCTAGTACAGACAATTTTGATAAATAATTCTCAAACAATTATTGGCTATATTTATATTGAACTAGATTAAACAACTGACAAAACGCCATTCTTCACCAGCCACGTTATTCAGGCGTTTACGGTTTTGTGATAATGACTTGAACCGCCTGAGAAGGTAAGGAAAGTATTAGCAAAAGTGCTGATCGCGCTGAAGTCTGAAGAGCATATCGTCAAGCGAGTTGAACATTTTAGATTGTCTAATTTTTTTCAGCCGATCAAATAACTAGTATAGCTACATATTACATCAATTTGTATTAAAATTAGCTAATTAGCAATTTTTGTTTCTTTCACTTCAAAGCTGTTCAGGGCACCATGTAGGAGGAGGAATTTTCAGAATATCATTTCAAGTAGCAGAATAATTTACTTTTAGCATTTTTTCTAATCTTTCCCATTTTTATCGTAGTACTTGCAATTTATATAAATCAAGTTAAACTAGATTAGAGACTAGAGACTAGAGTTAAACTAAATTTATACATAGAAAAGTTCAGTAGAGGGTTTCAAGAGCCAAAACAATACATGGACAATTTCAATTTTTTGAACAGGATAGAAATTTCATTGGAAATCAAAAGAAAAAAACACTTTGCAAGAAAAGTAACTATAAACCACTTAAATCCCATCACATATTGTCCTGCCTCCTTTTCAAGAGGAAGACCACAAATGGTTTCTGATCGTGAGATACGGTACCTATATCATTACTTTATTTAATAAGCAATAGATACATTTTACCTGGTATCTGGTATCCAATGCGACAGGTGTATAGCAAATATATGACCAAATCGATTCGCTGCTTTACTGACTTGCGTTTTATCCATAACATCCATGATTTGATAATCTATTTGTTCTATTTGATTATGCTCTTTTGCGAAACTTATCATCCCATCGCGTTTATCAACAGCTACTATTTTATGAACATGATTCTCAACTATTGGATGCAAAATCTCTTTCGTGATCGATCCTTCGCCACAACCAGCGTCCATAACATTTTCTTTATAACGTCCCCATTTTAACAGATGCCCAAACTTTTCAAATTGATATTTGGCATTTCGTCTGCCAATAGAATTTTTAAACCACAAAGCTGCGTAACTCATACTTGCAAATGAGTCTGTTATGTAAGGAAATTATACGCAAACAACTAATCTTTTATCAGCTGATCAGCATATTATTATTGGATTATAGATCAGATATTATCTTTATCAAAAAATAAACTATCATAAAAGATTATCCGGGCAAATTAATTGTCTTCATCACAGAAACAATCGCAAATATTTTATTTGGTGGTAGTGTTTTTAAGAGATTACTTAAAATCACTGTTAAGTTATTAGTGATAAATAAAATAATTGTTACTTCAATTTATAAGAGTTTTGGAAGTACTGATTAGGGATAGTATACTGGGCGTGAAAAGCACATCTGTTTCTAAAATACTTCCTTTTATTCCTTTCTTTTGAATATCAAAAAGTTTCTGCCTGGCACCAAGAATCCCTGAGGATGCTCAACTAATAGAAAAGATAAAACCTCAGAGAATTTCAGTTGTTAAAAAGAAACATATTAACATCTTAGTTTTCCATGTGATAGATAAAGTATTGAGTTCAATTTCTAAACGAGTTAAATTTTGCAAGAATCATAGAAGTTTCAAAAATTTTCTTTTGTTTGTTTTTACACTTAATGGTCCATCTTCTAAAACAAGTCCACCTCAATGATTTACATGTTATGGCCGCCAGAACCATAAATGATCATGAGAGAGCGTTTAACCCTACTGGTATTTCGGAATAACAAACCTCCGTTGATCCCAAACTCTATTTTCTAACTCAAATATTTATTAGTACATATTAAGTGAGGGAATAGTGCCTACATGAGGATAAACAAATACAAATCATATACATTTTCTCAGACACCCAAGCAGCACTAAAGACTCTAGGTATGTAACTTTAATGTTAACCTGGGACTGTCTGCTCAAGATAAAAGGTGTCACCCAAAGAAACACAGTTATACTGATGTGGATATTAAAGTGCTGATAAAATCAGGGTAATGACTTTCGATTCATTGCACCTGAACCATACTGTAGCTTTATTAAAAGCAGAAAAGAGCTCACCATCTACAGTGGCTGGTGACTGATCAAAAAAATCTCGACTGGATTAACCTTACAAAACCAAGACAACCGAAAAAATTCATTACCTTTTCAGCCACTTCGGCTAAATCGCTGCCGCATGTCAACAACAGATATCTTAGCACCATCATGGCTTTATTCACCGGCCACCCTCAACAAGATTGGAAAGATTGACAGAAATATTTGAATCCGTCAAAACAGTAAGAAAGTACGTATTTTCATAAGTCGAAAGCTTTCAAGGAAACTGTAACGCAAGTGTTGAAAGTTTTTACGATTTGTATGAGAAATAATTATTTCTACAATAATTGTACAGTTAACTGTTCAGCTATACAGATGGGTTTTGACAACTACAATGGTTTGGCATTTACGCCTATAAACACTCTAACCATTGGCAAAATATTTTGACTCTTGTACCCACCAAAACATAAAGCGAATAAGTAATAAACTTCACAGACTTCAATAAAAAAACTAAGTGTGTAATTTGATAGCTGTCAAAAATATGTTGATAGTTGCCCGTATGAAAATACAATACACACTATTTAAATAGTTTAGAACTCATTCCTGAATGTCTTAGTGATCTGCGAGAACTGGCTATAGGAAACACAGTTAAACGAGTTACTTCAAATCTCAAAATGTTAAATATATGTACTGTCACGGCCAAAGACATTAAGATTACTTGCTTTCTTGGCGCCCTGTGATATTCACTCTTTAAATTTGACGGGAACTTTTAACAATGTGTACATGCAATTACACATGGTGGACGTACACGTCTGTTGCTTGTCTACGTTGCGTTTCCCTATGTTCAGCGGCGCTCACATCTGCTATATATGTATGTATGCACGAGGATGCCCACAGGGAGGTGTCCTGTCCCCTCTATTGTGCGACATGGTAATTGACGAACTGCTCGTTCTGCTAAACAATGCAGGCTTCTATACACAGGGATATGCTGATGACATAGTGATACTCACCGTTGGTAGGAGTACCAGCATAATCTCAGAACTTATGCAAAGGGCATTAAAGATAGTAGAAGGGTGATGCAAGAAGGAGAACCTTGGAGTAAACTCGGAAAAAATTGCGCTTGTACCATTCACCAAAAGGAGGAGATTGGAAGGCCTGAGAGCACCGACTCTATAAAATAAAGTTATACAGATTAGTCAGGAAGCCAAGTTCCTAGGAGTGATCTTGGACTCTAAACTAAACTGGAACACACATTTGGAAAAAAATGACTGACAAATGTAAAAGGGTGTTAATAACAACCCGTAGAACAGTTGGAAAAACATGGAAACTCAAACCGCATATGACGTATTGGTTGCATAGTATGGTAGTAAGACCCATGATAACTTATAGCTACCTGGTCTGGTGGCCAAAAATTACACAGAAGCATGCGATAATTAACCTCTCGAGAATTCAGAGATTAGCATGCCTATGTATGTCAGGCAGCCTTAAAGGCTCTAGCATCTTATTACAGTTTATTAAAGCTCTCAGGCTGGATGGGGAGCTGTGACTGCGGGCAAAACCCAGCAGCTTACACCTCATATAAGGGGACGGTTGCGGTGCAATATCACCCTTATATCTAAATCTAAATCTAATCTTATTACATAGCCTCCAAACTAGTATGGCAATGTCTGCAAAACCTAACTGCCCTGGTCAGAAACAACAAGGTCACCTTGGTGTGGGTTCTGGGACACAGGGGTATAGCAGGCAATGAAACTGCAGACCAGCTAGCGAGGTAAGGTTCCCAAATGAAATTTACCGGGCCGGAGCCAGGTCTAGATATTACAAAGAGTGCAGTTCGTGGTGCAATTAAGGAGTGGATTATAAAACAACACCAACTAAATTGGAACCATGTAGCTGGACAAAGGCACAGCAAACGGATGATGGAACGACCGTTTCAACGACTAACTGCTGACTTACTTGCATTAAACAGGACTCAGATTAGGGCAGTAACATGTCTATTAACAGGACACGGCTGTCTAAGAGGTCACCTGCACAAGATGGGGATCTATAAAGATGAACCTCTATGCAGACTCTGTAATGAGGAGGAGGAAACAGCCTTTCATATAATCTTCGAATGCGTAGCACTAAGTCAACGTAGGGTTGCTTTGCAAAGCGCGTTTAATCTACCAGTGGAGAAAGATTTACCAAACAGGCTTCTAAACCTGATCGAGGGAACTAACCTATTTGAGTAAAATGGAATCAAGGCAGGAATAACACAATAGGCCCAGTGGGCCACAGTATTAAAGATAATTAGAGACTGCCCTACTTTGATAGCAATCAAATCAAATCAAATCATGTATGCACGACAACGCCCGACTGCACACACAAACCTTTGCGGAAGAGCACCAGATACGAATGCTACCATGACTGGGATATGATCGATCGAACACTTCGACATTATTCGGCTAACGTTGAGGAGCTATGGAGGCAAGTTGAAGAAGCATGGTTGGCCAACCCTCCCGCTACCATACAACGACTTATTGACTCTATGCCTCGTCGTGTAGCGATGGTACGCGCTGCTCGCCGGAGATACTCTTGTTATTGATATATCCTCTCCCTATATATCAAATTTCATTGGAATAGAATCAGACGTTTAGATTATATAGAGTGTGCTCGTCACTTTTTTCCAACAGTTTAAACTAGAAAAGAAACCATTTATCTATATCTCGAGTGTATGCATTTTCAACGCCAAAAGTAACTGAAAAAACTTAGCTTTTAATACAAAAATTATGTCAATTATTTCGAAAGGGATTTGGTTCAGGAATATATGCATTTTACGTCACGATTTCTCTAACAAAATTACTACAAACTGACTTTACTACAGTATCTACGTTCTCACGTGAGACAAAGAGCATTTTTATCATTCCGATAACGTAGTAAGTTAATTTCACCAGAGCAAACAGATTAGCGCTTCTTTTTGGACAAAAACCACAAATTAAATGTCATTAATATTTATTCTATCCAAGATATTTATGTTATTTTAGTAGCTATAAAAGTGAATGGTTCATAATACAACTCATATTTATCTGGTTCGCCTAAATAAGTACAGGATTGATGACAAAGTCTTAAGAAATCTTGGCGGTACTCTTCTTGTAACTCAGGTGGTATTCGCGAAAAATGTGCATACATTGACAAAGCACTCCTCACAAAATCTAAAACAAACCAAAACATATCCAGGACATATTCAAATTGGTTAAATTTACCTGTAAAACGTTCTTCTTGAAACATCTTCCTTTCATGATTGCATGCATCCAACCTAAAGCCAATATCGTTCAGAATCTCTTCAATGTGCTGTGTAGGATTACTGGTATAGTTTGCATATACCGGTTCTTTTGGTAGGTATTTTGCCCATTTACCTTCTTGAAATTGCTTTTGAAATGCGTGATCCATAAAATGGTCGGCAATACTAACTATGAAGATTTGACCATCTGATTTTAACATTTTATGGAATCCTGTCATTAGTCCCCTTATAAAATTTAAATTGTAAAGCATTAAACCACAGTATAAAATGTTTTACCTTGTATTTGGTATCCAATGTGCTAAATGTATAGCAAATATGTGATCGAATTGATTTTGTGCCTTTTTAACTTGCGCCTGATCCATAACGTCCATAATTTGGTAATCTATCTCTTCCACCTTATTGTGTTCTTTCGCAAAATTTATCATCACTTCTGATTTATCTACGGCTAGTATTTTTTTAACATGGTTCTTAACAGCTGGATACAAAATTTCCTTTGTAATAGAGCCTTCACCGCAACCTGCATCCAAAATATCTTCTTTATAATTCTTCCATTTCAAAAAATGTGTAAATTTTTCAAATTGATATCGAGCATTTTGTCTAGGTATAGTAGTTTTGAACCACAACGATGCACAACTCATACTTGTTTACGGTAAAATGTGTGTCACTGGATTATATGAATATATACACCCTATCTTATCTTACCGATTTAATAACAGTAAAAAAATGCCTCGTTAAAACATAATTATTAGATCAAACTACAAGATTAGTAGATATTAATCAGATAATCCTATCTGATTTAATAAACTTCCACTTTTAAGTCAAATAAAACAGGAATTTATTGCATAATAAATAGTAAATTGGAATTTAATTAATTGCAGTTGCAGTTAATTGCAGTTGCAGTTAATTGAACCTGAACGTGGAAATATATTTAAGATTGAAAGATAAGATCATACATACAGATCATTCGATATATACATGCTTGTATGAATGACACAACATTTTAAATGAATTCGAATACGACAATTAAATGCATTATACATTATTTTTCATATTTAAAAACAAGTTCCATCGTTTGCTAAAAGCAAAATTCTTTAAAAAATGGCTTTTCATTAAGAGAAAGAGAGAGTCACCGGTATTATTTAAAACAAAAACACACTTTCTGAACAATCAACCCGATTTTTTCCCAGATAGGAGAAAGATGAGGGTGGTGTCATCAATATGTAAGAATTATAAAAATACAGCAAAAATATTGGAATACAAATAAAATAAAAGATTACTAACATTTAAGTGAGAAATTCAACGCTGAATTCACGTACTAAATACATTCCTATCATAATATATCAGTTTTATCAAAGTTTCGTGCAAGTTATTCATATTGTAATGTCAACATCGTCAGCATACAACATTCTATCAGCATTTCTACTTAGGCGCATCGCAACATTTATAAAGCATTTATTAACACAATAAAGCCGCTGCTTTATTTACCTTTATATCCTTATATGTACGAGGGAGCGTTTTTATATTCGCGGAATGGGGGATAAGGGGTGGAAATAAAAAAACCAAATTATTTTTCTTTTTCAATATATTCACCTGCAAGACGGATACATTTTTCACATCTTTCAATTAATTTATTTATACCCTCATAAAAAAATTATTTCTCTTTATCTGCAAAATACGCCGAAACTGCCTCCTTGACTTGATCATCGGCAGTAAATTTTTTACCCCGTAGCTCTTTTTTCATTTTCGGAAACAGGTAATAATCACTCGGGGCCAGGTCTGGGCTGTAGGGTGGGTGATTCACAATTTCGAAGCCCACCTTATACAGGGCAGCTAACGCAACGCGGCTCTTGTGGACGGGCGCGTTGTCGTGCAAAAGCAGCACACCGTTCGTCAATTTTCCCAGTCTTTTCTCTTTAATGGCTTCTTTTAGTCGCTTTAATATTGAAGCGTAATTTTCTCCGGTTGTAGAAACGCCTTTATCTTTATAATCAATCAACAATATTCCTTCCGAGTCCCAAAATACCGTTTCCATGAGTTTGCCAGCTGATTGTGACACTTTAAATTTCTTGGGAGGCGCTGTGCCCTTTTTATGCCACTGCATGGAGTCTTGTTTGGACTCAGGTTCATAATGATGAACCCAAGTTTCGTCTCCAGTAACAATTCGACTCAATACACCATCCTTGTCTTCATTACAGAGGTCCAAAAATGCACGCGAACACGCGATTTTTTCCATATTTCACTTTTCACTCCTGATAATGTTACTTGGTTGACGATAGCTCAAAGACTAACTGTCTAATAACAATGAAACTTCGTATTTATACTAATTATGAGTCGCTGCACAGGCGACGCCCCCAATGCGCCTAATCACCCCCCTACAACCCGCTCATTCCGCGAATATAAAAACGCTCCCTCGTATATATAAACTTATTTTATTTTAGTAGCTACAAAAGTGAATGGTTCGTAATACATCGCATATTTGTCCGGTTCACCTAAATAAGTACAGGATTGATGACAGAATCTCAAGAAATCTTGAAAATAATCTTCTTGAAGCGCTGATGGTATTCGCGAAAAATGTACATACATCGACAAACAAATCCTCAGAAAATCTTTAAAAAAAGAGTAAAACATGTCCACGACATATTGACAATTAAGTAATATTTACCTGTAAAACGTTCTTCGTGCAACATTTTTATTTCATGATTGCATCCGTCCAACCTAAAGCCAATATCTTTTAAAAGATGTTCAATATACTTTGCAGGATTACTGGTATAGTATGCAAATACTGGTTCTGATGGTAGGTATTTTGTCCATTTACCTTCTTCAAATTGCTTTCGAATTGCATGATTCAAAAAAACGTCAGCAAAACTAAGTACGAAGATTTGACCATCTGGTTTTAACATTTTATGAAACCCTGTCAATAGTTATACATATATTCATAGTTCATTGTACAGTGACTTATTAGTTTATGCATTATCATGCTTTGTTTCTGTTTTTGATATCATTATGTGAAGATTATGTAAAGGAATCTGAACATAGAGACTTATTTTTCGTTTTTTTTTCCTTTTTTGACAATGAACTTTTGGAAAAACTAACAAAGGAGATGATCACAATAAAGCCGCTTATGGTGTGTGAATACTACTGAAATGAAATGTTTTGGAAACGTTCTAAAAATTCCTATAATCTATTTTTAATTTCTATGCGTGATCTATCGACGCATCTTGAAGTGAAACTCGTTAGATATAGCGACAATACAGGAATTCCTCCCTAGAGCAGCCACTGTCTTGACGATAATGCTGTATTGTGATAACTGTACTCTTTAGCAACGAAAATTCGATGTCACTAACGCTATATAATAGCTTCTACAGATGACAACATATAATGAGTTTTGTACATATTGCGGGCCTGATTAATAAAACAATAAAAGTAATTATGTATAATATAAGTGAAAGAGCGATTCAGGGAAATCAAATCATTTTGAAAGATTAATAAATTTATTATGAAATAATATGTGGATCAATAAATACTTTTAAAAGACACTCGAATTATTTGACTTTGATATATTGGACAATTCTGCATATAGAAGATAACTTGAAATAAACTTTATATTAGATTACAACAGATTAGATTAGGTTGCAAACTTGATGGATCCTGACAGTTACGGTCCTAGCGATGCAAGCATCTTTTATGCTGTAAAAAGTTTTATAATTATTGGACTACTTGCAAACCCTATCTGATATTTCGCTACACCACTAACACTTTTGTATTTTGCAGTATTCAAGATCCTATATACCTAATGTTACCCATGAAGAGTTTCTTTATTTATAATTGCAGTACAAAGAGTTTAAAATAGAAATAAACCAACTATTTAATTCAAAATAACAACAAGAACACGTAATAAGAGTAATTGTCCTGAAAACATTATGATATAATATTTAGATAACTTGATAAATGCAGAAAACATAAAATTTATTTGAAATGACAGAGAACTGTAGCATATTAATCAGGAGTAAGATTAACAATACGAAGGGTATTATGAGGGGCAAGCTACATACAATCATTGAGAATAGAAAGATTGATACAAGTTTTTAAAATTTTCATTTTAAGTATGTTCAAAGTAATTTAAAAGCGTTCAACCAGCTGTCTTTAGGGATACTATCAAAAAAAAAACTTAACGGCGATGTCAATCTCTTCTTCTGACTGGAACCTTTTCCCTCTCAAATGTTCTTTACTCTCAAAAAATAGCCAGAAGTCACACATCGCCAAATACGGTGAGTAAGAAGGATGTTCTCTAATTTTGATTTTCTTTTCCGCTAAATACTGAACAGTTGTCCCTGCTGTATGGGACGACTCGTTATTATGGTAATAATATAACATTGCTATTTAGCGGTAACTGTCTTCTGACCTTCTAATTTAATTGCGGCCACCAAACCCGTACTTCTAAACAATACAATGTCCGTGCAATATTGATCTCACTTGTGAGGAACCAATCTTCAGATTGGTCTCTATTGCATAGGTAATCGAGTTATTCTCTACCGCCATCTTCTTCACTGCACCAATGTTTTCGGGCTTAACAGCAGTTGTAGCAGTCTATAAACAATAGCCGCATTGATGGCGCGAGTTCCTCAAATGCCGATTTTAAACTTTCCTCACACTCATACGCGCTCAAGCCTTTCTTGAAATAATAGTAAATCATTATCCGAAAGTTCTCTCGTGATAATTGCATTTTTTTCCATAACAGGAGCTTATTCTATGGACTATATCTCAGACAGTATTCAACCGAATTGTACAATCTAAACTGCACTTGGCAAATAAAATAATGCACTATTTAACCAACAACGATTTGTTTTGCGGGTAACTAGACTTTTCAATTCTCAATAATTGTAGCTTATCCCTCGTATAAATCATAAAGATTACTTACAAGAAAATCTCAACATAATTGGAAATTTAAGGAATTACAACTAATCTTGAAATAAATTAAAAAATCTGACATAGTCACATTGAACCTTGATAAGTATTCTATCAGATACTTATCACGTAAACTACCATATTTTGCAGTTTAAATATTGAAAAAGCTACTGAATAAAATTTTTTCAATCAAATTTAGCGAAGATAAGATCCGGCGTAACGAATTCGCTGTAATATAAGAAATTAAACAAGAATCTATATGTAGTTGTGGCATTGCTACAAAGATGTCACAACAGGCGTCCACTCTGGATATTTGGTTGTCATGAACAGCAAATATTGGTACAGTTTTAAATAACACGTATAAAATATAAACAATTAATTACAACACAATAAATGATTATGTGTGTGTTGTGTACTAAAGAACCGATCAGATATAGCTTAAAGTTGTCCCGAGGTAATAACTAGAGTCGGCAAAGAGGGGCAAGTTTTAGTGCAGTGCGAAGAGCAACGTACAGGGGCGAACTGCGTGCCACGGAAACTTTAGTGTCCGTTTAAAGGCACATTTGTTCAATATTATTCCACTGGTTGTTGTGAGTGCTTATCAGTATAAACATACTTAGAAAATGTCGCATTTAGGTACGTTTCGGAAATGGCGTGGATTTAGAATATGAAGATGATAGAATTTGATGTGTAAAATGCGACAACTATTAAACGTATACTCCATACTGTTCTCCGCACTGCACTGAAACTTGCTGAGTCTACTAACAACAGTATACATAGTATAGAACACAAACCACCTAAAAAAGATGTACAACTCTATTGAATCAGCTGATTGAAAAAATTGCCTGGCAAGGGGTTAGCTGCCAGGTTCGGCGAGGGGAAAAATTAGGCGCAAAAGGGTAGACAACCAACATTACTATTCTGTATGTAATTTGCATAAGTTGGATATTTTTATTTACGAAAATAACTTTCTTTCTACTGACGGTTTATGATAGATTAACGAACAGTTCTATGCCAGAATATTTTATATGTTTATTAACAAATAAAAGCATAGGTATAAAATTGTGCGGAAACCGATCACTAACCGTTCGTTGAAAGAAAAAACCCATTATATTTCCATACAAGGACGTAAACACATGAGACTTAAGCCCGATGGACACATACAAGAAAAACTTTAAAAGGTAGTTCTATCTCGTCGATTCATATGAGTTAAAAAAAGCACGCTGCAATTTACAAGTCCAACTTTGAAAGTCGAAATTGTACAAGTAAAACTGGTAGATGCAGTATTTTCCTTGATAAGTATGAAAAAGCTACAAGTCGCGCATGCGCAATTCGTCAGAACGCATATATACAAACTGAAAATAAATAAAACCGAATACTACTTTACATTAAAAACTTGGTTGTGTATACGGACTTGTAAAGAAAACTTTTAACATAACTTTTAATGTTTTTCTTGTATGTGTCCATCGGGCTTTACACAAAAATGGATGAACGAATATAATCGCGTATAAGCAAAATCGTTAGTACTTATTAGGTTTGTTTTGGTTCGTAAATCTGAAGGTGTTATAAAACTGTATCGGACAGAATGCGTAGATGCAAAACGATATGAATTGTTGTGGATATTTACGGACTTGCATAAAACCAGAACAAGTATTGATTGGATTGAAGAGAACGAACTTGATATATGAGCTTCTAATTCGTTCATCGCATAAAAAGGCCACGTTGATATAATCAAAAACTTTACAAACATAGCCGCTGTCACAGTTGTTTATTAACACATAAACTCACAGAAATAATCGAACAAAGTGAGTTAAATACATTGAGCTAGTATACTAAGGAGACGCTATGAAGCATATTTCCTGTATGTTCAAAACGGCACACTGGGTGGTGTTAGTGGTTTACTAATATGGCTACCTTACCAGGTCCGCTTACGACCCTGCACATTGCTTTTATATCAAACACTGACCTATGAAATGTTATTTTCGATAAATTCTTCTTGTTAACGCTGTTTCTACTCTTGCAACTAGGTAGAGCACAAGAAACTATCTCAATGGTTAAATATGATAAAGCGCATGCATTGATAAACCAGTCGAACTTTAACAACACCTTGGAGCATGAACGATCTGTGACGGTTTGAAATAATTGTGGAATGCGTTTGTACAGAACCAGAACAGATAACTGACAAATCCAAAACAGTACATAAAAAATCAGAACGCCTTTTATCAACTGCGCTTGCGTCTGACGTCTAAGAATCTTTCTTTTTGAAAATCAGAACAAACCTATTGAGTTGAACATCTATATAACGTGTGACTACTGAGATACGCATATAAAAAAGCGAGATAAAAAATATTACACAAAGTCGGAACGATAGGAGCGTAGGACTAACTTGCGTATCCCCACCATTTGCTACCTACCCTTAATGAACAAATTTCGTATTTTATTTCGCTTGGAATCTAGCGTGTTCTTTTGTCATTCTAATTTAACTAGAATTTATTCAAAAATTTTACGTAACCAATAAAAAAATCAAGCTTTGTTAAATTCGATATTTGTAGTTATTGGAAAATATACCAATGATTAAAGCTGAAAAATTTTGCAGATTAAAGCAAAAAAAAACAAATTTCAATATAAAAAAATGTATATTTTATAAAAATTTTAAAATGGTGTTATAAGATGACCAATAAAATTGATGTGTACAATCAAGAGTCAATTTGTACCTACTACAAACACAGAATTAAAACATTTCCTAATAAAAGACAAATGTGTCGACTTGCTTTGAATAAATGCAATGTAATTCTTTGAAATTACTTTGAGTAAGTATAATAAAAATTCAAACAAAAAAAATTGTCAAAATTTGGACGAATACACAGAAATCTTATTTGATATGTTTTGCACATCAGATTTTCACATTTAAGCCACTTCAAATATAGAGAACCATCCTAGTTTGTGCATAAATATTTCATTATTCATTCTTGATTAGCTAAAATATAATATCAAAGTCATGATAATACATTAAAAAAAAATACAAAAATCAAGTCTCATTAATTGTTGGAGATTCCTTAATAAAATATTAAAAAATTACTTTCATATTTCTTAAGATTAATCGTAATATTATCTACTGTACAAAAATAACAGATTCATGAATGGACGGATATTTACATTACAGATTTACATACTCTAATGATTTAAAAGAATAATTTAAATGTTAAAAATATTGCACTTAATAGTAAAGTTATCGATATTGTTTGTACGTTCGATGAATTACATTCGTCTTCTGAACAGTAACATTCCTGCCAGAATACACCATTTTCGAATACACCCCAATTGCAAACTCCGGTTACACCTGTGTTTGCAACTGAGGCACATCTACGAATGACTTGTCTCCATCGACCATCCCCTAAAATGCAATTATTTTGTATTTAACGTACTATATATATAAATTACAAAATTTAACAGGAATTAAAAGGTGTATTTATTGAATATTCGGATATAGATAAAAATTCACTTACATATAAAGCCTTTAGGTCCTTGTTGGACTATTTTAACACAGAATGAGCCAGGCATATGACTTTCATCGCTATTGCACTCAACAGCTATATGTCTGGATTTATCGAACGTCTTGTATGCTCCACAATTATCTTCTCCTTTCTTGTCGTGATCTGAACCACACTGGTAGCACCTTACAGCTAATCCTATTGAAAAAAAAACAAACACGAAAAATAACCTACTCTGTTACAAAATAATTGGTTACCTGTAGATATAAAAGCTGTAAATACTATAAAATATAATAAAAATTTGTTGCAATGAGAGTATAGCATTATTAATAAATGATTAAGGCACGAAATTTATGAATAAAATATTCAAAACATGTATTTAAAACAAAAAAAATACTGTTTGTTTATGTGGGTTAAGTCGATAGTCACAATTAGTCATAATTAGTAATTGAATAAGGTGTGTTCCAGCGTTCGGGGATTACAGTCAAATGATGATTCTGCTATAGTCACAATTCGATTTAAATTAAAAATAATTTCAAATTCGTGTTTTTAAAAGGTATTCTATATATTTAATTACTTAGAATAGTAAAACGAAAGCGAATATAAACATAAATTTTACAACGAATGAAACTATTATATCATTGTGTATAGTTCATTTCAAAATGGTTGAAATTATATTCTCATAATAAAATAATACTGAATAATGAGTATTTAACGCAAAACAATAGAAATAATTTAGATATGAAGATATGGGCGTCGACACAGACCTCAAAACTTACACAGACAACGCCTTTATTACTACTTATCTAATTTTCTGTATTTCTGATTTAATTTGATTTTAATGATTCTTCCAACGAACATGACGTTATAAAAACGTGCGAAATATCAAAGAAACTGACGTCAATCTGTCCCAACAACCGTAAGGCGTCGTTTATAGATGTACAAATGATGTCAGCGGTTGACGTAAATGTAATGTCAACATTTGAAGTACATGTAATGTCAATATTTGACGTTCATGTAATGTCAATATTTGACGTTCATATGACATACAGATAATTTTTAAATATTATTAAATTAATTAAATAGAGGGACATCAAAGCTGGCGGTAAATAAATCTTTCGTTCTTATACAGGGTAGATTTTGGGAATGTGGATGTTGAGTCAGTCTACTCACGTTCCCATGAGTGAATCAAGTTTCATGACTGGTTCCCTAGATCGAAGCTTATTTCTTTCAAAGATGATATTGATGAACAAGGAGATCAGTATTATCTGCTATTATAGACGTTGTTTAAATTCTCGAAAAAGAGTAGCTTTTCATCGAAGGACAAGAGGCGGGATGTGACTCAATATGAGCAGCCATTCGGCAAGGAGGGTCATATTTATAGTTCGTACTTGAGATTAGTGGCTTTCGATTTGTACACCGTACAGCTGTTCCGAGTCACCTATCTGTCGTTCTATTTTGCCATGTGACTCGCACTTGTACAGCCCCGTTTCTGCTTCCCTTCACCCCTGGTGCACCAACCTTTCGGCTGGGGCGATATGCTCCCGCATGCGCACTTGCGTTTGTTTACAAAAAAGTGTTGACAATTTGAATGAAATGTAAACAAAACGAAAACTTGAAAGGTTATGTTACATCTCTGATTACATGGCCGCTACCCCACCACCCTTTATTAGTTTACACTTTATCTGTACCTGAACTGTACTGAGTTAGTTCACTGTACACGCACACGAGTAGCTCCGGAGCTGTTCCCGAGTAACCCTTATGGACAAATCGAAAGCCACTATTATTAAATAACCAATTAGCCATATCCAACTCCCCACTTTTAAACTTATTCAAAAAACCACCCCTACCAATGTCAATAGATAATACAAACAACCTAAGTTTAGTTAGTATTATATGTATACTTGACAAAGCCACTGTGTGAGCGAAACATGTATTTTTATTAATACAATTTTTGGAAATAAAAACCCGTTTGTTTATTTCTAATGTTTTTGTGCATTTTATTAAAATGGGTTTCCACCAAGTAAATACCAATTCAATCACGATGTTTGTTGTGTTGAAGCAACTTACCATCAAGGTGCACCTGGATGAAAGCAAGCCGTCTCCGTCTTATGGGAATATCAGTGTCCACCTATGGGAGTATGCTTCCATTATAACAAAATCCGTTGTTAAAATGGTTTCAGTTTCGATGCCCCACTGCCAGAATCCAGTTATCTGCGTATCTAAAGTTTCAGGATCTAGTTTTAGGCATATCAGGGATATAGAGATTGAACAATAATGGGGGGAGAATAGGTTCTTGAAACAGACTATCATTTAACGTTTTTGTCGAACTTTTCCTGTTGCCCATTATGGCCTGAAAGATTCTGCCGGCGATCGCTGTTGCCGAGTTGAAGGGTTTTCCTGCGTGGGATTATCTGTATAAGTTTATACAGGAGATCGTGTCATAACCCGCCGAGAGGTCTATAAAAGCAATGATAAATATTAATATTATGATGATGTAAATACCCGATACACCGATGTTGGTTTAAAATAGGATAAAAATGGCAGACGAAAATAATGGAAGATAATAGAAACTTCATAACACTATTACTACAAGGAATAAATAAAACAACCAATATACTGGATGAATATTTTAATTGAACATGATTTTCAAGCAATTCTTGCTCGATTGTTTTTCTTGTGGTCAAATCTGGATTTATATTAATTTAATTGAAATGCTTAACAAAATCAATCAAAATCTTGCTGTATCCGACTTGGAAATATTCTACCATTTCTTTGACTGTTCCTCTAGTCGGAGACCCGTAGAGATAATTTTCTGAACGTAGCCTAGTAGTACAAGGCTACCCTAGTGATACTTTAGCATTCGAGCAATGTGGGTTGTCTATACAATTTATTCAAATTCTTTATATTTCGACAATATATTGTATATTTTGAAACTAACTATACCTGCTGTTTTTTTTTCAAGTACATATTTGAAATAAACGGAAGAACATATGTATATAGTTACATTTTTACGTATTTTATTATAAAATAAGGATACAGTACAATATAATACACATATTACAAAAAAACTGATCCAAAATGGACGGATTTGGTACATTCATTTAATAAAATAACAGGTCTATCACTAGAAATTGTGATATATCAAAAAATACAATTGTTAAAAATATAAAAAAATGTAGAAATTTAAAATCAAAGTTGATGAGCTTAATTATAAAATGATGAGAATTAAGACTGGACGGATACTACGATAATTACTTACTAAAATGTGTTTTAACACAGCATTTACAGAAAAATAGAGAAACTATAATACAAAATTTATACGTTAAAATAACAACACAGTCTTATGGAAAAGATTCGTGAAATAGTCAATACTTAAGTCACATACAGTATTATACAGAATATTAAACATTTAATATATTTGACAATTACGTTGTGATATTCAAAACAAAAATAAAATATTTTAAATACGAGTATATACAAACATAACAACGTTGTTGTACTTATAAAAATACAAAAATATATTTTAATGTTTCTAGTATTATTGAGATTTTAGTTGAACACTTAGAGATATTTGTTTTAATTTTAAACGTGGATGTTGGTAAACTCTTACTTATTTTCCAAACATAAAAATTTAACTCACTCAATTATTAATATCAATCGCTACTTACCATCGAAATATAACCAATGTAACACCTTCGATAACGAAATTAAAAATATAGTCCCGAATAATACACTCGATACTTTCGATATATCCGAACTATTACAACCATCCCTGCTGTTACAGGAGCAATATTCCATAAATATATTATATGTACCGGTTCGCATCAAACAAAATCGTTCATCTCCTTGAATTCCCACCTCGCCAAGGAATCCACAACCTCTAATATATCTCCACGAACCTTGAACTGCAATAAATTAATCATATTAATTAGTTGTGCGATGACTCACCGAACTCTCTTCAATATCTACATCGATAATAGCTCAATATTTTTTTTACCCTTTTGTCGGATTTTTCTACACATTTTTGGTATTACAACAGCTGAATCTTGTCCCAACTCCTTCGGCAAACATTCCGTTAAGCCTACAGTTCTATTATCGAATGGATCAGCACATTTTGGATCCGTATCGGTTGTACATTGATAGCATCGTATTGCAAAGCCTAAAATATTAGTATTAAATTAAATTAAACATGAGAGGTGGTAAAATAGACCTAAGAAACTTCAAAATTTGCACTTACCATTTTCAACGAAAAGCAGTACAATTAAAACTGTTGATAAACAAATTAAATGTATGTTGTACTTCATGATTTGGAGATTCTGAGTATGAGATAAGATATAAATTACATAAATATAAACATTTAAAGCGATAAAAATATTGTTTAAACTGTTAAAGAGGCGTGTCACACGAACCAAACATTTCTTCGTTTCTGTTAAGTTGGTGACTAGTAGAATGTTCATTTAATAGAATTTTGACTAATAATCTATTCGATATATATATGCTTAAAACGGAAAAACCTATTTGAAAGAACACAAAATTTATTAAAATAATTAAGTACCTAATTATGTTGTCCCTTCGAATATTATTTATTGAATAAAAGTAAATAAATTGTTACAAGGATAACACAGCTTAAGCGGATAGTAGACTGTTGAACTTCTGACCCATTACATAGATCTCTACTACACATGTCGCAATATTGGACATTAAAATAAGGAACATTAAGTTCATGATCGGGACATTTTTTTTTGTGTATTTCTTCAACGGGTAAGAATGTGCATGACCTGGAATAATATTTTCTTTCTCCAACTAAAACATCCGATGATAGAATTTTTACAAGCCTTCAAACATTTTGAAAATGTTGTTGCATTATTTTAACAATATTACTTACATACTTCTATTTTTTTCATACACATTGCTCTAATACTCTCTCTAAAGTGATTAAATGGTAGAAGAGGTTGTTTACAACTGACTATAGCTGGATTTTCCTTAGTATAGTTGGTAACCCTTGAGTTTGTGGAAATTTTCAAGAAAGGATCAGCACAGTCTTTGTCGTTTGTTGATTGACATGTCCAACATCTTAATGCTTCAGCTATAAATATTATTGTTTTTGTTCAGAATACATTTTATTGTAATAAATTAAATATGAAAATATTCCACTTACCTGTTTCAAAGCCGGTAAAAATTAGAAAATATATCCAAATACTATTCATTTTATCGTAATAAATTAATATACATATATGTGCCTTATATAATTACAAAATAGTGTGTTGACAAATTCGAAATAAATCCTTCTAGTTAAGCTTCATTTTATTAAATGACTTATAATAAGTTCTTAGATTTGGTTCTGCATCTAAGTAATAACATGTAAATAACAAATTATATTGGTATCTCTAGGTCAAACGATATATAATGATAACAAAGAAGCAAGATTGCTCTTATAAATGTTGAAACTTAATGTAAACATACAACTTTATTTTGTTTTTGTAGTAGTACGTATAATACCAAGAATCTTTTATTTACTATAATAATAAGAATTTCAAATTTTTAACAAAAGAAATTCAGTTAATAGTAGGTAAAAAGCACCTCGTTTTTCAAGGGGCACAGGTGGCCATATTCCAAAGAGGTTTTTTTTTCAGATAAATGAGCTCATATGATTGTGCGTGGGCCACCTTCAGTTATTTTTATTTTTTATTTTGGTTTCTGCATTCATTTGCTCGATGCTGCAGTTACTTTATCAGAATTGAAGTTTTTATTTATCTATTTCTTTAGGTTCTTCATTTTTCCCAGATTTATAATCTGGTCTTAATAGTAGCAGGTTCCATTCCAGGAAAAAAATGCAACATCAAGAGGCTGCGATAAATGTGTCGCGTTTGCAGGCAGATATTCAGCGTTGTTTATTTCTCATCATAATTACTTTCACACCATTCTACCTCTTCAAAATTGGCAACCCGAGAGACATGTAAACCAACCTTCAAAGACTTGGTTGTTAAAACAATTAAGTTGACTGGACCATCTTCAGTCCATGTTGACTACATTTCTTCTGTTTTGTAACTCACATAGAATGAGACCAACTCTCCTGTCACACTTCTGCATATCATTATTAATATAGAAGTTTTAGAGTAGTTTCTGATTTCTTCAGAATATTTGGACCCTTTCTTGTTATAAGCTTTTTAGTGCAAGAATCATTTATTAAATTAGTTTTTTTATAGTTCCACACGTTTCGACGATCAAAATTGTTTATTTCTCATTTCACATTAGAAAAGAATATCTTCAAGGACTTTGTTATCACTTGCAGCTCTTACATCTGTTATATTTTGGCTGTTCTTTGAGAAATAATCTTTTTGTGACAAAAGCTTTTCCGGGAAAATTATTTTTAAATTTAGAAACAACTCTTTCTTTTCGGTTCAAATAAGCCTTAACATTATATCGCAAATTAAACGTAAAGTTAGGAAAACCAAATGATGACAATGTAATGGCATGATCTATAAACGTATTCTTTTCTTTGGCTGAAAAACCTAATTGACCACCTGAAGTTTTATCTCGTGTACTGACATAATGCTCTTTACAGTTTTTGTCGTACTTCTTTGGTCTTCAGTGTTAGCGTATTTTTATAAGATTTAAATCTAAACATAAACTCTATTAGTGAAATAGTGATGAAGATTAAAGGCAACTATTATTTGGGGTATTTGGGCGGAAAGTATACTTTTTTTCGTTAAGCAATCATAATTCATATGTTTGGTACTTTAATTACTCCATAATTTTAATACCAACACGATTAGGTCTTAGAAGAATCTGTAATAAACATTCAGCAGGCAGATTAGGTGCTGTACAGTATAAATTTCAAATGAATTAGTGATTGCCTAGTAACCCATCTACGTTAGATAATTTATTTTCCGGATGCTTGATAATGTTTCATAATCTTTTTTGTTCTTTTCCAAAATCATAGCTTTGTAATTTCATCTTTACTTTTAACTGTTCCGTTTTAGTTTTCAATACAAAGAAGCTTTCCTTCTACCTTAAGACATTTTATAGTTTATTTTTGATTACTATTTATTAATTAGAGATGAATTTATATCCATTTTCATGATTGGTATTTTTTTAAAGGTTGCTGTTTCAGATTACATATTCTTTGCTAAAACGTTATACATTGTTTCGTGGTCCTGAGTTCAATTTGTTATTACAAATAACTTTTATAAATGAAACTAGAACTGAAACCCAAAACTCTGTATAATCCGTCAATCTGTTTTAGATTGATCACGTTTTTGATATTAATATTGAAAGACCTTAATGGTGAATCATTTGTAGTTTGATCTTATTTGTATATTGTAAACAATTTCAATACAACTTTTACGAACATAGTTTTGAATTAAAATGTAAACTAAAGCCTCTAAACCCACACTAACGGTCGTACGATGAATTACATATACATACATATATATGTATATATTTATCAAGAATTTGTCATATTCAACCTTTGAGGTAATAACAGACGATCGGTAAAATGACCCTTACAAATCGAGTTCGCAAACTACATTGCTTAGCCATAGGCGTCTGCATCGTAGTTCCTCAACTTTGCCCAAAGAACCAGCAAATTACATAATATATAGAGAAAAACATTTACGTAATAAATATTAAAAATCATGTTGTGTTGCTTTGTAGGTAAAGATGAAAAATATTTTTACATAACGAAAACAATTGTTTAACATGTAAACGTACCTGTACCTAAATCTTCAAAACTTCTCTTTTTCAAGGTTATTAAATACTCAACAAGCAAATAATTAAAACAACTTACGATAAATATCTAAAATATAATAACTTTTAAAGTACTAACAAATATTGAGCTCAAGTCTCTGACGTTGTTCAGAAAAAAAAAATATTTTGGTTTTTTGCCGACCCCATTGTAAAATATTCTATTGTTTGTCAAGATTTGATGGAGACCATTCAACTTTTTCTAATTCAAAACATGCCACAGGTGCTTGACTATATACAAAGAAGTACAGCTTTTGAGATGGAAATTCTAGAGCTTTTGTACTCTATCTTCAACTTTTGTCTATGAATAACTGAATAATTTTGACTTTATACTTGGAGTCACTACTTAGCTCTAGTTCATATGGAACGGTTTCGTATTGAAGATTTTTTCAAGTACCCAACTGCGAGTTAAGTTAATAAGTAACTATTTTTTCGAGCATTGTTGTATATATGTATTATTTGCGCAGTACTGTATGTGTTACAGAAAAAGACCAACTTTAACAACAATTTAATCATCGTTGTAAAGAAAACGTAAAACAGTTCATAAATAGAAAGTGGGCGTTATTGCCTTTTGTCAATTAATTATATGCATTAAGATGTTTAAGTGTAAGGAATTTCATGGTTGTTATTCAATTTAGTGCGTCTATAGATAAATGGTGAAAGACACATTATAATCTGATTAAATTATACACACATGTATGTTCTAATTGAAGATAGTACAATTATGAATTCAATTGGTCGAGTTACTTGATATAATCTGAGGAGAACTTCTCATTACTACTTCCTAATTACCTGAAATAAAAACAAAAAACAAAGAAATAATATCTTTATTACTATGGAAATTAATATAGGTACAGGTTAGTTAATTTACAAATTTTTGGAATTCACAACTCGCATTCATAAAACATACAAACAATCCTTAATTCTATGAGAAATAAGCTTTACATAGACATTGTATTGTAACAAAATAAGATGTAATAGTGTGCAAATTTAAATCTAAAAAAACTTAATAGCTTAAGTTACATTTATGTATTTACAAAGTAGAAATAATATTTACTAGCATCATTAAAAGGGTAATATTATTAGACTATTGTGTTATTAGCAAATAATTTATATAATACTTAATTTGCTATTTTTATTTGTACTGAACTGTTATTGTTTTATTTAAGAGGATATTGTCTGCTTCGAAGCTCAAACGGCAAACGAGAATGGCAATTATGCTTTTAAAATTTGAAAATTAAGATTTTATACTCGACTAGAAGTTTATGGATATTGATTTAAATTAGTAGATTTAGTTTTTAAGTTTTCTACTTTATAACAATCGATAAAATTATCTGACAACAAATTAATAACTTAATATATCTCAATTAGTACCTTAAAAATAAAAAACTAATAACTGGTGCTACAATTAACCAAAGTTTCTCCGTCTTTAATTGATCTGCATCATTACAGAAGTCTGTATCACAATATTGACAAAACTTTTCTTGCTTGTAATTTTGTTGTTGCTGTTGCGGTTGATTTTTATCATCTTTCTGGCAGTCTCCTACAGGTAAATCAACTGGTATATATTTGCAATGTCTCGTATAATGTCTTCTGCCATTCACTGAAAAAAAAAGAAGTATTTAACTTAAATTTAGCAGCAGCTAAGTACCAACACTTTCAACATTTGAACAATCTCTTAAAGTCCGTGGAAAACGTAACGAATTTCGGAAACTTATATGTAAGATGGGATGAAAATTAACCGGTGGGTGGTCAAACGATGATTTTCGATTATCTGTGGTATAGATACATGGGACAACCCACACATTTTCATCGTTTGACTACCTGTACAAATTTGTAGAAAAATGCAATGATCTTAGAAAAGTTTGTTGTATTAACTTCAATGCTGGCTAAAAATTAACCAGTGGGCGGTTAAGCGTTAATTTATTCTGGTCTAGAAACATAAAAGGGAACAAGTTTTATTATTATCAGCGTTTAATAACAGCTCAAAATTATATGTAACATCAAGGTCATCAATTGTATCCGATGGACCAAATTTCTCTATTTTAATTTTTTTGCATTTTTGCTACAGGACCCAGCAGATGGTTAGTAGTGGTCAATAAATGGTTAATTCTTGTTGTCATATTTTTGAATTTTTAACCAACTTAGTGGACCTTGAAGTTATAACTCCTAAATTGTACCTTGAAGTACTGGAAAAACTGGACTGTGGAAAATACTGGAAAGGTAGTCTTTCGACCGTGAAATTTTAGCATAGGAATGAAGATAAAAGGTTGGCAACATTTATGGTAGCTGCAGAAGTTTTCTTCGTCGGGACTTCAACAGACAGATTTTGCAACAATAAATACAGTGTGTTTGGTAGCTGATGGTTGCTGCAGAATTTGAAAAAAAAACATCAGCAAGACCAACACTCATCAGTCTCGTCACAATAAACACTAAATGGTTGTCCATCTTTGGCTCCAAAACTGTCCGAAATCTGAAAATAATTTTCCTCATAACTGGCCATTTTTTTCTGCCAGCAGATAGAGCTTTTGGTTTTATTTAGCGGAATATTAAAAAGAAGAAATACACAAGCAGCACTGTGTGTCCCACAGTTGACTTTAAAATCACTCGGCCAGTGGTATTTTCAATTTAAAGCTACGAAAAGATTTATTTTATAAAAAATGTATTACTGGATAAACATTATAGCGTTTTTTGAGCAAGTTTAGAAAATTTGTCGTTAAAAATGGTGTAACATTGAAGTCCAGCGAGAAAATTAAGAACATGGAGACGACAAATATTCTGATTAAATAATATAGTCGTTTTTTTTTTTTTTTTCAATGTAAACTGACATATTTAGTTTGTTGTTGTTTACTTGTAAATTTATTATTTCATATTTTTTGTTTTGATTGGTATCAAAGTCAAAACTTTAAACTTCAAATTACAAAGAAATGCTGCAACTTTGGTTATCGAAAGTTGTGCCGTGGTCTTTCTGGTCAGTCTCTGCTTTATACAAAAGACTAATACAAACCATCACTAGCTGTAAGAGATCGGTAATTGGATTTTGCGTTTCCTGTAAAATGAATAAATAGGAATTTAGGTGATATAGAAACTAGGCTTCATATTTCTACATTGATTGATTACTATGAATGCCAAATGTGCATTTGTATGAGTTCCTCATAGTGTTGGCATTAATTTATGCCATGAATTATAGCCTATGCATTGCAACAACATAGTTCTTAGGGCTTATTATAAATATATTGAATATGATTAGAGTAGTATTCTAATTAGCTTTGCAACTATTTTTTGAAAAATTCCATTGGGGGAATAGCGTTTTGTCTTAAAAATAGAACTTCTAGCATATCAACTAATATATGCACCCAAAGATTATCATCAATGATGATACAAATAAAGACATTTTAGCAATTACTTACCAATCTCCACTTCCTTCACGCATACTGACTTCTCAGTTGTAATATGAAAACTAAGAAAACTATCGCAATCTTCACGTGTCGGTTTTTGGGAATCATGCGAATTACGTATTGCATCAATGTTGGCTTTAGTGACGTTAAAATAGTCTCTGCAATCACCGTCGTCGGATGATTGACATTTCCAACAGTGTAGTGATTCAGCTGTAAAATGAAGCAAATGTTAATTTCTACCCAACAAATTTATTGGCGTCAATGTTAATTACTTTTTATTCACGTTGTATATCTAGTACTAAGATCTTATTCCACTTTTGGAAATTATGCTAATATAAGTAATGATGAGGAATGTTACGTTCTAAGTTTGGTCTAGCAATAATTAAATACCAGAATGACTACGTTGGCGCGGCCTTCATTATGTTATGTGACACCCATTCGTAACGATATATATTAACCAGCGTAATTGTTATAATTTCTGAAGATAAGGTCCACAGACTCTAAACGACCAGTTTCTACTATATACGCGAAACCATCAAAATTTTAATGGCGTCATTGTTTAATGCGAACATATATGTAGTATGTGCAAGTAAAGTGACGCTGTATGCTAAGAAGACAATAGGCGAATAGTGTTGACACGTAAATAATCATCAAGGCTTTTTTAAAAATGCCGAATGATTTAATAACAATACTTGCGTTAAAAGAACACTGCTCAAGGAAAACTACTACTAATCTGTAAGTATTGCAACTTGTAGAAATGACAGGTAACGCCAATAAAACGTTCTGTAGCTAATTAAACAGTCGTATTTATTACTAAGCAATCTTAATCCAACAGGTAACATCATTACTATAAGTGCTGTACGTTGTATGGTATTCAAAGAAAAATATCAATATTAATATGATGTAAATCAGATTAAAAACAAAAATGCTTGCTTGCTTATTCAGGAGGTAGTATACATTTAAAAATAAAAAAAAACATTATAAGTGAAAGGATCAAGGACAAAATAATCTACTCTTGCTACTGCGAATGATATTTATAAATAATATAGAACACATGAAGATACTCACGAAATGCATACTCACCTTCTTGAATACTAAAAGAAATTGAAATAGTCAGTATATCTTACAATGTGCGAAATTAGAACTTAACAGAAAGACGTGCAAGAATACAATTAATGGATATGAGATGCAAATACATATAAGAAAGTACTTAGAATGAAAAGTAAAATCTTTCGAAGAAATACAGTTTTCCCAACACTTTAAAATAGACATATGTTGCAACGATGCATTAGAAGCAAATCTCTTTCAACCGAACCATTTCTTCAAATTCGAGAATAGGAAATAGTCGCTGAAGGCTAAGTCTGCAGAATATACATAGTGGATGTGAAAATATTTCATAACCTAATTCTAGTTTCTTAGGTATGGTGTTATAGTGTATAATAGTTGAAAGTATCTAGTAAGTTGGAAAAATATTATTCTTTTTTATTGTTTTCCCATTTTTAAGATCATACACGTGGAGCATCACAAAAAAAACTTTAGCCATGACGTTATTACCCGATAAGGCCGTGTTAGCTGCTATCTATATATAATCTACTATTGAGGCTTCTTCTTAGCCACCAATATACGATAATGGATGCTTCTCAAATTATCTCACGTAACAGTGTTTGGTTAAATAATATCAAGCGTGTGCTCATAGCATTATCTTTTGCAATCATATTTATGTGGTCGCACTCAAAGAATTTTTCTTAACAGTGCTTGTTCTAAACCAGGAAATATTTATTCAGGTGCTCCGCAGGGATCAATTCTTGGGCTACTACTTTTCATTATTTACACAAATGATATACTGAAAGCTATTAAGAACTGCAAAATGCAGGCATATGCTGATGACATAAGTACAACTTGTTCATTCTTTTTCTATCGATAAGCACCTCGAGGCAGCTTCTACTCTAAATCAGGATCTGGAATTGATAAGCAGTTTGTCCTTTCAACATAACTTATTCCTTAACTCCAAAAAAACTAGTGTCTTGCTGTTTGGTTCTAAAAAATCAGGTTGATTTCTTGAAGATTAATTTGAAAATAAATATATCTAACGATCTATTACCATTTGTTGATGAGGCAAGGGATCTGGGCCTATGGATTGATACATGTTTACGTTTTTGCAAGCACATATCTAATCTTTTACGGAGAGCATACTCCTCTCTAAGAATGCTTTATGTAAACAGATATATTTTGACTCATACTCTGCAATTACGACTTTGTAAGTTTTTAGTGTTGTCCCCATTTAATTATTGTGATTTTACTTATGGTCCCTGCATGGTTTGGGATGATTGATCTCGTATTCAGAAATTACAGAACTCTTACTGCAGATTTATATGTAAACTTCGTAAATATGATCATGTTTCTGATAACATTAAGTGTCTTGGACGGTTGAATATGGAAAACAGACATAAGTTACATTTAGCAAACTTTGTTTATGAGATTCTTCATTGTGATACCTTGCCGGTTCCGTTAGCTGGTTATCTGATACCTCGACATCTCATACATGTTTTAAATACACGTCACAAGCAGCTACTTCAAATCCCACGGCACTCAACAGCTTTGTTCCCGAGATCATTTAGTTACAATGCAGTGCAACGCTTCAGCATGACCTTAAGTAAAAGCTTATTTACTGATGTTGCAGTGACAGTGTGTCTTCTTTTATTTTAATTTCATTTCATATTTACTGTTTGAGTATTATTATTTTTATAGGTTTATTTATGTGTTAGATAAGGCTCTACTCTTCATTATATCACTTGCACAATTTATATGTATTTGTGTTGGGATGGATTCAGGTTAAGTATGAGTAGTCTTGGCTGGATTTCGCCTGGATCCATCTACATTCTACATTTTCTTCCTTTAATAAAGACATGTTATTATTATTATTATTTATTATTATTGTTTTTTTTTATATTTTAAATAGAACACTAAATACTTCAATCCATAAACACCAAAGGCGATAATCATTATTATCATTATCGCCGAAGTGTTTAGTGATCCACTTCTGCACCAAGAGATCTAGTGAAGATCTTCCTCATATCTGAAATACCTTATTAATGTATTTTGTTTGCTTTCAATCGCTGCTAGATATGAACCAAATTTCTTTAAGAATGCTCATATTGCCTATTGTCAGATTGTGTTAACAAAAGTCTTATTGGAAGATATCAAATATTCAAATTAGTTAGCACAAAACGAAAACAAAATAATGATTTAGTCAAATTTGAAAATTCTATAATGTAGTGGCCACGTTTATGCTTGGCTATTTTTTAAATACTTTTTCCTATGGCTTCCTGTAATATGGATTAATCCGGTAACCAAAAAATTCTTTTTAGAAGGTGGCCACCAAAAGTTCAAAATTGAATAGGTATGTTAGAAAAGAATATAGCGTGAAAAGCACTTTTCATTGTACAAATCAGCCCAAAACAATAGTATAGTAAGCATTAAAAATTTCCAAAAGTGGTGGTCAAGTTTGTAGATTCCAATGACTCATAGTAACACATGACATTAGAAACAAATTTGTGCGTTTCATGTTTGGTGTTAACAGAATGTGACACTCCATTCATCTAATTACAATTAGATCACGTTAACTTGATTCTATCAAACAAGTATAACTATTAAGTGGGTGAATTTCTTCTGAATTTACTGTTATGTTATTTCCTTAATTTCCAATAAAATTCGTTAGAATATTATGTTAAGCATTGTAAATTTAGGAAATATTTTGTCAAAATTACACGTACGACGCACACTCATGTTACCGCGGTTTTGGAAAATAATAATAATATTTGAGAAGGAGGTCAAGGAAAAACAAGAAAAAGGGACAATTGGTTTTTTTTGAAAGGTGAAAGAAGAAGGAAAAGTCAGACGAAAAAGATGTTCTTTTAAAAAGTAGAAAAACATTTTAAAAATAGAAAGTGAAATTTGAAAAAGAACATTGGAAATTAGTTTGAAAAGATTGAAAAGTGAAAAGAGGAAAAGAAGAAAAGAAATTAGAGAGACAGGTGAAGGAAAAGTTTGAAGATTCAAAAGATTTGAAAATATTGAAAAGTGAAAAAAGGAAAAGAAGAAAAATTTCAAAGGAAAGAAGGACCAGAAGACCAGAAGTCGGGAAGAAGTTACTATTTTTATTTTTAATATTATACATACTAAGGTAAGAGAGGGTGGGTCTAAATTAATTGTAAAGTGCTTAATATAAAATTTATTTGAATTATTTTGATTTGATTTTGACATAACATTACCTATTTCAGTATCAATTCGGTTATCAATATATTTTAATTGTACTGCTTTCTAACATGGAGCCCTCATTTTCCATCATACATAACATAAAATTTTCCATCATACATATTGAACTATATTCGTGGGCATAGCTTGCATTCAAAGGTTTAGCTATAATTAGTAGTAACAAATCTTAGTTCCTGTTACAACAAGATTGTAGGGAATCGGTTCCGTAGATAAAGAAAATATTGCGATACCATAGCAACGAAAAATAACATACATTGATACATATTAGGAGTGTCAGTACCTATAAAGTTTCACGACAAAAAGTTAAACCAACGCTGCCCAATAAAATTTGAAAAAAATGATGTCGATCGAAATTGCAACCATCGAGCCATCATTAAGTACCTGTATTTACAGGGGTTAAGATGTGGTTAATACCCTTGACGATCAATGTTCTTGGTATGCGACCGTGAAAAATTGGATTGCAAGCTTCAAAAAGGGTAAATTTTCCATCGAAGGAAGGCAAGTTTCAGTGTCCCCTTCTAACATGTTTATGCAGTTCATAACATGATTCTGTCACACTGTCGAATTGGGTTCAAAATTTCTGCATAATGGATTCATAAATGTCTGAATATTGACCTAAAGCGTGCGAGGGTGCAAGCCTGACGTTCAATCTGTGCTCGATTTGAATATGATGCAGATTTCTTAAGCCGTATTGTTACTGTAGATGAAGCTTGGGTACATATCTACGACTCAGAAACAAAGCAACAATCGATGGAATGGAAACATTCTGGTTATCCAAAGCCTAAGAAGTTTCCTGTTTAAAAACCTGTTGGAAAAGTTCTTGCTTCAGCTTTTTATTGGGATTGCCATGGTGTAATGATGATTCATTTTCAGGATAAGGGTGGAACAATAACTGAGAATTATTATTCGACATTACTCACCACTCCCTGGACACAAATCGCATGTTGCCTGTTTGCATGACATTAGAGGAGTTGCAGATTCGTTGTAAAAAATGTATCCAATTAAGAGAAGAGTATGTTGCATAATAAAATATTTTGACTTTCAAATTTTGTTTACTTCTATAGTAGGCTAAAATTTTTTCAATACTTCCTTGTACATTTAGCTAGTTCAAGCTTGCTCTTCTCTTGCACTATAATTTTACTAGAACCGTGTTTTTGTCATTAAGAATTATGAAACAAATGAAAATGGAAATGACGATCAGCAATATGCATCATGTACTTTTTATAGTCGCAACGTAAGTGTCGTAAATAATATACATAATTAAAGATTTAAACACTAAATTGCTGAAAATGTCGGAGATTAGTCAACAGTTTCCGAGAAAATCACCTGTAATAAAACACTTATTGAACCAAGAAAGTTTCAAGGATGCATATGATAATTTTTTTATGAAATCTTCCATTTTTAACAATATATTGGAATTTTTCTTATGAGAACATTGATCTATTGTAAATGTCTGCAATTGATTAGTTTACATACATTTACGACATGTTAATTGACATTTAAATTTGAAAAAGAATCGTGCGAAACAACTATATATTACGTATTTACTTTCGCATGCATAAATACTTTAAGTTACGTACACTTGTAATTTTCAAGCCAATCTCCACATTAGTATGACGATATTACGAAATCGCTTGTTTATAAACATGATGTGGTAAATACTGGCACACCTTAAGTTAAACAAATTCGAGGTAGTCGGAAAAATATGAGGTCTATTACGGAATATACCATTAATGCTTTACTTTTGTTAAAGTATTTCCCTCCTACACGTAGTTATTTATTTCTTTGAAATCAATTCAATGTAAAAATATTTTATTTAACTAAACGTATAATGTATTCTATACGTTATTCCTAACATAATAGTTACATAAGAAAAACGTGAACTACTAACGCGAAACCAGTTTTAGTTGATTTACACTTACATACCTACGTTGAGAGTAAAAAATCTTGAATACCATTTCAAATTCTCAATTTAATTTGTATCAAGTTTATTCGATTATTTCGATAAGGGAATTGAATTATTTACGCATTCATTTAAAACAGGATACACGTCACATTTTCAAAATGATATTTTTATCTGTTTTCAGTAAGATTAACGTAAAATTTAAAATTAAAAAACTATTGGGAGCATGATTTCTTTTAAGATTTTTGCAAACATTTTCTGTGTGTAAATTTTCGGTAATGGTTTGAGAAGCAATATCTAGGCGAGGTGCAACTCATCTTTGTATTGTTCAAGGAAACGTTAACAGCTCAAAATATTGCAATATTTTAAATGGCTATCTTCTCCAAACAGCTAGCATTTGATATCCTGTTGGATGGTGATTTCGGTAAGACAACGTAAGATGCCATACTTTGGGATATACAAGAACAGGAAATAGAAGTAACTCCTTGACCACCAGCTTCACCAGGCCTTAATCCAATTGAAAACATATGGGGACTAATAAAAATTGAATTGAGATTTTAAACATGTAAGACACCATAACTGGACAATCCAAACTGGACGGCTTAGTTTCATGTCTTCCAGCACGTCTTACGGAATGTTACACATTGAACGAACATGTCGTTAGCAATTAATTCGTCATTTGCTACTCATTAATTTAGTGTAGGTCATCGATGACCTACGTGGCACTACAGACTATATTGGTTGCCAACACGGAGCAAGGCAGCTATACGAAATCGGCTATAAATTTGAGATTATGGAACTTTGTTTTAGTTCAAGGTGACCCATTGTTTGGTCTCCTTGAGTTCTATTTTGTTCTGATTTGGAGACTCCCCGTCTAATTAGTCCTAAACAGCAATCGCCTGGTACTAGTACAAGTCCTCAGCGTAGTACTAGTAAGCAATAACAATCCTCAACCTATTATGTACTAATCCTGATAAAGTTAGATCTTAATCTGGTACTAGTCATTGATAGGGATCATCTGATATACATCAGTTACAACCTATATCCTATAGCGACAAACCTAAAGGCCAACCGTCTATCACCAAAAGGCAAACAACCAAATATAACTCTTTTTACGATTGGTATAAAACCAGAAATAGCAGTTTTTCGTTCCAATTCTTATCATCCTGGAAAGTATTTTTCGGCATTTGTAGATAGTTATCTAAGTAGTCTAACTGTCAAACAGACTAATTTATATGCCATTGAGACCTTGCTGGATGGGGACGAAAAACAGCGATTGCATCACAGAGCGGAACAGGGGGAAGGGAAAGTTAATTTTATTGATGGACTAGTACAATTGCCATTCATGCCTAACTATTGAAGCAACAACAAAATGTAAAAAATGCATTATTCTACCAGCATCATGTCAAAAAATAAATTTAAAATCCTATTAGGAATGATTCATTTTGCTAACACTTTCTAGGAAAGTGATGACGTAGCTTTGCAAGAATATTCTGAATAAAAAAAAACAACTGTATGCACTGACAACTGAACTTGTCGATAAACTGAGTGAAAAACAAACACATTTGATTGGACCCCTTAGATCTAACTGGAAAAGAAAGCCAAAACATGTGATAACAAAGTTACCTCACCAACCCGAAATCTTATCTAAAGCTAGTGTTCAAAAAAGGTATTGATAAAATTTACTGTAGATCATCGGTGGCCAAGACCGGATTCCAGGAACAGTTACTTGTAAGGCCACCGGTGATCTATCCTTATTTACGGCACACTTTCAGCACTTAATAGGACGCATGTAACTCTGTGGTAACTAAAGTGATAAAATATACAGGTACTTTATTATTTCACGTGAAATCTTTCCGTGCCATAATGGCACCGCCACCAACATTTCTAATCGTTGTTAATAATTCGCTCTTAATTTGTACAGCGCCTTGAACCCCGTCAGGATAAACAAATTCAAATATTGCTTATTTATAATATGTCAACATTAATCGTGACTTTGAGAGCTTTTTTACGACATTGGAAATGTTTTTATTATTATTACTTAAAATGACTAATCCAAATATCGAGCTAGCTATGTGTCATACATGATTTGCACCTTTATTGTAGGAACTACTCAATTTTATGTAGTTAGTTATGTAGTTAGTTGCTTGAATGAACAACGCATTCATTAATGCTTGGCAACCGCTTGCACTGATATCTGAAAATCCATTCATACATAAGAAGTGTTTGTATGCATACATACATCTATTGAATATGTGTCAAATACAAATGTATGAAAGTAATTTGAATTCTTAAATTATTTGAGACGCAAATAATATGGATTCAAGTATTAATTCGTAAACTGATTTAAATTCTGTTTACATTGGTCGTGATTAGAGATAAGGTGACGTAAAATTTGGTACTAATACGTGAAAGGAATTTAAAATCTTCCGTTCATGTAAATATATGATGAGATATAAAAGAAGTAACCAATTGTAATTGTAAGAAATAGTGATCAAATAGTATGAAATCTAACCTTCATTTCAGGTAATCCATGTAATTAAATTTTGATACATTATAACTTCTCTTTAATATATGAATCTATTGCAAGTGTGTTTTAAAAGAACACCTAAACTAGTAACATCAAGAAAGCGTGTTATACATATATGTATACAAAATTGGACACCTCGGCAATACGTAGATGAAGTTGGGGGGAAATGATGGCCACCGAGATAATAGCAGCCACATCATATTTCGATTATTAAAACTTGGAAATGTAATAGCATTGTTTTTTTTTTGTTAATAACCCCAATTTTAAGTACCTAATCGCAAAATTTTGTACCTTGGTTTTTGGTTGAATTGTTAATGTGTTGAAACAGATACGAACACGGTGACACCAACAAGCCCACAACGTTTAATTCATTAACTTGGGGTATGTGTTTTGAGATCTCATGGACCCTCGTCTCATGGGTCGTTGCGAAAGCTAGAACCAACACGTATAAACACAATCACAGTTTTCAGTCAAAATGAAGCGTTCATTCATCTTCAATACCGATGAAACTCCACTAAGAACGGTACAAAAGCCAGGAAAGATATTTGCGGAAAAGGGTTTGAAGCAAATGGAATTATCCACAATCAAAGAGAGCTTTGCATCAGATGAAACTTATAATCAGTCTAATAAAACAAGAACTCTTAATGTGCTAGAACGTGATTGAATTTCAGAACCTGAACAACGTTTTGCTATCAGTTGTAAATAAAGTGTCTGTCATTAGGTATGTCTTTTCAAATGATCAAGCATCCTAATTGTTTCGAGATCTTTTGGGCTGCATTACAGCCATCCAGAATTTAGCCCACCAAATGCAAAACCCCAACACAATTAACTATTTCAAATTGTAGCAGACATGCAGTAATCATGATTGATTCTCTGGATAAGGGTGGAACAATAGCTGCGAATTATTATTCGACGTTACTAACCACTCTGCGAGAAAAAAATTATGAACAGAAGATGCAGAAAGGTGTCCAAAGGTATTTCGTTTTTGCCGGACAATGCTCCTGCACACAAACCGCATGTTGCCATGCAAACAGTTCGTGATTTATGGTTCTAATTACTCGAACACCTTTCCAATTCACCAGATTTGGCTCCGTCCGACTATCATGTCTTTCCTCAACTGGGCGTCAATTTTCTTCTAACAAAGAGGTGATAGAACTTGTAGAGACCGGGTTTGCAGAGCAAGACAAAAATTTCTTTTTAAAAGGTCTAGAGCCGTTGCGGTTTCGTTGTAATAAATGTATCCTATTAAGAGGAAAGTATGTTGAATAATAAAATATTTTGTCTTTCAAATTTTCTTAAAATTTTTCAATACCTCCTCGTATATTAGAACATCCGCCTCTCAAGAAACCACTTCTTCTGTATGGTAGATTATTTAGAAACCCCAAAAATTTAGCAAAATTCTTTTAATATGATAGCTTAAGCCGAGATTAGTTGTTTTCTACTACAACAAATTTCATCCTCTATTATGTCTATTATGTAAATTTTGATTTAAGCAGTTGGTTAATGGCATCCGAAATCTTTTCTAATTTATTCACAATATCTGGGATCATTATACTATAATTTGCTCCACACTCTACACATACACCAATTTAAGAATCGGAGTTTTTATACAAATTTGCATAGTTTACGTAGGTGCAAAAATGTGATGACACTATATTAACCCACTTGGGTGTATTTTAATTTTTTAATAGATCAATTTTACGATAAGGATTATTTTTGACGAAAGATCAATTAAACATTTTTCCAGATAAATTATACATATATGTATATGCATTGTTGAATTTCATTTTAATTTGTGTTAATTTATTCAAAATCATCACTCAATATTAAAAGAAAAATAAACGCACGAAATGCATCATTTTTCAAAATAGACTAATTTAACCTTTAGTGGACAAAATATAAGCTGCGTTGAAGTGGGTCAAGACAATTAAAACATCTAGTTTTTATCTCTTGGATTAGAAATGAGCGTATTCTCATTATTCTCAGTAGTTATTTCTATTGCTTTTTTAATGTTTCCCGCGCAAATACGATTTAAACAATAAAGCTAAATAAACAAATAAGTATAATCCTATTTGAAATGTTTTCAACATTTATTTAAAGATAAATAAATAAATTACTTCACTCACCTGTTTTTATAACAGCGAAAGCAATTAAAATAACGTAAGCGTACTCCATAGTGAAACTTTCACAACTCGAAGAACGGTTAGAACAAACTGCCGGATTAATCGTTGAAAAGTTTAACCCAAACAGAAAAAGAATGAAATATCCGCGGCTGTATCCCCACTACGTTTGATGTCATTAATTAGTTTTATTACGCAAGCATATTTATTACAATCCACCGTGAAAATGCAAGGAAAACAGGAATATTATACGCTAAAACAATTTTTCATTACATAACATAAATACGCGCCACTTTAAATCAAAAACAATTTAATTGGAGTCCGAGGTTTCAATATTTCAATTAATGTGTCAACGATGATCTTTTCTTTCTAACTACGGCCTATCCAATTTATCGCTAAAATTGTGATTTTATTAGATGGCTTTTTATTTAGATCATGGTCGTATACTATAGTTAGCAAGTGAATATCCATACTACATTAGGGATTGCTTTCAATTCAATTAGGGAAGTTGTATAGGGGTACTTGAATTTCTTAATTTAATCAGCCTGGGTGCCAGCTCTCTATATACGTTAAATACGGAGCGTATTAGTTTATTATATGGATGATCATATTAAGTCGTCTCCTCTTTGCATTATCGTCCTCTTTTATTGTTACGTTATTGTAATTGGATGAATGCAACGCCATTAATTGCTGCTTCAGTTTCCTTTAAATTCAATGTTTTGTAGTCTGTATAATGTGTAGTTGTTTTGAATTTTGTAACATGCACCAATTTTTGTATTTTTTAAACCTCTAATAGCATCTCATAGCACCTACATCGACGAAGCCATGGTGATTACGGTCATCATAACTGCAAGGAGGAAACCAATACGTTATGGTTTTATACTGTGGATTGGCTGCACAAATTTTTGATAGATAAACTGGTTTTTCACCATAACAAGGTGCCAGAACTCCTCCATCAAATACATATAAAGCATATGGTGTTGTTCAAGAAATAAACAAATGCTTTTAATTAAAATTTGGTCCTTTTTTGTCTGACTAAATAGTCGATACACTGGTGTATGGCTTTGTTAATGAAAAAGTATAAAAATAAAACAGAATGAGCCAAAAACTAACCCAACTATTGGTTTAACGATATGTTATTATGTAGTTACAGAAGGGGGATGAAGTACTCCCATAAAAATATTTTTGTTATTCAGAACAGGAAGCAGATTGTATTTTGAAGTTCTATTGATTGATAATAATCCTTAAGATACTATTTCTTAATAAATAAGAAGATAGAAAATCATCTAGGTGAGACAAGGAGCCCTGAGAAAGAAGAGTGATTCCGAAGAAACCAAAGGAAAAATGAATTGCTACAAATTAAGTCGAAAGCTAATTAGAGACAATTTCTAGCAAACTGTAATAAATAATAAATTCAAGAGCACTGCTTTAATGGTGGATTAATAAAAATACACCTTTGGACACATTCGTGAATGAAAGGAGTTAAGCTAGTAGTGTCAGGAAAAAATAATTATGTTAGGCAGAATGCAAATAAAGAAATCACGTTAAGAAACTAGTCAAAGAAGAAGAAGAAGAAAAATTTTGGCAAGGATTTGGATAAAAAATGAAACAGCATTATAAACCATTACAAAGCTTTCTGTAGAATAGTGAAAAATATGAGACAAGAAAGAAAGAAATTACTGCGAGGATAACATTATGACAAGATGGGACAAATATATGGAAGAGATACTAAAGAGAACCGAAAAGAAAACGAAAAAAAAAAAAAACTAGCATCTAATAAAGACATTTTCAAATAAACCAATGGAATTTGTAAGGCAGTTGATAAGCAAAGCGATGAAGGGAGAACCAAGAGAGGATTGGACTTAGACATCATTACCCCAGTATATATAGGAAAGAAACATCAGAGAACGCCATAATGATTAGTACAGTAATTACACTGATTAGTACAGTATCCAAAGTTTATGTGAGAGTGTTCAACAGAAGATTAAGTAGAAGTGTGATGTATACGGTAGAAGAAACATAGTCTGGATTCCATCCAACTAAAGGCGCAAAAGTAGCTGGGAATAAAGGTCGTAAGAGAAAACAAGAACATACATGTACTGCTGTTTCATTGACCTAGAAAAAGCCTTTGACTGAATAAAACGAAGAGATACTGGGAGAACTTAAAAAACTAAAAGAGAGTTGGCTATTATTATATAGGTACCAGGAAGAAGCATAGATAGATGTTAAAGCGATTGACAAGGGATACTGAAGAATGGACAAGATAGAAATAGCAGCTCTGACCATGGCTGTGGTAGGCAAAGAAGAGAAAATATTGAAAGAAAATCTAAAAATTTGGGTTCAATGTTGTAACAAGATCTCTAATAAAAGCTTCATTTTGTGAAAATTTAAATTTAGTGATTTCTGCGAAATGAATCCCCAAAAGTCTGAATGTCGACTAGAAGCATGCAAGAGTGAAAGCATCACGTTTGATCTGTGCTCGGTTTGGAAACGATACAGAGTTCTTAAGCTATATTGCTACTATGGATGAAACTTGGGTACATTGTTACGTGCCAGAAACAAAAATCTACTGAAAAAATTCTTGCTTCAGTTTCTGGGGATTACCATGGAATAATCATGATTGATTTTCTGGCACAATAACTGGGAATCCTTATTTGACAATGCTCCTGCACACAAATCACATGTTGCCATGCAAATAATTCGTGATTTAGGGTTCGAATACTCGACCACCCCCTCACCAGATCTTGTTTGTTTTTCCTCAACTGAAAAGAAGGTCGTAAATTTTCTTCCAACGAAGAGCTGGCAGAAACTGTGGAGACTTGATTTGCAGAGCAATGTATCCAACTAAGAGGAGAGTATGTTGATCAATAAAATATTTACATTTTCAAATTTTGTTTGCTTCTATAGTAGGCTAAGAATTTTTCAATACCTCCTCATAGGAGCCATGAAATAATCTGAAGATTGGACATTTTATACGCTTTAGAGTCTATATTAGTTTAAGGTGTTAAATACAACTACTCGTATAAAATGTACTACATTTTCATTGACAAAATGATTCCTTTCTTTTTAAGAAAGATTCATTTATTCGTGATTTAGTTGTTACATGATCAAATATAACATGTATTTCATGCTTTACAGTAGAAAATGATACAACAAAAGGTTCTAAACATAAACAACATAATTAGGCGTTCAAGGTTAAATTATTCTGTATAACCTTGGAATTTTTTATGACAATTTTAAGATTGTAAGATTAATTCTATCCCACAATATGCAAAAAAACCGTGCTAGTTCTATTATGCGGCTTTGGTATTGTAATGTACTTCCTGTAATATTATTTCAGATTTGTCACATACACAAAATACCACGTGCAAATTTCGATTTAGCTGAAGTGTTTCATATACATACATACATGAAAATAAAACTGTGGTAATTGCAACTACATACATGCAGTATAATTTTTCAAGACTGTAGCACTGTGATCTGTTAATTGGATAGCATCGCTCCACATTTTTAACAATTAAATGTTGACAGTAAAATTAAAATTACTATTAGGTTTAATTAATAGTACACGAAAGAATGAGAGAGTTATTTAGTAGGGTGCATTAGGTTTTTAAATATTTTGGATATCTCTCAATGTGCATCGTAAATTAGTAAAGTGTTATTCCTTTAGATAAATCGATTGTCTCTTTGTTTTCTATCAACGTCTGCTTTAACAATATATTGTAATAAAGTTATGGATACACATTTACACGTACAATCTACACAGAAAGAGTTGCAGTGGTAGGCTTAACAATCAATACAACTCTGAAGATGCCTCCCTAATTAACAAATAAAAATAAATAGATGAAAAATATTGGGCTTGTGGATTTTTAAAAAGGAATAAACTCGCAGCTATTACTTCTGCTTCAGCAAGAAGTATAATTTAAATAAAACTCACCGTTGTCCAACTTCCATAACTATGACAAATCTTTCTAACATTATCTATTTCCTTCAATGCAATCCAACTTTATATTACAGTTTAACTATATTTTAGTGTTCGACACAGTGTCACATTTGTTGTGTTCTTCCAGGTTAGATATAGACTGACACATTTACTGAATGCTTCAAACATTTTTCTTAAATTTACAGAGCCTATCTCTTCATTTTAGATGGCCACTATTATACTCATATAAAAACCTTAATATGTATACTAACTGCAGGCGAACAAACGTTTATTAATATTTTTGTTTTGCCTCCACATTTATATTTTACTTCGTTTTCACAAAAAATTCTCTTTGCTAGCATCATGGCAAAAAAAGTGGGAGTCTGAATCTATTTTCTGGGCTGTTAAAGTACATGCCGTCAAAGCCTTTATCCGTTTATAAGCGCCCTATAACATCATTAGTAATAATAGTCCAAATTCATAACATTGAAGTCGAGATAGGTGATTAAGGCACATCATGTTTCTTGCAATACATCTTCAGTGGAGCTACATAGTTGATTAAGTCAAAAGAGCTCTAACTTTTGCATAACATTGTCTTACATGATTCTAACATTCCAACAAGAATGCATCCTGTTTCACATATTGATGGTAGGTACCCAATAGGTTCTCCAGCAGATTCGAGTAAGAGCTTAAGTGTTCCAAAACGTAAACACAATCAAGGAAAGCACTAAAAATTAACTTTATGACAATAAAACGATAAACAGGCGATTGAGTTGATTCTGGAATATACTCAATGAAGAAATGATTGTTATTCATCAGACGTTGAAATATATAACAACACTTTAACAGCTTTAATTGTAAGGTGTATTAATATGATTAATGATAAATTTTGCACAAGACAAAAATCTTTGCAAAGCTTGTAGAATAGTGTAAGACTTCGTAGCACACGCTGTTAAGTAACGGAATGCTTCGTATTATATAAATATTATGTTCTTAATACTATTATGATTAAATAATTTACATACCCAATTACCTACCTTTTTTGATCTAATCAATGCAAAGTGAATGTATAATAAATATTGAGTGCGTAAAGACGTGTCTAATTTGAATTTTCAAGCACATTCTTATTAATATTGAAACCTTAATGCGCGAACTTACTAATAATCATCATTTATTGGGACCGTAAAATTCTACGCAATATCCATAGGTTTGGATTTTTTTATGAGTATAATAAAGGTAATTTGGAAGCAATTTATTTGACATTAGTAGTATTGTAGAAATGGCGAGATGTTCCATAATTGACGCAAATATGAATGACCAGTTTGTTATAATGAATACTTAATTCATCTACTTCATCACCTTAAATGAATGAATGAATATATGCAAAATAACCCTACGTTATCTAAAATGAAAAAAACGTTCGCAACGAAAAAAAGGTTAACACATTTAACTTTCCGCATCGTGCCATCCATTAACCATAATAAGGTTACAATTAGGCATCGTCATAACCACGTCTGTATCATTAAATAAAATGTGTTTGCTGCAATGTTACTCGTTACGTTACAAATCAATCTATTTATCTATGCCATGTCTACATGAGTCATATTATCTTTATACGCAGTAGGTTTCTAATATTTGTGGTGAGAATTAATAGCACTTTTTTGCATAGCACTAACACTGCAAGGTTAATTAGAATATAATAATTTTGGTTACTATTATGATTCAAACTTCGCCGTCACGTTATCAAACGTCAAACAGCAATTTTAGAATTCATATTGATTGTTGAAGGTTTGGAATAGCGGAGTCGACCGTCGGAGAACAATATGAGGAATGGATTATTATAGGGCAGACAAAATAAAACCTTCACAAAGATCAAACCAAACTATCGGTAAGAATATGATCAATAAAAAGACAAAAGCATTGCAATCGGAGAGCAAATAAAATGTTAGTACCACTGCTAGTTGATTGCAAACACTTAAAAAAAAATTTGGAATTATATGTATATTTAAAGTACAGCTAAGAAATTCTACGAGAGACCTCAGTTTTGTCTGAAGACGACTCCGCTTTTTGCTGAAATAACAAAAATGCAGCACCTCACATTTTGATTGATGATTCATTTCATAGTATTAATAATTGAAAAATAAATCTACATCACATATATAAACTTAATTCAGTGAATGAGAACTCAATCGAAGTACCGATCCAGTTAAACGTTGTTGAGTTGCACAAACAGAAGAAGATTAATTATGAGCTGTAATTCAATCATGTTGATCCAAAAAGTTTGAAGTTTGTTGTCTTCCAAATCATTGATCGGATCCTGAAGATTTTGTCTTTAAATTATAGATTGATTTTTTTGTATCAATTTTTACAGAAGATAGATACATAATTTACAATACAGTATACCTACATTTATATTTAATTAATACAACAAAACGTAAAATAAACCTCAAATTATTATTATTATCCAAATCTATTAAAGAGTCATTCCATCATCATAGTCTGCTTCTTATTTGAGATTATTTAGGAATCTATTTTATGCTGTGAATCTTAGAATGTTTCCCGAACATCGATGATTATTGTTCGTATGTTCAAAATAAAAGATTTATTTATTCTCAGTTGATCAAAATTTTGTTTTATACAGCAATATTCATTTAACCTTACAGAATATAATATTAGGCTACGTTCATCATAGTCATTTCGCAATGCAAGTCATAAAAGCATATAGAAAACTTAACTCTAGAAGAGTGTCTGCAACTGACAGAACGTGTATGTAGTTTGGTACACACAAACGTTTCACTCAAAGCACGTTAGTTTTAACATTATTTATTTTGATTGTTTCAAATTCTAGATGTTTTCTGTAACTTTTAAAATTTATACAACTCTGTCGCAAAATCTCAAAATATTATTCAGTGTTCAAAAGTCAGCACAAATTGGACAATTCTCTTAAAACGATATTGGAAGAATTAGAATTATAATGAATCCATGGTAAAAAGCAGAAAAACTGCACTTTTAACTTTTAATGAAAATTTGGCACTTTGATCTTTTACGGTTTAAAGTTTCTGACCTTTAATTGAATAGGAAATAGTCAATATTCATTAATGTGATAATTGTATTATATACTTATTATAAATACAAAAATGCGAATAAAATGCTTACAAGAGATATGTGTTCTAAAATTTAAAAATGGCAGAAAAGTGAGAGTGTGGTTGAATAAACGATGAGGTATAGAAAGATTCTTGGTCTACTATAGAAGCAAACAAAATTTGAAAATCAAAATATTTTATTATTCAACATATTCTCCTCTTAATTGAATATATTTATTCGAGGTTCGAGTAATGCAACATGCAATTTGAGTGCAGGGGCATTGTCTTGCAAAAACAGAACATTTTTGGACAGTTTTTCGCATCTTATCTCCATAATTTTTTCCCATAGAGTGGTCGGTAACGTCGAATAATAATTCCTAATTATTGTTCCCCTCATTCAGAAAATCAATCATGATTACTCCATGGCAATCCCAAAAAACTAAAGTAAGAATTTTTCCAGCAGATTTTTCAACACGAATCGTCTTAGACCTTGGAGAACCATTGATTGGTGCTTTGTTTCTAGGTCGTAGAAATGTATCCAAGTTGCAGTAGTAGTAGTAACAATATGGCTTAAAAAGTCTACATCATTTTCAAAGCGAGCACAAATCAAATGTGATGCTTTTGCCCTTGCACGGTTCTGTTCAATATTCAGACATTTGGAGATCCATTTTGCAGCCGTCTATATGCTGTGGTTTTAAGCAAAGCAGACAGACTTGACGCTTTGGAAAGATGTTTTCTTGAAAATCGCGAAAGCCAAATCATTGCAAGAAGTAAACACATAGATGGGAATTGAATCCCGAGGCTTTAATCGTTTCAGAATTTTCACAATTGTCACTTGTTATTGTGCTTTAAATCCAGTCTAATTACTGTAGAAAATAGCAGTTTTATTAAATTTTTTATAACGAATTTGTTAAGTATTTAGTTTATGCTTGTGGTTCTGCCTACTTGTAAAGTCACTCGTCACCATTTTTGGTAACAGCTGTGTTTATATCACCCGAGTTTACTAAAAGCAGAATTGTTCTATTAAACTGGAATACCTATTTTTATATTTTTGTAGTTAGGTATTGTATATGACAACTAACTTTCAACTTTTCGGCTATTATCACCATAATAAATTTGGCTTTAATTTAACTCCTAACCCATCGTATAAAATTTCGAGATCAATATTTATTTGCTCAACAATATTATTATAATATTGTCCTGTTAAATATATTATTGCATTATCAGTAAATAAATGATAGTTCGCACATTTTAAACAATAAACAGTTGTGGTCCTAATATGATACTTTGCGGGTCACCGTAAAGCACCTGCTTCAATTCAGACTATTTCTAGACTTCATATGTTGCTTCCTACTTCAGAGATAGTTCTTAAACCACTTTAAAGCTGCGCCAGTTTGTCGACCCTTTTCCAATTTTTGTAAAAGTATCTCCCTATTTATCGTCTCAAATACTCACTTTAATTCTAGAGAAACTATTACCACCAGTAGTCCCTTGTCTATATTCTCTTTCCATTATATTATTACCAATTGGAAAGCTATTCTAGATTGAATTTTTTCCTAAACACAGGCTGCTGTAGCATCAACATCAACTGCCCATATGCAACCTTCTCCACTAACTTGATGATGGCTGGTGTCATGTTTGTAGGTCTGAAATCTCTCCTAAAATTTTTTTTGATGATTTCCATGTTTGTTTCGAATAATTTCTATCCATATCTTTTAGACTTGTTTATGCAAAATTATATTTATAAAATGTACAAAGTTAAAAATGCTGAACTACATAAATACTGCCGTTTTTCTGCTTATCATAGCGTTCATAAAATCCAGTAGCGTGTCATAACATCCATTATCAGTCACAGTTACTATCTAAAACAAAATAATAATTGATACTGTGTTTCTCTTAGTAGCTCTTTAGCATTAAATGTATAACGGAATGAAATTAATCCTAGCTTATTTAACAATCGTTCTGTTGTTTCAACGTAAGTATTTCCCTAGTGCACCCTAATTAATTTTTAAATTAATTTTAAAAATCCAGACTCGGAACAATTACGGAATTTATTAAATACTGACTTTCACGAGTGTGTTAAATGCGTATGCCATGCAACAACAGGTTGCTATCAACGTACCAACTGTGCCAATTATTCTATGTCTTACCAATATTGGCAAAAAGCTGAACACCCGACTCTTTCAGATAGTGATCCGAATAATCATAGGAGTTACAATAAATGTATGATGGATGAAAATTGCATTCTGCATACAATTCGGGGATATAGCAATAATTATAGAAATGCCGTTTGTTGAAACACAGACGTGATGTAGGTTTCTTTTCTCTAATTAATCTTCTTTCAGGATTGTGATTGCGATGGTAACTATGACTGTACCGATATACTTAAATTGCATCTTCTTGGTGAAAATTGTGGTGTCCCTTTGCACGATTATCAAGTTTCGAGGTATAATGCTTGCGCTTCTAGGCATAGACTAAATCATATGGTTTCGAATACTGCATGCATAATTAATATTAGATAGTATATTTATTTTATTTTATATTTTACGGCTAAATTTTGCATAATCGTCTAAATGTTACCCATATTAATAAATTAATTTGAAGAAAATTTTTATTTAATTTTATTTGCTTTTTAAAATTTAAAATAATGGCTTCTTGGCCAGCAAAGTCGGATAAAAATCCTGAAACATTCTTTCAATAATTTAAAAAAAGTAAAGGCAAGACGATGTTCAAATGCTTGCTTTTCAACCTAACCTTAAAAACTAAGATTAGGTACACTAAAGTATGGATATGCCTAAACTTAGTAGAAATATTCGATGAGCAATAACAAAACACGCAAAAAAGAGAGAGAAGGAGATGAATCAAATTATAACAAATGAATTAAAGAGTTGAAAAATGCATGAAATAAAAAAACGTCACCTCTCGACCTATTATTGGAACAACCGTTTGAATGTTTGTCTCAGAAGCAGGAATAGGTGAACAACTCCAACGGCAAGGTTTTTGGTTTTAAATATATTTAAAATGTAAAAAGTTGTTTATAGAGTGCAGTTTTATGAATTGGGATGAAATTTTACCACGTCGTCAGGTTTGTGACGACGAGATTGATTTTGAAATTAGAGATAGTACAGGAAGTTAAATAGAATAATTTTATGATACAGAATTATACATCAAAGCTTCTTCCCATTACTCATTCTCAACCAGTTATCATCAAGTAGTTTGTTCACCGAGAGACTAATTTCTTTTCTCAAAAGAAATTTTATTAGTATCAAAGAAATATCGACTTAAGATAGAATTCAAGAAATAGCATCGTAAACAATAAATCATTGTTTGTGTCTTAGATTTGGCAGGATTAAGTGATAGAGAACACTGGCGAGATTTCTTAAAAATATTCTTCAAATTATCACTAATACAATCAACACCCATGCTGCAAAACAATAAGTGAAATAAACAGTACAGCTGGGTATCATCAACTTATATATGAGTCTGGCATTAATTAACGTTATTCGAAAGACGTGAGGTGTAAATAGTAAATAAAATTGGGAAGAGAACAGATCCTTGAAGAACACCTCGTGATACAGTTTGTGGAGAGAATATGTAAACCCCAACCTACACGGACTGCCTCCGGTTAAATAAATAGTATCTACAGAAAGAAGGAGTAAAGACCCAACCCCAATAGAGAAACCTGGCAGAGATAACAAACTAAGTTGTTTCACATTGGTAATATATTGTGGTAATGATATTTTCAGCAGAAGATGAATTACTATGTTTCCACGTAGCCGAAAGTACTTCGTCAAGCAGACAGCTTGTTGGTTGAGAGCAAATGGTGTTTTAACTGATGCCATTGGCACACGTTGTATGTGTGTATACACAATACATCGTAATGTTATTTTATTGAAGAAGATCGCAAAAAACTCATCTTGTGTATTGCTTGAAGGAGCAGAAAGGGAATGTATGTGGAGGCATTCTGATAATTGTCCATGAAAAGATAACCTTGACCAGATTGTATAAGCACAATTTGAGGATTACGACTATGATGTCGCAAATAGTCTGAAGTGATATGGTGTTTCAGTTTAATTGGTGAATCTATTGATAAATTAGTAGAACAAAAAACGGACAACTTGATATCACAATTAAGCATTGCCAAATCGCAAGCTTAATTTTTTACAAACCTAAAGGAAAGAATTTTTTCAAATAAAACTGCTACCTCAGTGGGTTTTAGTGAAAAGTATCCTTTTACAATACGAGGAGACTCCCAAAGTTACGAAGTGGACCTCAGATTTATGCACTATTTATCTTGTTATGATTCACTGTAAGAATGCAAGTAATGAAAAACAGATACAACTTCATAAATTTGTATCAGCATGAGAAACCCAATAGTCACTTTTTGCAGCCAATCACGAAAAAACAGAGTATCATGGAATACGGTGTACTACAAAATGTTTAGCTAGAAAGGAATGCCTTCAACGACATCTGGATAACTTCCATAAGATATTCAGTTTTAAAATATTTTTTTCTACGAAGTACAAAATAATGAAGGCCTTTTGGTGGGGAGGGAGGAGAGAGGGAGACGGAGATGGGAGGGGGAGGGTGGCATATATTTTAGAACAAGCAAAAGACTGATTTTGAGCAAAAAAATTTATAACAATTTGCATCAACACTGGTTGGTAAACATACAACATCAATTCTATTTTTAATCAATATAATCCGTAAAAAACGTATGTTTATTCATATCCATGAAAGGAATAAACGTAACTTAGTTTTATCAAAATTTGAAATCTTTAATTTAAAATTATATTTTTTGCTATTCAAAATATTACTCGAAGAAATCTTTCTAGTCTTTTTCAACAATAGCGAATATGTCGTGCACATATCTATGCCACATTGCCGGAAGGGAGAAAGAAGATTTCGTATTGCGGTAGATACTGAATATTTGGCAATAATATTTATTTTCTAAGAGAAACGCGTTTTTATCTATGTACAATTTCGTTAAGGAACCATATCCTTTGCCTATTGCTGTGGAAGCTGAATGTGAGATGAAAAAGATTTCTAACATGTTTGATTAATTGGGATACTAAGAACTAATATGGATACTATAATTGTTTCATTTTGCCAACTTGTATGTCAGGGTGTTAATATTGGAAACGTTAGGTCGCTATGTAGAGGACACATAACGGAATGAACCTTCGGTAAGCAATATAGTTTAGAAATGATGGGGCTTCTTACGTGTAATTTAGGTTTTACTGTTCTATCTATTACATAGTTACATGACTTTAATACAAAATCAGAGCTTTACTATATTAAAATTAAAAACAAATAACAAAATTATAAAATGTTTTATTGTAGAGTAGTCAGTAACGTCGAATAATAATTCCTAGTTATTGTTCCACCCTTATCTAGAAAATCAATCACGATTTCGCCATGGCAATCCCAAAAAACTGAAGCAAGAACTTTTTCAGCAGATTATTATTGAACACGAAACTTCTTAGTCCTTGGAGAACCAGAGCGTCTCTATTCCATCGACTGTTGCTTTATTTCTGGATTGTTTGGTAGATGTAACATAAAATGACGTTTACTTTAAAATATTGATTTATAATATATGTGTTCACTTCAATTTTATTGGTGGGCATCAGGTAACACGAAACATCCAAAGATTTAACATCCAAGTTGCACACACTCATTTTCAGAAGAACAGAATAATATGTAACCACGGTTGCAATCTCCCCAATCACATTTCAAAGTACTGTAGGGTATCTGGCCTACATCACCACTTAAGAAATTCCTTAGTTTCTGTCCTGAGTTGTGAACATGATTATCTTCTAAAATTAAAAATTTTCTTAGATGCGTCAAATTAAAAACTTGCAATTTGTCAATTTGTTACTGGTTAATGGTACTCATACATTAGCTCTTGCAGAGTGCCATCCTCCTGTTTTTCGATGAATATAAGTTGTCATTGTGCTAATGACGCCGGTCATAATTTAGCAAAATTTTAATTGTTGGTCATGATTGACTTTGCTAAGCTACTATTTTCGTTTTGTATAGATGATTAAAAAGGTCCGGTTAATGCTGTAATGTGGAGCAACTGCTATGGTCACACCATGCACACCATGTTTACAAAAAAATATGCAAGAAAAGTTGCAATAGTCATTTTTAAGATGCTACTTGAAAATCCAAAATAAATTAGCGATACACAATCATAACAAGATAAGTCTTTCTTTGAAATATTACATGATTCCATTTAAAATATTTAGGGACTTTCATAGATAAATAACATGAGCGTGCTTTATACGTAAACGCATTTCTCATTTATAATAAAAGTAAATAGTTTATTGGAAAGTACAAACTAAAATAAGTAGAAGAATGCAATTTTGTAATGATTATTAATTAAATATACACGCACTAGAATAACACAATCAAGTAAATAATTAAAATTTTTAGAGTATAATTATAACTAGTTATTGATTTCACAACCATCAATGTTTATACCATAACAACTTATATTTCGCCAGTAATATACCGGGTAAAAACAATGGTCATGATCTGGAAATCCCTATCAAACATGCATGTAAATGTCGCTGACCCTTACTGATAAATATTAAATTTGAGAGATATGAATTGTATTTATATATAATATCCGATTATTAAAGCAAAGTTTCAGTGTGAACCAAAACACGTAAGAAACAAGCATCAAATCAACAAAATGAAGACATTTTTCATATGTTTAACATTTTTTGTTTTATACATTCAGTGTAAGTATACATTTACGTTGTTTATGTCAAATTTAGTTATAAATGCTTACCTAAAATATTACATTTCAGATTCCGAGCAATTGGAAAACTTATTAAACACTGATCTACATACCTGTATCAAATGCTTATGTCACGCAAGAACTGGATGCTATAGACGCAGAAATTGTGCAAGTTACTCGATAAGTGAAGCCTATTGGAAGAAAGCTGGATATCCGTCCCTTCCAGGCGATAATCCAAATTCCAGTCAAAGTTATAATAGGTGCATGCAGGATGAAAATTGTATTGTCAACACTATCGTAGGATACACCAGGAATTTCAATAACTTAGTAAGTGGACTGTTAAAGGAACTTCACTGATTCTCTTGATTACTTGACTTACTTACGTGTGTTTTTTCCTTTTGTTTTCAGGATTGCAACTGTGATGGCAAATACGATTGTCAAGATATGCTTAAGTTACATTTATTCGGCGAACAATGCGGTAGTCGAATGGACAATGATCAAGTTAGAAGGTTCAATAATTGTGCTTCAACTAATCACCTAGCTTCGATGGTTTCTAATGAACTTTGTCAAGTTGAAGCGCAATAAAGCTGCAATAAAATCTTGCTTCTTTAAAGTCTACTTGTTAGTATTGATAAATATATAATAAACTGATTTTCGGCAATTCGTGTTTTTATATCATGATCATTATCATCAGCAATTACTGACCAATTTTAATTTTAATAATTTTTTTATCATGTATACAAGTCGGGACTCATTAGCTGATAACTCATGCATGTCACAGTTACTTTATTTTGGGATTATGTGTGTAATCGTACACTAAGAGGGTGGTAAGGATTTTTTGTAACATTTAAATGTAGTGCCGTGAATATTGTAAGAAAAAATGAAAGACAAGTTACCAATGGTAGAAATCAAATCATTCTTGGTGTTAGTTTTGAAGGAAATTTTTGAAATATTGTGGCAACAGTTCTTTGCACAAGTGTTTGGAAATTAGCTGCCCACTTTGATTGAGTAAAAATGACTGATTTAGAAACCTTAATATATATTTTTTATGTGTGGTGGGTGCTTAGTTGCAGTGACTTCGTAAGCTGTAGTGTAGTTTGTGTGTGTCTAATTCTGTTCAGATTGCTTTGTGACAGCATCGTATCCCCTTCAATAATCATGACGTTAATACAATAAAATTAAATATAGGTACTTAATGATGGCTTGATATTCCAATTTTTCGACTACAAAATTTCGGTCGACATCCTTCTTTTCAAATTTTATTGCGCAACTTTGGTTTGACATGAAACGAGGATATCAATATATCCTCGTATATCTAAAAATTTCTGTCTATATTCTTTTGTTGCCAGCAAAATAGCATTTTATTTAAATAATGATATTTGTAAAAGAATTTAATTTGAAATTTAAGTTAAAATTATTTCATCCTTCATTATTTAGGTAGCAAGAGGGTTCTCTGTTGTTCCTTCATAAATATTGCTTATCATAATCCTATTATTAAAATATCATCCATTTAAATATATTTTATCACTATTATGATTATAATGAAGCAACATGGTAGGTACTAAATGACTGACTTCTCAGGAAGGATGTAAAATAAGTGGTCTCTTATATCGCTAAAAATTCCCTTGGATTTGTCGTTTATGTGGTCAACCAACACTGATAATTTAAAACACAGATATGATTGTGCCGTTTAAAAACAGAGTGTAGTAATTAATTAAATAGTTTAATTACGCCACACACGTGTTTAAAACAACACCTAAAAATGAAAATCATAATCGCGTTTTTTATACTTTTCATCTGCTTTGTTCAAGGTAAGTATAAGAATATACTCACTTTCTATTAAATTATCTCATTACGATCATCTTTTTTTGTTAGATTCTGAGCAACTCCAGAATTTATTAAATACTAAAATGCACAAATGCATTGAATGTTTATGCCATGCTAGGACCGGTTGTTATAGGCGTGTGAGATGTGCAAACTATTCGATAAGTTATAATTATTGGCTAACAGCTGGATTACCTACTCTTCCAGGTGATGACCCCAATAATGAACAAAGCTATAAGAATTGTATGCAAGATGAAAATTGTATTCTCAACACTATTGTCGGGTATACTAGCTCCTTTAATAACTTGGTAAGTGGAATAAAGATCTATATATTTGCAGTTGCTTATACAACTTGTATCATTTTATTTCTCTTTGCATCTCACTTTGTATTATTGTAATCATTTCCTTTTCAGGATTGTAATTGTGATGGTATTTACGACTGTCAAGACCTGCTGAAATTACATCTATTTGGTGATAAATGTGGTAACATCATGGAGCAGTTTCAAATCGATAGATTTAATAATTGTGCTAGATTGAATGACCTTCCTAGAATGTCTACTAATGAGCTGTGCGAAGTGGAGGCTCAATAAGTTTAAATCTTATATTTTACTTAATAAAAATGAGTTATTGTTAGCACATTTAAGATAATACAAGTTTATAAATATACTTATAGGTAAGAATTACGTTTGTTTTACTATAATATCTCTAAATAAAGTTTAATAACTACGATTTTCGACTCTGAATGATTGTATGTTGTGTAGAAGTGTCGTTAAACAAAATTAATGCTTCCGGTAAAAATATAGTTTCCACATTGATATGTATAGATACTTTTATTTTAACAGTTCTGTATCGCTTTGTAATTGCTTCTTGCAATTCGAATATTTCCTTCCAAAAAGGAAATCGTGTGGTATGTAGATATGAACAAATAGATAAGTGTATCTTATTTAAACCACAATATTATAACGATGTTTATAAATTTAATTCCATTTTAGCGATGAAATACAGTACTCTGAAAATATACAATGAATGAACAGAATAAGTCTTGATAAAATAAAAAAATATTAAATACATGTCCTGCAATCAATCTGCTTTTCAAAACATTATAATAACATCAAAATTGTCTGACATGTTTTCGACCTACCAAAGACACAAGACGCAGTCATAGTCACATAATGTGCTTGTAAGTGTACACACTTCTTGCAGCGATGCTCTCATCTCGTCAACCCATCCTAACTCGGCGTATGTTTCTGTAAAATAAGTATTTGCGAAGGTGATGGTGGCCTCCTCATTTGACGAAAATCTCTATCCTCCGAACGCGATTTTTAGATTAGGGAACAAAAAGAAGTCGCTTGGAGCTAGATCTGGTGAGTAAGGACAAAAATCTCATGTACTGTACAACGTTATAACTGTTCAATTGTATATTAGCTTAGCGATGTACACCGTTACTAAGAATGCAACGAACACCGAGTAAGCTAGGAGCAAAAGGACAAAAATTGTGTTAAATGTGATAACATTTGTAAAAGAAATATTTCTGGATGAGAACATTTCTACAATAAAAACCAGGCCTGTCAAGGCAACGGGAGTATCTCTTTCAACAATACATAGAATAACAAGAGAAAGAAATTCAGTAAACGCTGATGACTGTTCTGGTTTGTCTACTCCGAGGATGTATTGAAACGCGAAATTTTGAATTACCATGTACGCTATGGTACTGTACCAACAACTCGTAATATACTTCCCGTCTTTAAAGATGTTAGTGGATTTAATGGTAGTCGTGAAAGCCTGCGCAGAATTATCCGTAGCTTAGGCTTCCGGTGGAAAAAAACTAAATCCAACAGAAAGATACTCATAGAACGTAGGGATATTAGTTTTCTTAGAACTGAATATTTACGAAATATAAGAAGGTATCGGTGAGAAGGAAGACCTATCGTTTATACGGATGAGACATACATTCATGCGTCTCATAAAACAGAAAAAAGTTGGACTGACGGTTTGAAGAGACCCATTGGGAAAGGACAGCGAATAATAATAGTCAACGCTGGGAATGAGAACGGTTTTATGTCAAATGCTAGTTTGATATTCAAGTCTGGTTGTACAAAAAGGAGATTATCATGCGGAAATGAATTTCATCAATTATAGGAAGTAGTTAGAAGAACAATTGTCACCGAATTGTGTTTTGGTAGTAGATAATGCCCCGACTAAGAAACAATTGCAAAACTGGTTGGAAGCTAAAGAAATTCCGTTCGAAGAAGATTTACTTAGAACGGAATTGTATCGGTTGGTTCAAATACATAAACGTTCATTTAAAACTTATGTAATTGACGAAATTTTAAATGAACGTAATCGTACTGTTTTGCTACTACCTCCTTTCCATTCAGAATTGAATGCCATCGAATTGGTATGGGCATCGATGAGGCAATATGTAGCAAAAAGAAATGTCAATTACCAACCGTTAAACAACACTGCGAAGAATTTTTTTCTACTTTTCCCCTGGAAGAATAGAAAAGCGTTGTGATCAGACACAAGCTCATCTTCTGAATCATCTGACGAACATGTACTGATTCAGACAATGGGAGATCTGGAAAGATGAGCGACACAACGTCGATGATGACGATGAAAGGGTCACAATTTAGGAACTTACTGAAGATAATTAACGTGGAAGAACAAGAAAATTCAAAAATTAAAGGCTAAATAAAGGGTAACGATTATGAATTGCTGCAATTTTTATAAAAGGAATGGACCGCGAAATATTTTGTCGTTTGAATTTGTTCCAAAATTGCAAAGAAAATTCTGCATACATGTCGCTAACAGCAATAACGATAGGTTTAGACATGTAGAATGTGTCCTGATAAAGCTCACAACATTCAGCGATAAAATTTAGAGTAGATTAATGAAACTTTTAAACCTATTCTCGTCAATCTTGCAGCATATTCAGTATTATTTTGCTTGTAGTATATGACGAGTAACAACTATAAATTTCTAGCCGTTGCGTTTCCAGCAACTTATTAATTTTAATTAATTACTTGGAGACTTCAAAAGAGTTATTTTTTATTGATCTTAACATACCAACACTTTATGAACATACTGTAGATAAAACTTACAATGTATTACTGTAACATCGTCAAATAGAATCTAATTATTTATGTCAACTCTGAATTGCGGCCTCTGTGCATAGCGGTTTTTTCGAAGTAAAGTAGCGCGTCTCTTAAAAGTATAACGTCCATTCTATAATACAATCAATTTTCCAATATTTATGATGTTTCTTAAGAAGTAAAAGGAAAGTCTATATTTGTAGATAATTTGTCTCAGAGTCATTTTGTTTGTAGAATAATTTTTGTATATACCATTGCGAACAGCATAAAATTATTAGTATCACAAGGGAGTGTACAGTTTACAAACAAAGTCCTATTTCCATACAGTCCATACAGTAGTCCCTTCGTTGGGGTAAGTACAAAAGAAATTTTGAAACTGTATTTAGTAAATTTCATTTCAACTTTATTTTAATTTATGCTTAACCAAGATAATATTTATAATGAATTATTTTAGTTATTTCTTGCCATTGCGTTTCCATTGGATCTACCTGATTACAACGTATTCGTGTCACTTAATCTTGAAGCCAACTACAATCTTCCACAAAATGTTTCAACTTATGAATATCCCCCGATTGTGCAGTCTAGATCATTCATAGATCGAAAGGATGCTTATGCTGCAATTGAAAATAAGTTAGAAGCGTAAGAACCAAGGCCTACATATGTACATATTTAATGTAAAAGACAATTATTTTAGGCATGGCTATCCTGGTAAACCTTGTCTTTTAAGGACTATTTGCGAAGCGTCTGAATATTCTATGGAACATAATGGTGTGTTTGCTGATATACTGCATATCGTATTAACGTAAGAATTTTAATTTGTTATGGTTATAATTGAAAAATTATTTCGTCTTTATGTAATAAATTTTTTAATCGATATTTTTTTTCTAGACCATCATCTTCAAAATCTGAAGGTCTCGTGGAGTATGAGGAAGCTGAGAAATACGGAAATACTAATCTACATTGTAAGAAATATGCTAAGAAATGTTCATTAAGTGTATTGGATTTAGTTTCAGCATTAGGTGATGTTATACATTAATAAAGCAATTCACCCTATCTCAAATTGCTTTTTTTCTGAGTTTAAATTAAATTAAAATGAACAAGACAAGATTGTAGCTCTCTTATAGTAGAAAAGGGAGATGGAAACATTTTGCCACATTAAAAAATCTAAACCAACCCAAAACCATATTATGCAAAATATAAAATATAAATCAACTATAAGAAATGCAAGAAAAAAAAACCCTTCTTTATTTGCTTCAGCTATTTTGCTTCTGCTGGGGTATATAGATACCAAAAATCTTTTTAAAAATTCTGCAGGAAAATGAATAGGTTTAAAATGCATTGGAACTGGTTATTTCAAAGTTCAAGTCACCCAATTTGGTACCATAACCATAAACTTTGTCAGGTGTTTTGTTTAGTTTGCATGCAGTTTGCAATCTATTCCAAGGAGTACACCTTTTGCTAGGAAATTTACCTAAATCCTATCTGTTTTGGAGTGTGTTCATCGTTCGTATTGTTAGTAAGCTTGTGCAAATAACATGGCATGTCTTTTTATCAATAAAGTGATCAATTTAGTGTTTGTTATTCATTTTATCTGCGTTTGAGGCAAATATATCCCAGTAATACTGAAGCTTGAGATATATCTACCCCAGTAGAATGTCATGTATTAAAGTAGGAAAAATTTACTAGGGTGCCTCATAAGCGAAAGCGACTAACTAAGGAGCAGCTAGAGGACCTTGGTAAGTATTTGTCAAATAAAAAGATACAGAAGAGTTACGAAAGTAATGACAGTAAAGAGTTGAGCTATAAATTCTTAAGCGAAAACTGTGAAAGTGAAGACAAAGCTAATGGAAGAGAAAAACCACAAGAGAACAGCCACCAACATCTACCAGCGAAGTAGCGATCCTACAAAAATGCATGCTTATCATTCCGGGTATTCAAATGCAATGATTGCAAAAGCTGTCACTCGAGCCTCAAGCAATATCTGTCAATGAAACTAGTTAAGCTGTATTACATGCATTTACGACTTATTTCTCCCATTGCACAATATTCGTGGGACACATATGTACAGTGGCCAGCAGCATAATCGATACCGTTACGGAATTTCCTAAACCTTAATAACAATGTAGAGGGGGTTACATTGTGTGGCCTTCAGTTAGAGGATTTATAGTAGATATTATTATTAGTAGATAAGGTCGACGTTAGCTTGCGGTGGTCTCGATTTAAAAGCTGGCCACTGTACATATGTATTAAGTCTCTTTTTTCAAAATATATTCAAAATAAAATGTTCAAACTTGCAACAATTAATTTAGGTCCTTATCAATGTGTATATACCATTAAACAAAGAACAATATAGAATGTCGCTAAAAGTCCTAGTGAAAGAGTTAAATGACAAAAAGATCGCATTATAGAAACAATGATTACGCTAGAGCTACAGCTGATGGTACCAATGAACACTATTAATGGAAGAGAAGCGACATAATCTCACACAAACTGTCAATGTTGTATTTTTATTTAAAGTTCTTAAAATTAACAAAAACGAATATAAAAAAGTGAAGTAGTCAAAACTAGTGACTATATAATATTCTGACTAGTGGAGAGTTGCACATGGTAAGCAAGGGGCTACATTATCTCTATTTATCTAAAAACTATCTTCAGTAGTAATCTGTGATAACACCCAATTCCATGCTAAACTTAAATCCTTAAAATTTCAGGATTTAAGAAATTATCTTTTGTTCTAATTATTATTTAGTTTGTTCAGTCAAATTTTTCTCACCTTTTCTGCATGAAACCAGTCATCGTTCCTTTTCGAGGAGGGTCGACTACAATATTAGTAAGTGTTACCTGTGTCGCAACACAATCCTACTGCTGCTGTTGATTGCAAGAATTCTTAATATCATTCTCTTGTGGTTGTGATTTGTGAGTAACCATAAGAAAACCACCTTGAGAAATACGCCAATAAAAAATGTAGTTAGAGTAACACAAGGTTATTGTTCCTCTTTATTCTTACCGCATCAAAAGTTGTTCCTAATAGTTATTCTAAATCCAATAAAAATAATATTAGTAGTAAAATATACCTTGAATCTAAATAAATAATAAATAAATAAAAGTTGAAAGTGAGCTATGACTCTAATAGATCAACTGTTTGTGAACAGATGGCGCAGCCAAACGCTATGATCAGAATCGTTTCAGGATCTGCATCTACACTACATCTTTCTAATGATACGATTCAAATAACAACATACCTACCATCATTTCTATACCAGATATTCAGTCGAAGCCTGTATCAACAGTACGCGCTTAATAGCTCTGTTAAGGTTTATATATACATAGATATAAATATAACATGTACCGAAAGGTTTACTCTGTTAAATCGTGTACTGTGGATACAGATCTCGACTGATTATCTATTTTTCCCTTTTACAACTGAAGTGAATTGAATAATTCACTTACTCATGTGTAAGTGAAAAAACAACATATACATTACATTTAAAAATGGAATCGTTGAAGCCATCATGCTTAGTGCTCGCTCCCACCCCCCTCTTTTCTTTGGAATTTTGGAAGCTGTTCCAAGTATTGTTTAATGTTTTTGAAATTACATGAATTTGGAAAATTTTAATGGTTGCTCTGAATATTATTTACATTATTATGAATAGCGTATGAAATAATCGAGAAAAAATCTAACTTCTACGAATTCTTGCAGCTTGTAGGGTTGTCTTGTACTATTCCAAAATTTTGGATTGCAAAGTTTAGTTTTCCCAAATTATTTTATGAACTATGTACGCTAGAAAACCAAAACTTTGAAACAACTACAACAACCCAGAACATTGAAAATGTCAACGTTTGAGAGGCTGGCAAATTTCTATTTTTTTCCATATCTCTAACTATTGTGGGACAACCAGGAAGAACTTCAAAAATTAAAAAAAAATCGAAATGGAACCAACGTGAAGCAAAAAAAAAATTTCAAAAGAGACATAACATTGACAACGGTCGTTTTAATATTAAAAGATAGCAAATCGTTTTGTAAATGTGTGAAAGGCACATTAAACGTAGAAGGACGGTCAATTATTGATAATCTAAAGTTAATTCCAAATCACCAAATAGTATATGTCCTGTTTCAATTTCAGATTATTACGAACAAGATTTATTTTGTTTAAAACAATTAATTCTCTTGCTGTGTTGAACTGTACCCTTACTGTCGTAACTCAACTACCAATAATAATTGTTAATTTCATCACATTACTTTAACGCTTCCGATCATCCTAATGTTATACATATTTACTTTAGTTTAGTACAGGTTCCAAAGAACTTTTTTTAGCATACTAGAGACAAGAACTAAATTTGTATTACTGTAAATTGTCAAATAAAATAAATTATTTAAGTCAACATCTAAAATCGCGTCCATTCTTCGAAACAAAATGATATTTTAAAATGACAAGATTCGTTAGCTGCGGTCATTGCACACAATTACCACTTCTTCTCTACAATTGTCATAATGTTTGTTAAGATGTAAAGGAAAGAATATTTTTCTAAATAGTTTAATTAAATATCGTCTTTCTTATAGAATAATCTTCTTATATTCCATCGCGAGCTGTACAGAATTATTGGCATCACAAGGAAGTATACAATTTACAGATAAAGTTGTGTTTCCATACAGTCCCTATGGTAGCCCTTATGTAGGGGTGAGTACAAATATATATATTTATGTATAAATATTGAAACTACATTACGCCAACATCAATCGGTATCTGAATATAGTTTTAAATAATAATAATAAAATAATTTTAAAGAGGATTTTCGATTAACACCTCACATTTCCACAATATAAAATTATTTTCAGCGTATCCTTTATCGAAATTTAAACAACAGGAGGAACAGGATACGTTTTTAGAGACTCATTGAACATCCCAATCCTGTTTATTGTGTATTATTATCAATATAACAACTTGTGAAATTGAATATTTTATAGTCTATGTCTGTAGTAACAAAATCACATTCATACACACAAAAAAAAACAAATATTGATATTAAAATCTGAATCTAAAAGACAATATCACAGAAATTTGATTGATGTTTGTTCAGAAATGATTAATTTGCTTTTTGAATATTTAAAAGATGCTCTCCAATGAGAATAAAAATAACTGCTGACGTATTTCAATTTATTAAGTAATTGTATTAAGCGCAGATAGCTCACAATAAATTTTTTTAGCCACCCTATAGCTATCATGGTGTTTAAACATTGTAAATATATATCCTTTAAAATTATCTTATCTTAGAAAAATACAATATTCACTGTGAAATATTGAAGTTGATAATCAACCGGAAGCGGTAGAAATCGAAAATACAACGTGAGACCACTGTTTATTAAATCATACATTTCACTTTTACAAAATTATCAAGAAACCTTGTCCATAAAGTACAACAATGTGTATATGTATAAATAATTCTCTTTTAGTTAATCGTTGCTGTAGCGTTTCCAATTGATCTACCACACTACAACGTATACTTATCATTTTATATTGGTGCAGGATACGGTATTTCTCAAAACATTTCCACGTATGAATATCCACCTATTGTTCAGTCGAGATCTTCCATAGACCGAAAGGATGCTTACACTGTAATCGAAAATAAATTAGAAGCGTAAGAAGCGTAAAATAGCTTCTTAACTAGCTTAACAAGATCATTATTTTAGGCATGGATATCCAGGTAAAGCTTGCCTTTTAAGAACTATTTGTGAAGCATCTGAATATTCCATGGAACATAATGGTGTATTGGCTGATATATTGCACATAATTTTAACGTAAGTTTTCCATGATCGCAAATTCATAAATAAAATTGATCCACCAATATTTTTTTTCAGACCTTCGTCTTCCAAATCAGAAGATCTCGTAGAGTATGAGCAGGCTGAAATATATGGCAAAATTAATCAGCATTGCAAGAAGTATGTCAAAAAATGTACACAAAGTATATTAGATTTAATTTCAATTCTAGGTGATGTTCTACATTAATAAATAAATCAATTTTAATTTTGTTTGTTGTTTTTATAATAAGTTTATCATTGCAGTGCAATGGGAGTAAAGATAAGGTAAGGAAAGGATGCTCACGATGGCTTAATATCTATCATTTCTTGTATTTGAATTTAGCGGTAAACTAGTTTTGTAGAGAGAGAGGGCCAGAAAGTGTATACCTTTACGTGTAAGTCTACGTAGTTATGTCTGTAATTTTGATTGGATTAGAAAACTAAATGAATCGTTTTGACACCTCACGTACATTATTTTCAGACACAATTACAATGCCCAAAACTGGCGGCAAAAACTATCGATGTCCTTGTCATAACCCTAGTTACGATTGCTTAAAAAGACATCTGGATGGTACAAGAAATACTTTAACATTTCATAGAAATGACGTCTCAGCTTTTCGGCTTGTCAATTACAGATTGAAAGAAACTACAATAGTTATTACCAAAAAACAAAAAAAAATCCTTTTTATGAAGAAAAGGGAGTGACTGGATAAAGGGATTTTTACAACGGAACCCATAAATTCCTCTAAGAATACCTGACAACACCTCAGCTGCTCATACTCAAGCTTTCCGAAAAAAATGAAAAATGATTTTTTGTAGTACACAAAGGCTTCCGAAAAAAAACAAAGTTCTATTGCCTTTAAATGGTGTCACAGAACGCAAAAATAAAACATGGCATCATAATGTTTTGTGTATTCGCACATTATACAAATCGTTTGCAAACATATTATGGACTAAATATCGAAACAAACAAGTCAAAGGACTTCAATAAAGCCTATTTAGAAGTAGCTGCTTCTGGAAATGTTGTAAATGTCTTTGCAAAATCAAAAAATCAAATACTTAACCAATTTGATGATAACTTCTTTAAAGATTAGATGCTAAATGAACCAGGTCAAATTCTATCCAATCACGAAATTGGAGAACAGCTGCAACAGAGATGATGCAACAGATGCAACACTGATCATAGCCAAAATAATCTAGAAGAGAGAGTCACCGCAACAAACCGATGTGAATATGAATCTTCCAAAACAGGGCCGTCAACAAAACCAACAAAAAAAAAACGCAAACATAGTACTGTGGAGTTAGCTCTATAGCTTGCAGCAAATTTCAAACACAGTCAAAAGTGGTCCGATCTTCAATAATTAGACGAAACAACAAAACAGCTAAATAGATTTTTGTTTCGGAAGAAGAAGAAGACAATTCTGTCGAAGATGGAAAAACTGAAAATGTTGGTGACGATGAACCCGACGTGGGATGCTTATAATGATGATTTGTAATGATTGAAGAATGATGAAAGAAACATGGATTTCATGTTAGATGTGCCGTTTGTGGTGCTGCTCTGAATATGCAGGTGTTATTTATTTGGCTTACATTTATTGATGTTTTATATTAACAGATGTTTTCTTTTGTTTGCAATAAAAAGTAATTTTATAATGAGCTGTTAAACTTGATTTAAAATAAATTAAATTAAAATTTAATTTGAAATGTTGTGTTTAACATTTATTTAATATTCATTTAAAAAATATCTATATAATATAAAATAATGATATAACACAATACAGAAAATACACGATTTTTTATCGTTAATCCATAACCTTAAAAAAATTGATAACCTTCTAACTATTTACAGGCATTAGCAACAAATAGCAGAAATAATTATCGCATAAGTTTAATGTTATGAATTATAATGAGATAAAGATACTTCATTATTAATTCTTGCTATTAGTATTGATCTCGTTTCCAACAATTTACCTGAGTGGCTGATACACTTTCAACGCTTTCACCGTCTCCAATAGCCGTGATCGTCTAGTGGTTAGGACCCTACGTTGTGGCCGTAGTAACCCAGGTTCGAATCCTGGTCACGGCAATGTGCTTATAAACATTGTCACGGTGGAGATGTATTTTTTATTTTTTGTGTTTAAATTTTCCATCTTCCATTTATTTTAATATTTTAATCTGTTGAAATAGAAAACGTCCTGACAAATCTCCATTAGAAATTTTAATTTCACATGCCTTCAAAGCAAAATATCTAAACACATCTATTTATATTATTATTTCTAGAACAACACCCGAAGAATTTCATTGTAGTTGGCAATAAAGAACGGATTCGTTATGACAACTCTTAAGAGCAATCATAAATATTATCGTAGAGAGAATATATATAGAGAGCCCATTGAATAGGCAAATCAGGCAACATAAAATTTCGGGTAAATCTTTGTGTATTACCCAGTAATGTGCTGGTATCTGGTGGTAGAAAGCAGAAAAGACTGTAATGACCACCTATACACTAAGAGTGAAACTAAACCAAACCGAATTTATTTCCAACTGTAATTGGAAAACTAACCCAACAAAACTGTGAATGAAATAACTCCATTCATAACTACATACGGTATCAAAGTGATTTATTACCTACTGTCAATAAAAAAATGTATTGCTGTTTTAAAAAAACTTTAAACATAATTCAGACACGAGTATTTCTATCTTATAAATGATTTGGTTTTTACTCTAGGTATACCTATATATTACGCCTTAAAACTGTAGTAATATTTTGCGACATAATTACTTTACTCTTCCACACATCTATGCTGATTATTTATACGGGGTTAGTCAAAAGTATGGAGTAGGCGGTTTATTTCCGTAAATATGAACTTTACAACAAAATGTCTTTAGCAAAAAAGGTTTTTTTACTAATTATTGTCAATATCTTAGACTACTCGTTGGTTTTTCATGTCAACGTATTTCCATGGAAAGGTATTAATTTTTTTTTAATGGCAACCAAGTTTTTGCTGAACTTTATTCCTCTTATTTTTTCTTGAAATGACTTGATACTTTTTTTCATATGCTTTAATAACAAAATTTCTGTATAAAATCATAGTTTTTAATAAACGGCAAAATGTGATTTCAAATCAGATTCTCCAGTTTTTAATACTTCTTTTTATTCATGTGAGGATAATTCTACAAAAAATTATAGTGGTCTCTGTTTTCTTAATGTCGTTTTCCATATCATTGTGAAGTACCTTTCAATAAGTTAACAAGTTAATTTAATCAAAATAGTTTTATTTTAATTTGTAAACATGGTCAAACTCAGAGAAACTGAAAGAATTGAAATCTTATGGTTGGTTATGGAGATCGACAACGTTCACATCAAGACGTTTGTCATTTATTTAATAACGTTCATCCGAAGAAAAATTCTATTGTACAATCCACAGTGTCTAAATTGGTTAGAAAATTTAGAGTAACTGGAAATGTGAAAGATATATTCCAAGGTCTGGACGTCCAAAATCCGCCACAAATCAGCATCAAGCTTTTGATGTATTACTTAGTGTTATCGATAATCCAATTACGTCAACCACCCTACTTGCTTTGAATAATGATAGTCAATCGTCGTTAGTTCGAATATTACAAAAGAACAAATACAAACCTTACAAGATACACTTTCTCCATGAGCTAAACGAAGATAACCCTAACAGAAGAATGCAGTTTTGTGCAATAATGATGGAAATAACCTAAACCTACATTGTACCTGACATCGCACATTTATTTCCGAATGAAGATCGACAAGCAATGCCAAACGACAATGTTTGGTTTCGGCAAGACAGCGCTCCACCACATTGGAGTTGATGTTCGCATGTTTCTGAATAACGTCTTTCCAGGTCGTTGGATTGGACGTCGAGGATCTATTGAATGGCCTGCTAGGTCGCCCCATTTGAGTCCCTTAAATTTTTTCCTCGGAGGTCATTTAAAAAATAAAATTTACAAAGAGAAACCACAAAATTTACAAGACCTGGTACCCACAATCATTCATGAAATTGAAGAAATACCACCTAACTGGCTGCAAAATTCATTGCGCTATTTTTGTGATTGATTAGGTTATTGTCAAGCTGGACAGGGTCTTCAGATTGAACATTCAATTTGAGTTAAATATTATTTGAGTAAATAAAGTATTATGAGTATTTTCTCTAAAATTTTTTTATTAAAGCATATCTAAACGTAAATTAAGATGATCCAAAAATTATATAGTATTAAAGCATATGAAAAATATCAAGTCATTTCAAGAAAAAAAAAAAAGAGAAACAAAAATCAGCACTTCCATGGAAATACGTTGACATAAAAAAACCACGAGTAGTCTAAGACATGGAGAATAGTTAGTAAAAAACTTTTGTTAAAGACATTTTGTTATAAAGTTCATATTTACGGAAATAAACCGCCTACTCCATACTTTTGACTAACCCTGTATATGCATACGATTTTAGTACTCTAAACAGAACTTCACGGAAGCCCATGATACAATAGCGTTTGTATTTTTAGTTTTTGGGGACAAGTTTGATTCTTTACTCTTTTGCAATATTACTTTCAGTTATTAAATAATTTACGGAAGCAATTCATGGTGTTTAAAGTTGTAATGTATATTCGTTACTTTATAGAATTTCATATATTTATATCTTTATTACTTATAACAGTTATAACTGGAGTTCCGGATGTGGCAGCCAAACGAAATTATCCAATCGCACAGGGAGTGTTTAGATTCACGGTTTATGGAATAATATTTAGAATTGACATATCAAACATTGATGCTTTTGACGTCAATCTAGTTGCTTTTTTATTATCCATTGCTCTCGTGTTAATATTAATTTTTCAATTCAACTGTTAGAGAATTTTAGAAATTAAATTCGGACAGTAAGTTGCTCCTGTTTTATAAAAATTAGAGGTTTTAATATCCGTCAATCAAATATTTTACTGTCATAACAGGTTTTATGAAACGTAATTGTTAATATTTAGGATGACCCCATTAAATAAAACAATTCTATTTTCTAATATTCTTCTATTTTGTAAATGTGCAATATAGATGTAAATAGGTATTAGTTTGAAATTATTTTTAACGTGTATGCAGAAAAAAGTATGATCCAATTTAAAAATAAAAGGCATTTCCAGATTAAGCTGACACGGTATTTTTTAAGCATTTATTCATTTTCAATTTCTTTATATTTAAAGTTTTCGGTGTGTTTTTATATCATGCACACAATCGGTGTATTCATCAAATCTTTCGAAGCACCACTCAGTGCATACAATTTGTTTTGATGATCGGACAATTAATTAAAGTAATAAAAAAAAATTGTTTTACATTTTCGGATCTATATTGCAAATACATACTTTAAGATATAAACTTGAATATAAAGTCTGGCGTTTCTATAAAATATATTATTTTATGACCATCTGTGCAAACACAAATTGGATGTGTAAGTTCTTTATGTATTTTTTTCCTTGTCAGAAAGAGTCGGTCTTGATTTTACACATTCATTCATAAGTTTTTATATATACGTCTTTTAACAAGGTTCATACCTTTGCTATATACATATTTTGGTGGAATTTATATGACAGCTTGTATTCATTTTCTTTCTAAATCTAAATAATAAAATTTATTATTAAATATGAGCGTTAATACTAGTTATTAGGTACTATTTTATTATGGTTAATACTAAAAGAATATTTGAAAATACACCACGACATCTACCATACATGAGCTTAAGCCCAGGATACGGTGCTGCTGTTAGTTTTGGATGTAGCCGTCCTTTCCTCCAGATCCACAATGGCGTGCCCAAAAAATAACATTGCATGGATTCTCTATATATATTCTCTCTACGATATTATATATTAATTCTGACCTTTCCAGTACCTCCGATCAGGTTGATTATAATAATAAATCAAACATAGACTCTTCAATAGCTTTCTGAAATAGTCTGAATCCAAGGTCTTGGATAATAGTATGGGTATTTCGCAGAGATCGATCTTGAGACCCGGTTTGTTTGTTTTTGTAAATGATTTGACGTGTTGTGCCGATGATACCACAATTCCGGTTACCGGAGAATCTCGCGAGATGCTACTTCACAACTGTCAAATAGTTTTAAGAAAGTTGATCAACTGGTTTAATATAAACAAATTAATACTTATTTCTAAAAGAAAAACAAAGCTTTGTATACAGGGTGTAACAGAGGGAACGCTGTGCCCTCTGGTAGTCAAATGGTAACAATTTTTGAAATGTTTACGCTTTTCGTTCCACTTCTCTGATTTATGTCATTGTCGTGCAACATTGCATTTTCAAAAAACTTGAAATATCTCATAAACTACAAAAATTAGACATAGGAAACCTTAAATAAAGTTGATCTAGATTTCAGTGTACAACTAAAAAATGCCATCAAATACAGGGTGTTCCATTAAGAAAAACATAACTTTGGTACATTGCTGAGTTTTGAAACACCCTGTATATTGTCTATTATTTTTAAATTGTAGATCTAATCCACCTACATATACTCCAGTATGTAACTTTTTTAAAATTGTTACCATTTGACTACTAAAGACCATGGCGTTCCCAATGTTACACCCTGTATAGATAACTTGATTTTTAGGTGTGCGACGAGTTGTATGCTGTGGATATTAAGGTTAAGGTGTTAAATTCATCATATTGACTAGATTATCTCGAAATTGAATGCGTTCTTGTTCATTCTAAGGAAAATGAAATAATTTTGTAATATAGATAGATTGAGGATGATTTATTTTGAATTATTTTTCTTAATGTAGAGCTTAAATGGGTTCTACGAGAGGCAAGCTACAATTATTGAGAATAGAAAGATTTATATAAGTTTTTAGAATTTGTATTTTAAATATGTTCAAAGTAATTGTCACTTACAATAATGCACTTAACCATTCTCGCCTTCCATAGTTTAAAAGCGATCAACCAGCTTTAGGGATACTATCAATAAAACACTTAACGGCGATGTCAATCTCTTCTTCTGACTGGAACCTTTTTCCTCTCAAATATTTTTTGAGCTCAAAAAATAGCCAGAAGTCACACATTGCCAAATCCGGTGAGTAAGGAGGATGTCCCTGCTGTATGGGACGCCGCGTGATCATGGTGTAACATGATTCCCTTTCTTGGCACTTTACTAAATACAGTAGACAAACAATTGTCAACATACCATTCAGCGGTAACTGTCTTCTGATCTTCTAATTAAGGCCACCAAGCCGCTATTGCTAAAAAATACTGCGTAGGTACATAACTTTTCCATTGCTCATTGTTTTTTCACCGTCGTAGGGGTTTCCTCATCTTCATCTATTCAGATTCGCCAGTTACAATTTTAGAAATAATTTGATGACCTCCAGCATTCAACATATCTAAAGTTTGTTAGCAAATTCTAACACGTTCTCGTTTTTGTAAATCTGTCAGATGATGGGGTACAAACCGAGTTACAACCTTTTTCAAATGTAAATGTTCGTGCAATATTGATCTCACTTGCGAGGATCCAATCTTCAGATTGAACTCTATCATTGCGTAAGTAATGCGGTTGTGCTCTTCCACCATCTTCTTCACCGCAGCAATGTTTTCGAGGTTAACAGCAGTTAAAGCAGGGCAAGCTCCTTTTCTGTGTACCACCGACTTGCATCTTCGTCAAATTCTTTATACCATCTATAAGCAATAGCTAATGATGATGCCCAAATGCCAATTTTTAACTTTCCTCACATTCATACGCGCTCAAGACTTTCTTGAAATCATAGTAAATCATTATCCGAAAGTTCTCTCGTGAAAATTCCATTTTTTCGATAAGAGAAGCGTATTCTATTAACTATTTCTCAGACACTATTCAACCGAATTTCACAAATTAAACTGCAATTGACAGATCAAATAATGCACTATTTAATAAACAACAATTTGATTTAGATTCTCTTTAAAAATCGTCTAAGAGTTATCCATATTTCTAAGGTTGTTCTAGTTTTTTAGCATGATGTAAAGATAACATTGCCTATTTTCGATCTGTAAATATTTTATCTTTAATTTCAAAAACTGTGTTTGAATAAAATTTAGAATCAACTTATCAACTGAAAAAAAATGTATATATTGGACAAATAGTTAAAAAAAAGGGAAATTACGTAAGTTGACCTTGGATACTGACTTAACAACATCGAATACTAAAGTAATTTTAAAGTCAACAACATTATTTCGTCGAAATTTATCTTGTGCATCTGCTGCGGGGAAGGACAACAGATAATGGTTCTCAGAAGTGCATAATTGCAAAAAAAATGCGAGAAATGTTGTAGTTTCTAATTAAGAATTGTGCTGCGTGACTTCCTTTATACATTTAAAAAAAAATAACGCATAATCAATAATTATTAATAGAATAAATTTACTGTCTTCGATAGGAATAATAAGACTGCTACATTCACAGATATCGCTTGAATTGTGAGATTCTAACAAAAAAATGCAACTTCTTTGCCAAGGTTATTGTTTTCAAGATTTTATCTCTTGTTCGTGACACACTTATCTATTATTTATCCATAACCCTATTACACATTCAATTACACTCATATGTTACACTGACTCACGTTAATGTTAAGAGCACTACTGCTATAAATAAGAAGAACATTCAATGATATTGGTGCTTAAATTAGCATAAAAGATGGAAATCAATAAACGTTACCTTTTGAAGAATAGTGTAGTATCATTTGAATATCTCTAATACATGTTAGAAATGACGTCATATCGGTTTGTTTTGAAGCTATTGTGCCGAATGTATGTAGTTATCATAACACCGCATTGATATAAATAAGAAACTGCACGGTAAAGAACGCATTCGTTCGATAAGTTTAACACCATCCGCAATGAGGAATTGTGTGGTTTTGGTTCTTGCCGTCTGTGCTGGATTGACTGCTTTCGTTCAAGGTAACTTTTAAAATTATGTAATAAATGTTTACACTGTGTTAATTACCAGATTAGTTTACTTTTAAAAGATATTAGAGAATAGGCTATTAACAAATGTAAAATACACGGATAATACGGTCATCAATCTTGTTGAACACTTCTTTTAACTTTAATTTCTCAATTTGTAAATTTAATTTGTTTCTTTGGCAGTTACCGTTTTGTCAGTGACTTTCTCTATCATGAACCATTTCGGGCACAGATTTTCCAAAATTTGTTACTTGCTAAGAGATTGCGTATTTAACCTTCATGTCCTTGATAGAAAAACAATCCATGGTTTTTATCAAAGTCTTAAGAAAATAAACAGATTTAAACGTAATAGGGAACCAGGATGTTCAATGGCAGTCTGTACTGAACATGGCAGAAGAAGAGAAGATCCAACATTTTAAAATAGTATTACTACTGAGTTTCTCAACGCAAGTGCAACGTACCTATCTAGAAAATATGGTTATGATGCATTGAAGCACCAGTGCATTTTAGTATAATTTTAATGAGTTTTTAAATGCAACATATTAAGATCAGAGGATTGTGTGTGGTGGACTTTACCACAAGACTTTGTTACAAGTTTTAAAATTGTTGATTCGGCTTCGCCAGATTTAATTTGGCTTAATATCTTTAACTAGCAAAAGCTTACCATCAAATTATTGTAGTTACGCCAGATTATCTACATGATCTAATTGGCGCTTAATAACTTTAACATCTATTATGACCTATAAAATTGGAATGGAAGGTCAGCTGAAGAGCGTTCCTACTTGTGTTGTATCTGCGACTTACAATTTCATCATTGATTATCGTAGACTGTACTTACAAGTTTCAAATTTTCATTTGGATTTTGCTTCATTTAAGGTGGCTTTTTGAAGGTCATCTGATTGGTAGAGTTGGATGAATAAATTAAAACGAAAGATTGGGTACTTTATTCAATGCTTGATTCGAAATTGTGTTGCAGATTTGATTTTATTGACCGGTTTTGGAACTAAAAGTAGGTATTTAAATTTTTTCAAGAATTTTGCAACCTTCTACAATACAATATTGGTGAAATTTATTTACAGTTTTGTTTGAGCTCATTAAGAGTTTTATTTCACTTTTAAATACATTTTTATTTAAAGTGTCTGATGAGTGTTGAACTTTTCATCGAATCAGGAATTTTCGTACTACTTTCCGAATTTTGGAGTTTAAAGTTTTGGTTTTGATTTAATGTTAATAATTTTCTCTTTAGCTCTAAGAGAGGTGGTGTCATTTTCAACAATTCTTATAAATCAAAAACCTTTACATGTAAGTAATATGTCTCGTTGTCTCAAGCATTCAGAAGTTCCTCATCACTGGAAAACTGCTTCCATTTCAGCTTCATTTCCACATTTTGGAACAACGCAAAGTCTTAGAAGAAGGTCTGGACTCTAAAGAGGGGGCTGAAGACGTTTCAAGCAGTTGCAAGCTTTGGCGTTGTGAGCTGAAGCGTTATCATAATGGAGAAACCAAGTGTCCATTCTTGACTGTGGCCGCAGGTTTTTTAACCTCTTAACTGTGACTGTCTTAAACGTGTCCAAACGACACGCTCCACAATTCCAGTCGATTTGAAAAATACGGCTCATCATTTTCCTCTTTACAGATCGGGATCTTGTGACGGCTACAGGAGTATTTTTATCATCAAAAACCTAAACTTTGTTTTGAGTTTTGGTCACCACATCATAATAGTACAACCAAGCCTCACTGGTCACCTCTCACGAAGTTATTGACATATCAAGATTATCCTTTATCTTAGTATTTTGAGCATCTCTCGGCATCAAGTCATACGATGTGCCTCCATCAGTCGAATGAATTTCTGGTGTATTTAGGCCTACACTGTCCACTTTCTGCCCGTGGGTCACTCGTTTGTCTCGTTGTCAAAGATGTTCTTTACGGGTTTTTAAGAGCACACACAACAATAAAAAATACTGAAACAATCATCAACAACCTGACTCAACATACTGGAACAATCAGCCTCGCTTTCCAACTCATCAGATCTTACTTCCTCCGTAACCTCCTCCTCTTCTTCTTCTAGAGTTATTATTTTCGAAAATGCTCACTTTATTGCTATATTTTTCACTAAATTTCATAAACATGCAATCTTATAAATTGCATCTTTGATATTTAGAGATCTCCGAAACAAACGAATGCTTTCCTGTATATATTTGATATGAGATTTCTTTTGTTTAGTATTTTTTCATTACTTCAGTAATGCTTTGATCTCTGAGCTGTGCAACTGCGGTTACTTTCCGTGGATGAAGTAGAACAAAGATATTTCCATTCTCTGTCTTTAAGACAAACTTCATTGGATATCAAGGCGTAACGATAATGCTTTTGGGTGACAAATTATTTTTATGGACGAATCATTTAATTTCGAATATGAATTTTTGAAAAAACCAGCCTCAAAAGTTGTCTCGACTCATGCATTCAGCATCTTGACTATAATAAGTCCACTGTCAAGAAGGATGTATCTGTAATTAGCAAAGCTTTTCGGCCGTGGGGATTACTACTATCAGTTTTGCCTTACAATTAGTGAGTTCTTGAAGGCATTGTTCTTCAATATAATTCAGTCTCATAGGCATTATATATTTCATTAGGTGTACGAGTATGCTATTGGGTAATATTCTCCAACATAATACCGTTGCAATAGGATTTGCACTTAAGTTTTCTCCTTGAATAGCCAGCGGAATAAGAAAATTCCATGTCAATGTAGTCAACCACCTGACGTAATAAATTCACCTTCAATTTATTAAGGTGTTTCGAATGACAAATGATTCCGATATAGATATTCCTTTCGTTCTATTTTATAAAAACCACAAGAACGTACTTTTGTCAAGTTTTTAAAATTCTTAATAATTCTCTTCTTTTGCAGCAAAGAAAAAATGTGATAACCTAGGCGTAAACTTCTACGATTTCATAGGATGTACTGAGAAACACACTGAAGGGGATTGCCCAAGTGAATATGACTGCAACTACGAACGTAAACCTGGAAAGTGTCTTTTTAATGGTGGACTTCTATCCGATAGAGAAGCGGTGAAGCATAATGCTGGATGTAACTTTGGTTGTTTTTGTAATGCGGAAAATAATGCTAAGTGCGTTTTATTTATAATAATAACTACATATAATTGTACAATTGTATTTCTCTTGTTAGAGGAAGTTTCACATGCGCACAAGGACAATGCGGTGTTCCACCACCTCCAGGCTGTTATCAGGAGTATGAGTTAGATTCGTGTTGTGGCAAAAACCGATGTGGTAAGAATTTCCTATTAAACAGATGTATCCAATATACTTGATTTTTAAACAAAAAAAAAGTGATTAGGAGTATGAAAATAAATCTTATTTCAGAACCATCTACTGTTACGTGTGAAGTTGATGGCAAAATCTACAAGGAAGGACAAAAGTTTTATCCTAAAGACGAATGTACAGTTTGTATTTGTACCAAAGATTTTAATGGAAAATACGAAGGACCACACTGCAAAAGAAGAGAATGTCCAGTTGAAATTCAACACGCAGAAGATATTGAGAAAAACTGCGCTCCAGTTTATCGTGCTAAAGCCGGTGAACCACTATGTTGTCCATTCCTTTTCATGTGTCGTAAGTCAAGATATTTAATCTGAAAGAACATTATAAGACATATTAATCTTTTACAGCATCCAAAGATGATCACATTAGTCAGATTGCGGACATTAGCGCACGTAATACAATTTTGTAATTTATATGATTTACCAGTTATTTAACTAATTATGTTTCAGCTCTTCAATGCAAGTATGGAGATAAGACTTATTATAATAACACGTTTATCAGTCGGGATATTAATCAATATGGATTAAAACGGGTTAGCTGTGAATGTAAACTGCCTCCGCTGTTCACATGTACACCGAATTAATTTTATTTATGTGTCTAAAGATTTTATTTTATTATGTATATTATATAAAAAATACAATTTAATGTTATTTGTAAGTATGTTTGTTTTCATATTGTTTTCAAATATTAGGTCTTACTTTAATGAGATGCTAGTATAACAGATAGTTAAACGATTTTGACGACACGATTCAATTTTTTTCTGTATTTTGATAGTCAATTACATCATTTTTGCTTTTCCGTTTGTCTACTTTTCGCTTTCATTATGCTGCTTCTAAAATTTTATTGTCTACGTTTGTTTAACCTTGTTTCTTTTTCTTTTAGAATGTTTGTAATACCTACATGTTTTAAATTCTATGTTATAGTATCCCGAAGCTTTTTTAAATTTTTGTCTTTCGAAGATACTTATATTTGCTCTACATATTTGGTATAACTCTAGTAATGTTGCTTACGTAAATGCACATATCTGTAACTAAAAATTTAAAATCAGAAATTGTTCCAACCGCATTTGAATACAAATTCTAGTACGTTTATGACCGATAGTTTCCAACGATTATCAACGATCCTTTAAATAAAGCTATTATTATAGGGAATACATACAGTCAGTTAAAAAGGTATCCACCACTCTTTTTACAATATATTTTTTCCGTTTGTTCTTTTATTTAAATTTAAGTAGAATCTGTCATGTAAGTATAGGTAATCGCCTTAGGACTAATTAAAATACAAGAACGTTTGAAATACTGTATTTACACTTATATTTGAAGATAAATAGATATATCCTAGTGCACTCTCGAAAAGGTCACCTAGATGTCTTGGCCTAACGCCAATGAATAGTTTGGTTTTCTCTAGTTTTTCAAATTTCACGACAAATGCGGAAAGGTAACATCTTAAGTCGATCTACGCAAGCTATTTAGGGGGATGCTAAGGCAAGAATGATGATATTTATTAATATGATATCTCTTTTTTTACTCGCCTATAGACCTCTTATCTCAATTAGAATCTCTGTTAACATTAAAATCCTGAAGTACAGCTCACTATACACATGATTCGCTTTATCTATAGCTGAAATTTACACCTGACGTTATTATGGATGATGATACTGTCGGCAAGTAATTTGCGTTAACGAAAATTATACATACAGATATACATTGATATCCATTACTGAGTCTTTCTACTGGAACGCCACGTTTGCATAATTTAATTATTAAATTTATTCAAGCGTATTAATGTTATTAAAACAACAATGCGTTAATTAAATGCATGGTTTGCATAAGATTTTTTTTGTTTTCTACTAATCTGATTAACTGTTTTATCCTGAAGTACATCTAAACAGCTATATAAGAAATTTACCATGAGCCTTGATCATCACTTACCAATAACAATGACTGTGAGTCAGAATTCATTCAATGATAAGGAAAATGGAATCCGATTTTAACAAATATACATTCAGAACGGAAATTATTTCGAAATAACTCAGAAGAGAATATAAACGTAGTGATCTCCATATTGAATCAGTAACTAGAAAGATCATCATCCATAATTATTACAAAAATTCTGAAGCCATATAACCGCTTGTATTTGTGCTTGTGTGAATACATTGTGAGTATAAGGTGATGGGTGAAAATTAGAGATATAAAACTGTATCTTACTTAATTACTTAAAACTATAGTCATAGCACTATAGTCGTAAGACATTGATCTTAAAAATAGGAAACAAGGTTAAATAATGTTAACTACGGTGAACAATCAAGTTGTAATACTACCTTTAAACGGGTCGATAGCCGCAGTGGTTAGGCGGCTGACTATTGTTGTGAGAGGACGATAGGTGCCGGGGTTCAATTCTCTGGAGGGACGGTGACATTTTTTCAGAGAGTTTAATCCCGGATCGACTTGCCATTCGCTGTTGGGAGCAAAGTGATTAACAGCGCGGCATCATAAAAGGCGATATGATGCTGTCACAAAGCCATTTAAACACAACTTACACACACTTAACTACACCGCAAGGGTTGCAGTGACAGCCAGACAAGTAATACAGCTTACGGAGTCACTGCAACTAAGCACCCAGCACACACAAAAAAAAATGTAATTTTGTTGTATAAATTCGACAATAACTAACATGATCGGTATTACCTTCTTCCTAAACCCCTATGAGCTATTAGATTAATGAATTACTTTAAAAAGATTTTATCAACCGCATATTATAATTTAGTCAAATAAATGTAAGCGCTTTTTGACAGAATATTGAGGAGGTACATCACAAAATAGCAGGAATTCGTACCATAGAGATCTATTCCTTTGGTCTTCTTTCTGCGTATCAATGTTTTTAAGAATCAGGGGGTAGATTTCTACTCCCAACGATTTTCAATATCTTGCAAACACTCAGATTTTTGTTCTATATTTTGTATGTCTCATACTAGTTTTCGTTCCATTATTTCCTTCAATAAAATTTGGACGGCATATCTGATAATGTCCACGTTAGTCAGATTAGACATATTGGCTCTCTACTCAATCCACATAGTAATAGAGGAAACTTTGCACTTTATTTGTTCGAAAATTTTAGTAAATAAGGCAAAGAAGTTCTTTACTACGCTGATTCCCCAATATTTTATTACCCTTACATCCAGGATATAGCACTTAAAATTAAATTCATAAAGTATTTCATTGTTCACTGTGATTCAATTAAAAATAGTGTACAACATCCGAAAATATACATTTTAGTCTAGATGGCGAGAAGATGAAAACCTGTTCGTTAGCAATTTTATTTGGCATCTTTGTTATTGCAAAAACTGTTGAAGATAGCAATAGCATCCTTGCGTATTTAGCTACCAAATCTGCCTATAGATTCACCGCCAATCTTAATGTCAGTGATGTAAGCCCAGAAGAAAAAGGTAAGTAAAATCATTTAGATCTATTGATCGAAAGCAATAGCTAAATACCTACATCTATAATTTCCAGCTTGTCCAAAAAAAATTTGGATGCTTCTGCGTCATGGTACAAGAAATCCAGGCATAAAAGACATCAATAACATGAATGGTCGATTACTAGAAATTAAAGATCTTATTTTAGATGTAAATAGAAATGACACACGTAAACTTTATATTCTGCTGCTTAAATTGTTTTCTTTAACAAATTGAAACTTTCAGATGTTCTGAGTGATGACCAATTCGATAGCTTCCAAAACTGGTATCCTGCTGTAACAAATATTGCATACAAAGAAATGTTAACACCTGAAGGACGACTTGAAAATGAAGAGATAGCTCAACGTATGCAAGCACGATTTCCAACTCTTTTCCCGCCTACTTTCGATAATTCTACATATTGGGTATGTTAAGTATATGTACATATTGAGTACGCTAAATATATACAACTTTATTTTTAAATGTTATATTGCAGATCATGCACACTGATACTGATAGAACTCGTGATAGTGCAAAACATTTTGCGATTGGCTTATTTGGGAAAGACCATCTGGATGAAGTTTATTTTCAGAACCCAACACATAATGATTTGAAAACTATAGGGGTATTACAGATACATTACGAATAATTACGACTTCAGGACGGTTTAACTTATTTCTTTTTAAGTAGTTCTATGAACTGTGCACAAAATGGATAGTAGAGATCGAAAGTAATATCGAGTCTGTAGTAGAAAGAGACCTGTTCGAAGCATCGGTTACTATTCAAAATGTAGTGGAAAACGTAAATAAAGCGGTGGGATTAACTAATAAATTAACTCTAAGTAAGTAAATGAGCTATTTTGTGTACCTCTTCAGTAATTTTGATCATTCTCCTCGAAACTCTTACTTGAACAATGTATACTAGATATAACGCTGTTTTTATTCTAACGAGTCAAACAGCTGAAAGTAACAAAAGTAATGTATCTTTAGAGGATGTGATGATTATGTACACTACATGTTCTTTCGAGTCGTCGTGGTTTAGGAATGCTAGCAGTCCCTGGTGTATGGCCTTTGATCTGGATTCTATAAGGGTAAATAAAAAATAATTCTATTTTTATATAAATTTGCGCTTTCTAGTTGGAGCTTATATTAAATTTTGTATATAATTGGTAATTAGTTCAAATCCAGTATAGATTATTAAAGAATATATTAAACAAAATTATTATTATACATAAGATTATATATTAAAGTTAATTACAAAAGTTTGAGCACTCAGTAGCTCTTTATGAGACCACAGAAAGGATTTGGCCCAGTGAATTGTGTCTTGTGGTTTTGACATCCTTGATGTGCGAGTACCCATATCAGCATAACCAACAATGTAACTGTGTTTTTCTGGACAGGGTCGTTAAGGGTAAAACGATAGCCCCATGTTAATTTAGTCTCAAATGTACCAAATGTCCTCATATGTCTATCTCTACGATTGTGCCTGCATAGCAGAGTATAATCGAGTTTGACCAACCTATGACCTCCTATGACCAACTAACTTCCATACTTGGCAATCATGAATCACCATTACCAACTGTTTTTCAAAGTTAAACCTTAGTGTCCTATAATCTTTTAGTTTGTAACCTCTTCCACTGCTTGTAGAATTTTGATATGACATACAAACTTTCACTGTCCTCTTCATATGATCAGAGGTATCATAACCATTGGCATTATAGTTCAGAATATCATTTTAGTCATTCACTTCCAGAACTGTTTTTGAAATCTGTTTTTTCTTTGTTCTAAATAAGTCTAATCTAGGGTTATAACACTATCGCCCAGTGAAAGTGTCACCAACAATTGTTTCCTTCACCTTGTGAATGGTGCATCATCTATTTTGTTTGGATTAATAGTCAAATCGTCCTTCAAACACCATTCCAGCATTGTGCATGCGAATCCGTGTTTAGAAATAATCTCATGTGTTTGCAATATTATCATTCTGCTTTAAAGCGATGAATCGGTCCATTTAGTGAGAGGGGGTCCAATGCTTTTCATGTATGCAACACTTTTAATTCAACCAAATGTAGAGTAATTGTGAAGAAGATTGTGTAAAACAGTTTCTGAGGAGTTTCCCACTAAATTGTTTACAGTGGACTAGTTTTTTTAACCAAATTTCATTTTCCTTACATCTTCTTGCACCTGGGTGATAAAAATATCATCTGAATCTGATGATTTACAAGATTTAAACGAGTTTACAGCTTATTAGTTTGCACAATTCTGATCGTTTATGTTCCACCTTTACATTTAAGAATTTCTAACTCCAATTAGTGTGTACCAGCGGCGTTTGATGACTCCTATTCTATCAGCTATCTACCTTTATTATATAACCTATATTCTTCAATATCTCTAGAGTTTGAAGCAATTATTCGTCCTTATCTTCATCTTCATTTTCCATACTCTTTTATTAGGATCGTAAAATCATCTTATTACATCTTATTAAGTTTACATTTTCTTACTTTTGCTTCAAATATTTTTAAAGCTATTTGCTTATTATCTTCGTCTATATTATAGACTAAATAATTTCACTGCACTAAATGTCTGGTAAAATGTGTATTAAAGAATGTATCTTGATGATTTCAAGAGGTAATGACCCAATCATCATTATGTATTTTGCAGGCTATTGCGTATGCGGAAGATTTACAGTACTACTGGGTTGATGGTCACGGATTCGAGATTAATTATAAGCAAGCCTGTCCAGCTCTAGTTGATATGGTAAACTTCTTCGAAGAGTAAGTATCGTGAGCTTAGAAAGCTTTCATTAGAGTTTCTACGCAAAAACAACGTTAAGACGTATTAAAGTCAACGATGTTCTACTTATTGCCTGCTAGTGATACATCTACCAGAAAAGCAACCTTATACTTCACACATTCAGGAGCAGTAGTAAAACTAATAGCACGTTTGGGTCTTTATTACGATGAAGAACCACTATTACACACGAGTTACCAAGCAGGGGATCCAAAATACTGGCAAATCAGTAAAGTTGGTAACTTCCTAACTAACGTAGCTTTAATTTTACACGAGTAAGAACGTCTTCATACAATGTATTTATTTAATGTTAATGTAATCTTTCTTTTACAGTTGTGGAGGTCCTAAAATGATCTCAGTTCGACATAACGAGCATCTGGTAAGATTGCCAATGTGCCCAGATAGTGATCTATGCGATTTTGAGACCTTCAAAGCGTATTTTGATGATAGTATTAATAATTGTAATTTCGAAGAAATATGTGGATTACCACAATAAACTCTTGAATTTAACAAATGCTTTAGTTTTATTTTAATGAAACAAATAAATAAGAAATTTTATCCAACCTCTGACGTAGTATATGTATAATATATTGGTGGGCATTAAGAAACTATTTGGTTTTACAATTGTGTATGATATATGTGGGAAATCCTTTAGTGGTTACCTATTGCTTAGTAGGTACGGCTGCACACCCTGAAGAAGTCACTTACATAAGTGACGAAACGTCGAGATTAATAATTTTTTTATTTTCTGTTCTTTACTTTATTTCGGTTTTTGTTTGTTTTTATATTCCATATATTAATATGACGTAGTTAAAACACGGAAGCCCTCATAATTCGTGAAATATAATTAAAAAATAACTAAACATAAAGATTTAGATAATGTTAGGATGCAAGGAGAAATGGGTGTCATTTTTGATCCTAAGATATTGACCGAAACTCTTGGTAGTGACTTCTATGAGACAAAGTTGCCGCACAATTTTAATATAATTCTAATAACCAGAATGCTGGGTGGAAAAGATTGTACTCGTCGCCCGTTTGATGAATCTGCTTCGCTCTGGGCAAGTTGGGTCATCTTGTTAATCTAAACGAGAGGACAAACCCCCAGGAAGGCACATTAACTCGTTTCAGCGTTGTGACCGCCACATTTTCATAAATTTTTCTGGGCAACATTTCCATCATATAAATGTTACCTAGCTCAATAACCGTTTGATGGATCTGCTTCCTCCTCGGCAAGTAGGTTCACCTTGTTAATCTAAGCGAGAGGGCAAACTCCCAGCAAGGCACATTAGCGCCTTATAGGGCTAAATTTTCATCGATATTTTCTCGAGAACCGTTTGATAATTCTGCTTCGCTCTGGGCAAGTTGGGTCATCTTGTTAATCTAAATGAGAGGACAAACTCCCAGGAAGGCACATTAACTCGTTTGAGCGCTGTGACAGTTACATTTTCATAAATTTTTCTGGACAAGATTTCCATCATATAAATGTTACCTAGCTCAATATCCGTTTGATGGATCTGCTTCCTCCTCGGCAAGTAGGTTCACCTTGATAATCTAAACGAGAGGCCAAACGCCCAGCAGGGCACATTAGCGCCTTATAGGGCTAAATTTTTATCGATATTTTCTCGAAAACCGTTTGATGAATCTGCTTCGCTCTGGGCAAGTTGGTTCATCTTATTAATCTAAACGATAGGACGAACTCCCAGGAAGGCACATTAACTCGTTTGAGCGCTGTGACCGTTACATTTTCATAAATTTCTCTGGACAACATTTTCATCATATAAATGTTATCTAGCTCAATAACCGTTTGATGGATCTGCTTCCTCCTCGGCAAGTAGGTTCACCTTGATAATCTAAACGAGAGGCCAAACGCCCAGCAGGGCACATTAGCGCCTTATAGGGCTAAATTTTTATCGATATTTTCTCGAAAACCGTTTGATGAATCTGCTTCGCTCTGGGCAAGTTGGTTCATCTTATTAATCTAAACGATAGGACGAACTCCCAGGAAGGCACATTAACTCGTTTGAGCGCTGTGACCGTTACATTTTCATAAATTTTTCTGGACAACATTTTCATCATATAAATGTTACCTAGCTCAATAACCGTTTGATGGATCTGCTTCCTCCTCGGCAAGTAGGTTCACCTTGATAATCTAAACGAGAGGCCAAACGCCCAGCAGGGCACATTAGCGCCTTATAGGGCTAAATTTTCATCGATATTTTCTCGAGAACCGTTTGATGAATCTGCTTCGCTCTGGGCAAGTTGGTTCATCTTGATAATCTAAACGAGAGGACAAACTCCCAGGAAGGCACATTAACTTGTTTGAGCGCTGTGACCGTTACATTTTCATAAATTTTTCTGGACAACGTTTTCATCATATAAACATTACCTAGCTCAATAACCGTTTGATGGATCTGCTTCCTCCTCGGCAAGTAGGATCATCTTATTAATCTAAACGAGTGGGCAAACTCCCAGCAAGGCACATTGACGCCTTAATGGCCGAGATATTAAAAAAAACCGAAAGATTTCTGGCCGGGCATTTGTCGAATTTTCGATCTCCGACGGATGGAAAAGATTGTACTTATCGCCCTGAGTGTTGTACCGAAGAGATTTCGGTCCTGTCTCTCTTAATAGCCGAGATATTTCAAAAATACGAAAAAAATCTAGCCGGGGAATTGTCGAATTTTCAATCTCCGACGGGTGGAAAAGACTGTACTCATCGCCCTGAGTGGTAGTTTGTAGCTGGCTTCAGCGGAGAGTTCTGAGGTAATTGCAGCGATTATAATAATAGCACCTCTGTACAACATTCTGATGATCTAAAAATAAGCAAAATTATATCTATTCATAAGAAACGTAACAGGCAACTCACTGAAAACTACAGGCCTATCGCTACACCATCGATTTTCACCAAAATAGTTTAGCTCCACAGAAGAAAAGGTGATCTTGCTGGCCACCCAATCATACCCCTTGGACCAATCCATCTTTGTGGAAAAATGGTATATATATGCTGACGTTTTGAAATAAATTTTTTATTGCGGACTTCTTTGTCCGCATGCAATTTGGTTACTATTTTGGTAACTAAAATGTTGATTTTTTTTATTTACTGATTTGATTAATTAGTTGATCTCGAAGAACATCTAAACAGGTATATGGGAAATTCACTATAAGCTTTGATCACTTATCAATAATAATAATTTAGAGTGTGAAATCAATTATTAAAAAAATGGAATTCGACTTTAACAAGTAGACATTCAGAACGGAAATTATATCGAAGAAACTGGTGGTGCATAAGTATTAGTGACCTTTATAGTGATCTCCATATTGAATCGATGACGAGTTTGACAAGCTTATTTTTGTTAGTCTTACGAAGCATTATGGTCATTAGAAGTTGATCTTTCAGACAAGATAAGAAGGTTACATAATGGTAATTTTGTCAATTTTGTTCAGCTAGGTTATTTTTGTAGTTATCAGGTTGTAAACACCAGTCCCAAATTTAATTTTGTTATAGAGGTGTTGAGGATTCATTCCAACCGCATTCTCCATCTGGCGGTAATGCAATATGTGGACAAAATGCACATGTCAAACTTTCGAGTGCTTTTAGAAGGCTGTACAAACATTTTTTGATATTGGGCGATATCCGGTTTCTTCAGAGGAATATCGTGAAATACTACAATATTTTCATTAGTTTATCTTTTTTTTTTTTTTTTTTTACTCTATACACGGTGGTCCTTAAGTTCGTCGAGAAATTTTAGGGCGTAATTCCTTGGGTAATGACGAGAGAAAAAGTTCCTATAAACATATGTCGTCAAGTGCTCCGTTATAGAGATGCAGACTGATTTACTACATAATTCTTTTTTTTCCAAAAATTTAGAAAACGGTTTAGGGAACTGTTGTGTTGGTTGCCATGTTTAGAGCATCTATTTGTACTTACCTAACTGTCATAAGTATTGTCAAACATGAATTAATGTGAAAGTTCGTATCTACAAATCTTTTTTTGTAATTATGGTCAATTACACAAATTCTGAAATGGCAGATATGCATTTTGTGTACGGTCTAGCAAATGGAAATAGTTATGAAGCAAGGCGTATTTACCAACAAAAATATCCTTGACGCCTTGTACCTTGTGCGGAAACCTTCAGTAATATTCACCGTCGTCTAGCAGAAACTGGTACATTTGAGAGAAACAAAAATACTCCGGGAAGACCTCAAACTATAAGAACACCTGAATTAGAGGAAGCTGTTCTGCAGCTAATCGATGAACATCCAGAAACCAGTACAAGAAAGATTGGTGTTACGGTCAACTTAAGCCATGAAACCATAGTACACCAAGGATAGTACACGATCAACAATTATATTCTTTCCATATCCAGAGAGTACAGGCCTTTCTTCCACGTGACTTTCCGCAACGCTTAGACCTTTGTGATTGGTTCCGACAAAAAATGGCCCAAAAATGCGCAATTTCTATCCTACATTCTATTTACTGACGAGACAAACTTCTCCAGAAATGGAATTATAAATTTCCACAACAATCATTTATGGTCAGATGAAAATCGGCATGCCATAAGGGAGATGCACTTTCAAGACCAATTTTCCTTTTTCCTTCCTGTTCGACTTAATGGTGCATCATATTGGATATTTCTTGAAAACGAGTTGTCTGGTCTTTTAGACGAAATTCCACGTTTGATCCGAAATGAAGTTTGGTTTATGCATGACGGCGGTAGCTGTTGGTGGTCATTTTCAACAGTTCCTTTAGGGTTTATTGTAACCGTTTCTAAAATTTTTAAAATAATTTTTTTTTGTGCGAAATTAATCAGCCTGTATCTCTACAACGGAGCACTTTAGGACATATGTTTGTAGGAACTTTTTTCTCGAGGTTACCCAAGGAATTGCACCTTAAAATTTCTCGACGAACTTAAGGACCATCCTGTATAAACATTGAAATAATTTGTTGTTAGAAGTTCTGTTTCCTCAGGTGAATTTCGATAAAAAAGTTAGTGGCTTAGTGGCTAGCACACCTGCTTCATAGTCCGGCGGTACCGGGTTCGAACCGCTGCGCTTCTTTTCTCAGTTTGGTTTTCTGTAGTTTTCCAAATTCAAATGCAAATGCGGAGAGGTAACATCTTAAGTCGGTCTACAGCCGCAGGCGTAATAATAACTCATGGCCAGCCGATGCCTGCGGTTACTAGCGCAAGCTATTTAGGGGATGCTAAGGCATGAATGATGATATTTATTTATATGCTATCACTTTTGTTTACTCAGCTATAGACCTCTTGTCTCAAGTAGAATGTCTGTTAACGTTAAAATCCTGAAGTACAGCTCACCATACATATGATTCGCTTTATCTCTAGCTGAAATTTACACATGACGTTATTATAGGATGATCCTCTCGGCAAGTAATTTGCGTTAACGAAAACTATACATGTACATACGAGGGAGCGTTTTTATATTCGCGGAATGAGCGGGTTGTAGGGGGGTGATTAGGCGCATTGGGGGCGTGGCCTGTGCAGCGACTCATAATTAGTATAAATACGAAGTTTCATTGTTATTAGACAGTTAGTCTTTGAGCTATCGTCAACCAAGTAACATAATCAGGAGTGAAAAGTGAAATATGGAAAAAATCGAATATCGTGCCGTTATAAAGTTCCTTACCAGGCAAGGAAAATCAGTCGCGACCATAATGAATGAGATGTCATTGGTTTACGGCGACTCTTGTCCAGGAAAAACCATGGTGTACAAGTGGCATAGTTTATTTAAACAAGGAAGGGAATTCCTTGAAGACGACCCGAGGCCGGGCAGGAGCATTGAGGTGACCACGCCAGCACTTATCCAAAAAGTTGAAAAAATTGTACTCGAAGATGCTCGACTAAAGAAGAAACAACTCGTAGAAATGGTTGGAGTATCCGATACAACAATTTTTAAAATCCTACACGATCATCTCGGCATGTCTAAGGTCAGCGCAAGATGGGTGCCGAGAATGCTCACGCCGCCGCAAAAACAACAGCGCGTAGAGTGTTCACGTGCATTTTTGGACCTCTGTAATGAAGACAAGGATGGTGTATTGAATCGAATTGTTACTGGAGACAAAACTTGGGTTCATCATTATGAACCTGAGTCCAAACAAGACTCGATGCAGGGGCATAAAAAGGGCACAGCACCTCCCAAGAAATTTAAAATGTCACAATCAGCTGGGAAACTCATGGCAACGGTATTTTGGGACTCGGAAGGAATATTGTTGATTGAACATAAAGATAAAGGTGTTTCTGTAACCGGAGAATATTACGCTTCAATATTAGAGCGACTAAAAGAAGCCATTAAAGAGAAATGACGGCGAAAATTGAGGAAAGGTGTGCTGCTTTTGCACGGCAACGCGCCCGTCCACAAAAGCCGCGTTGCGTTAGCTGCCCTGCATAAGGTGGGCTTCGAAATTGTGAATCACCCACCTTACAGCCCAGACGTCGCCCCGAGTGATTATTACCTGTTTCCGAAAATGAAAAAAGAGCTGCGGGGTAAAAAATTTACTGCCAATGATGAAGTCAAGGAGGCAGTTTCGGCGTATTTTGCAGATAGGGAGAAATCATTTTTTTATGAGGGTATAAATAAATTAATTGAAAGATTTGAAAAGTGTATCCGTCTTGCAGGTGAATATACTGAAAAAGAAAAATAATTTGGTTTTTTTATTTCCACCCCTTATCCCCCATTCCGCGAATATAAAAACGCTCCCTCGTATATACAGATAGATTGATATCTATTGCTCAGTCCTTCTACTGGAACTTAGTAATAAAAATTACGGGGAATGTCGCGTTTGCATAATTTAATTATAAAATGTATTCAAGCGTATTAATGTTATTAAAAGAACAATGCATTAATTAAACGTAAGATTTACATAAGATTTTTTCATTTTCTGCTGGGCTTAAATAATTGATTTCTTTTATTCACTAATCTGATTAACTGTTTTATCCTGAAGAACATCTAAACAGCTATATAAGAAATTTATAATGAGCTTTGATCACTTACTAATAACAATGACTGTGAGTCAGAAGTCATTCAATGATATAGAAAATGGAATCCGATTTTAACAAATAGACATTCAGAACGGAAATTATTTCGAAATAATTCAAAAGAGAATATAAACGTATAGTGATCTCCATATTGAATCAGTAACTAGGAAAATCATCAAGTTCACTGCCACTCCATAATTATTATCCAAATTCTGGAGCTATACAACCGCTTGTATTTGTGCTTGTATGAATACATGGTGAGTATAAGGTAATGGGTGAAAATTAGAGACGTGAAAGTGCATCTAATTAATTACTTACGCGGCACTATAGTCGTAAGACATTGATCTTAAAAATAGGAAACAAGGTTAAATAATGGTAACTACGGTGAACAATCAAGTTGTAATACTATCTTTAAATCTAATTTTGTTGTATAATTGCGACAATAACTAAGATAATCGGTATGACCTTCTTCCTAAACCCCTATGAGCTATTAGATTAATGAATTACTTTAAAAAGATTTTATCAACGGCATATTATGATTTAGTCAAATAAATGTAAGCGCTTTTTGACAGAATATCGAGGAGGTACATCACAAAATAGCAGGAAGTCGTACCACAGAGATCTATTCATTTAGTGTTCTTTCTGAATATCAATGTTTTTAAGAATCATGGGGAGATTTCTACTCCCAACGATTTTCAATATTTTGCAAACACTCAGATTTTTGTTCTATATTTTGTAAGTCTCATACTACTTTTCGTTTCATTATTTCTTTCAATTAAATTTGGACGGCATATCTGATAATGTCCACGTTAGTCAGATTAGACATATTGGCTCTCTACTCAATCCACATAGTAATAGAGGAAACTTTGCACTTTATTTGTTCGAAAATTTTAGTAAATAAGGCAAAGAACAACCTTTTCTTTACTACGCTGATTCCCCAATATTTTATTACCCTTACATCCAGGAAATACCTTGTTTTGCAGAATATTTTCCCATATATTTAAACATAAATCATCATTATACATTTGTTATTTAGATATACAATAAGCACTTAAAATTAAATTCATAAACTATTTCATTGTTCACTGTGATTCAATTAAAAATAGTGTACAACATCCGAAAATATACCTACATTTTAGTCTAGATGGCGAAACCTACACGTTTGCTTTCTACTTAATCCTGGTATACTTTTTTCTGCAAAAATTGTGTTTTTCACCACTATTAGTGTTTCAGGTAGGAATACATGGGCTATAACATCGAGGAAACAAACTATTAGGGACGTAGTGTTTGTTGGAAAAAATTAATAAACAAGACAAAGAACGATCTTTTCTTTACTACACATCTTCCCCAATATTTTGTTCCCCCCGACGGCCAAGAAATACATTTAGAAATGTTAGTGTGGCACCTATAAATTTAAGTATCATAAATGCGTTCATGTTTTAATATACCATATCATTTACATAGGATAAAACAAAATCTACAACACATATAATGCGTCTGTGAGTAGATTAAAAATAATACGAAAACATCCGACAATACACCTTTTAGTCTAGAAGGCAAGAAAATGAAAGCCTGTTCGTTAGCAATTTTATTTGGTATCTTTGCTATTGCAAAAACTGTTGAAGATAGCAATAGTATCTTTGCGTATTTAGCTACCAGATCTGCCTATAGATTCAATGCCAATCAAAATATCAATGATGTAAGCCCAGAAGAAGGCGGTAAGTAAAATCATTTAGGCATATTGGATGAAAGCATCTTTTAAATACCTACATAATTTCTAGCTTGTCCAAAAAAAATTTGGATGCTTTTGCGTCATGGCACAAGAAATCCAGACATAGAAGAGATCATTAATATGAATGGACGTTTACTAGAAATTAAAGAGCTTATTTTGGATAAAAATCTAGAAGGCATAAGTAAGATCTTTATCATCTTGCTTAAGTTGTTTTCTTTGACAAGTTGGAATTTTCAGCTGCTCTGGATAGTGAACAATTAGAGAGCTTGCAAAAGTGGACTCCTGCTGTAACAGATGTTGCGTTCAAAAAATTGTTAACACCTGAAGGACGACTTGAAAACGAAGAGATAGCTCAACGTATGCAAGCAAGATTTCCAACTCTTTTTCCCCCTACTTTCGATAATTCTACATATTGGGTATGCTAACTATATAAATTGAGTATCCTAAGGGTATGTCATTCTTATCTGGAATTTCATATTGCAGATCATGTCCACTGCACCTGATAGAACTCATGAGAGTGCAATACATTTTGCTATTGGATTATTTGGGAGAGACCATATGAGTGAAGTTTATTTCCAAAATCCAAAATATGAAGATTTGAAAGTAATGGGGGTATTGTAGATATATTACGAATATTTGCGACTTCCGGACGATTTAACTAATTTAATTTTTTTCAGTAGTTCTTTCAATTGTGTAGGAAATGGATGCTAGAGATCGAAAGTAATTTCGCGTCTGTAATGGAAAGAGAGCTGTTCGAAGCTTCGGTGACTATTCAACATGTGGTGAGAAATGTAAATCTAGCTGTGGGATTGAATCACGATTTGACTCTAAGTAAGAAAATGAGTTATACTGGATATCTGTTCAATAATTGTTGTGATTCGTCTCCAAACTGTTACTTGAATTCTGTATAGTAGATATTAGATAGATGGATTGTTTTGATTTTCATGGCTCAAATGGCACAAAATAACAAAAACAATATATCTTTAGGGGATGTGATGATTATGTACAGTACATGTGCCTTCGAGTCGTCGTGGTTTAGGAATTTTAGCAGTCCGTGGTGTATAGGCTTTGATCTGGATTCTGTAAAGGTAAATAGAAATTATTCTATTTTTATTTAAATTTGCGTTTGTATTTCGAAAATTAGTACTTTCAAATTTACCACCTTTATGTATTTTGCAGGCTATGGCGTATGCAGAGGATTTACAGTATTACTGGGCTGATGGTCGCGGATTTGAGGTAAATTATAAGCAAGCATGTCCAGCTATAATTGATATGGTAAACTTTTTTGAAGAGTAAGTACAAATATTCCTAGCTCATAAAATATTTATTACAACGTTTACTTCATGTTAACATGTATTAAAGCCATCAATGTTCTAATTATTATTTAAATTATTGGCTATTAGTGATAACACTACTATAAAAGCAGCACTATACTTCACACACTCTGGAGCGGTAGTAAAATTAATAGCACGTTTGGGTCTCTATTACGATGAAAAACCATTGGTACACACGAATTTCAATCCAGAAGATCCTAAATACTGGCAAATCAGTAAAGTTGGCAACTTCCTAACTAATGTAGCTGTAATCCTACACGAGTAAAAACATTAATTGATGATAATAATTGCTTAGTGTTAATATAATCTTTCTTTTACAGTTGTGGGGGTCCCAAAAAGATCTCAGTCCGACATAATGAGCATCTAGTAAGATTGCCAGCGTGCCCAAATACTGATCTTTGTGATTTTGAGACGTTCAAAGAATACTTTGATGACAGTATTAATAATTGCAATTTTGAAGATATATGTGGATTGGACACAAATAATGTATAGAATAACTAAAAATTCTTTGAAAGACGTAGATATTTGAATGAAATAAATAAATGAGGCCTGTGATGCCTGTATTTATTTTCAGCAATTTCAAACTTATTGATTAAAATAAGGTGTTCTTTAAGAAACTACTTCTACTATAGCTTATTCAACAAAGCAGTCATCTTTCTTAAGAAAATAAAATTTATTTCTAGTTAAGTTCTACAAATATTTCTCTGTAATTTTTTTAAAGAAAACTATACTTCTTTATTATTTTGGCTTTTTATTCTTGTTTATTTAAAATAGTCTCCTTCTTAGATAATACAGCGCAGTAAACGTTCAAGAAATTTTGAGCATTACGCTCGAAATCTTTTGAATTACTAGGATGGTATACAAACGACTTCCTTTCAGCGCCAATTTCAGTTTTTTAAATAGCTATAAGTCTCACGGTGCCAAATGAGTTGAATACGATGAATGATCGATAGCAATCATGCCTTTTTTGGTCAAGAATTCGCGTACCATGATGGCTTTGTGCGATGGTGCATTGTCGTGCAACAAAAACCAACTGCTTGCCTCTCGATATTCCGGTTGAACTCGTCGAATTCTGGCCCACAATAGTTGTAGAACTCGAAGATAATATTCTACGTCCACGCTTTTTGATCTTAAACTAGAGGCAACGCATTAATCTAACGCAATCAGACATTGATCTGACGTCTGACCATAGTCTAAACGATTTCGACCACCGAAATCGGAAAATAGACGCAATTCTAATCACGACCACGAACACTAATCAGCTGATTAGTCTATTTATAACAGGTGAGAATGTTCTGACAGATTTTGACTTCCGCAACTATCAACTAAACGCATTCTAATTTGAAAAGTCGCCAATTAAGGTTACCTAACTAGACTAGCAAAGTCGTCGACCTATAACCAATTATTGTGACATGAATATCGTTTTATATTTTGTTTCTGTTCGTGAGTTGGGGATACAATGACACCAAATAAATAAATATTATGTATATATTTTTTTAATGACACCCAGTAGATAAAAATCTAAACTGGCGAAGTTGTCTCTAGATCTTCATGTCATTTCCGGTGAATTGGCAACCACTTTCTGGGTGAACCCTGCAACGATGGTCAAAAACTTTATCCTATAAAGATGAATGCATTGTTTGAATTTGTACCACAGATTTCAGTGGAAAGTCTTGCCCATTGCTTTTATCCTGTGTCGTAAGTGAAGACCTTTAAAACAATCTTACAACACATCTTATTCTTTCAAAGAATCTACAGATTATTAAACAAATCAGATCGCGGACATTAGTGTAAGTGATACAATTTTGTAATTGATATGACTTCTTTAACTATATACAGCTCTTATTTGCAAGTAGGATCAATAAGATTTAAGACGCGTTACGTGTAAGTGTAAATAAATTTTATTTATATAAACATATATCGCATTCTGTAAATTACATAGTGTTGAAAGAAACTAAATAAATATAAAGAAATTATAGCGTAATGTTATTTATAAGAAGTTACGTAATTATTATTTTCATAACCAACATCTAATCAACAATTCTCAGAAGATTACGTATAACCAACTTTAATTAAGCAAAGAGTGTCTGTAATTTATTTTTATTATATAAGGTGCAAACAGATAAGTATATAAATATTAAAATAATGTGTCGAAAGTATTCTGCTTCCTTAATTGAACGACTGATGTATCACTTTTGTTTACTCAGTTATAAACCACTTATATCAATTAGGTTTACTTACAAAGTATAGACTCCTTATGATGTATTTTTCTATAAATTTTATTGAATAGATACTTGATGTAAGACTCATCTAAAACGTGATCGGCTTTATCTCTAGCTATAGTTTGAACCCAACATTATTATTTAGAACGGTCGATGCCAATACTGTCAGCACGTGATTTGTGCTAACTAAAAGTGTACGTGTGTACTTATACATACATAGATTAATATCGAATTTTCAGTCGCTACAATGTAACTTAGTAATAAAAACTGCCGAATGTCACCCTCTTGAATCTAATTATAGAATTTATTCGAGTGTATTAATATAATTTCAAAAATTAGGCATTAATTAAATGCATGATTTAGACACGTTTATTTTATGAGAGATAGGAATTGCTTTCATTTTTTGGAAGGTTTTAAATATTTAATTTTATTTTTTTATTCTATTTATTTAAGAAATATAACACAAGCACTAATGGGCACTATAACTAGACACCTGTAAACTAGGACAAAGAGGCATCGTTTTGCGGATATGGAAGTACCACATCTTTGTTTTGTTAATTTTGGAAACTGTTTAAATTAAATAAAAATTATGTTGAAAACCAAAAACATGAGTGTTTATATATTTAGTCTTGTTGGTTAAGAATTCCACTGAAATCTCTTTCATGTTGTGCTCAAAACAAGTCCTTCTTTAGTAAATATATAGTCAAAAGAGAGTCACTACAATAATAATTGTTGGCAGTAAATTTTTTCTTGATATTCTCAGTAAATTTCAATATTTAAGAAATTTTTGAGTCGTAGAGTATAAGGAGATATTCCACAAATGAGCAGTGCCCATTGAAAAGGTGATAGATAGTACACTCGCCAACATTATTTATGTGCAATGCACTTTGGAAGAAATATTTTATGAGTCATGCCTGCTGTTTTTTGTGTCGATTTAGCATGCTATCAAATCTTAAAGAACGAAGCAAGGAAGAACAGCGTTTGTAGCTCTAAAAGAATCATCCTTTTTACCACATAAAAGAGATTGTCCAAAGGGAGTCGATATCATTTCTAATAAAAAATCGATAATTTTCTGAAATTTCTCTCTCTCTCTTTCAAAATCATTACTATACTCATTCTTACCTATGGCTATTCGAAAGCATATGGTACTGAAAATGGTGGTGTACTATCTTATGAATGAATGCCTAGTACGCAAAAGACGAAAGAGACGTAAAGAGAAAAATTAGTTTAGTTTGCGACAAGAGGTAACGGGTCCTCAATCAGAATGGAAATTATTTGGTAGAAAATTAGAACAAAATATTAGGTTAATCGTCAAACCTTCGTAGTGCCCTTCATAGGGATTTCCATATCGAATCGGTAACTAAGGAGATCAGAAAGTTTGCTAACTGTTCAAAATAGTTCTGTTTCTGCCGAACAGTAGTAAATACTTCTGGGGTTAATGTCGAGGCTATTATCTCATGAAATAGTGAGCAACCGAGTCATAGAGATTTTCTTGCTTTGGTATTCTTTTAATCGTAGCAAGACCAACATGAGCAGATTTTTCATATCAACAAGTAAAGGCAAATAATCAAATCATTGAAATAAATAAATATAAAAACGGGATAAGAAAAATGCAACAACTATTGGCAAACAACGCTCTCAAATATCATAGCTAAAAAATAATAGGACAAAGAATAAAGACCTTGCTGGAACAACAGTGTGGTTTCAGAAACAACAGAAGTACTCAATACGTAATGTTTACAATCAGACAAGCAAGCAAAAAAACTAATCGAAAAAAAAACAAAGAGTTACATTTATGTTTCATAGATTTTGGAAAGACCTTTGACAGCATTCAAAGAAATGACATTTGGAAAGTATTAAAGAAAAAAGGAGCAAAAAGGACTTCATAAAAGCAGTCGAAAACAAGATTCTTGTTCTTAACGATACCTACTGGACGAAGCATTAAAACAAGCCATAAGTAAAATGAATAATACGTATACAGATAACAAAACTATAATAATACTAATATGTATAATAAATATAAAACTCAATATTGGACACAAGGGGAACAGATGATATAAGATTAGAAGTGAAGCAAATTGAATAATCCTGCTTGATCAATCTTAATTTTAAATATTTGGGAGTAGTTAGAGAAAAAACTAGTAAATTAGACAATGTAATAAACGAGGAAGTAGAAAGAGCTGGAAATATGTTTAAAATCGTAAAGATGTAGTCAAAAAATGGTCAGACCAACAAGCAACTACAGCAGCGAGACATGGACGTTAACAGAAAGACAGGGATGCTAGGTCAAGTTAATGCAAATGAACTTTTTGAGAACTATAAAGGAAAAAACCAAGAACAACGAAGTAAGGAACGAAACATAGAACTAAAACCAATCAACGGCAAAATTGTGAAAGGTTAATTGGAATTGTTTAGACAAGTGTGCCGAATATCGAATGATGACTTACAAAAGAGGGGTTGATCACAAGTGTCGGGTAAGAGTAGGAGAGAAAGATCAAGAACAAAATGGATCGACATCATCAAAGAAGAAGCAGAGATGAAATAAATGACGTGGAGAGGAATACGAAGGCTAGTACAAGATCGAAAGTAATGGAGAAAAAAAAATCCAATATTCATTCTATTATTTTTTTAATTCTAATTCTAATTCAGACGACGTATCCAATAATGTCCAGGTTAGGCAGATTAGACATATATGTTTATCTGCTCAATCCTGGTAGACTTTTTCTGCAAAAATTGTATTTCTTTAATAGGCATACATGAAGGAAACAAACTATCAAGGAAGCAGAGAACAATTCAATTTCAATAATCCTAGAAAATTAATTCGTATAATCTGTTGTGTATTTTATTCTTAATTATAAATTTACATTTCGTTTAGTAAATATATACAACACGTATATAATAATTATCATTATATAATTTGTTATTTAGATACATATATAATATAGTAGTCATTTGAAATGAAATGCAATTTGTCTGATCCATAAAAATTCATAAAGTACCACTTTATATTAAAAATACTTGTAAGTGATCAATTTAGATAAGAGAAAACAAACTTTACAAGACATCTAATGCTTCTGTGATTAGATTAAGAATACTATAAAACGTGCAAAAGTAGGCTTTTAGTCTAGAAGACGAGAAGATGAAAGTCTGTACGTTAGCCATTTTATTTGGCATTTTTGCCTTCGCAAATAGCGCTGAAGATCGCAATAGCATCTTTTCTTATTTAGCCACAAAATCTGGCTATAGATTTGCCGCCAATCTCGATATTAATGATGTAAGCCAAGAAGAAGGAGGTAAATAAAATCAGATAGATATATTGGTTAAAAACAAGTCTTGAATAATTACATAATTTTCAGCTTGTCCCCAAAAAGTTTGGATGTTTCTGAGGCACGGTACTAGGAATCCAAGTAAAGGAGATATTAATAATATGAATGGTCGTTTACTTGAAATTAAAAATATTGTTTTGGAAACAAATAGAAATGTCATACGTAAGCTCTTATATTATTTTACTTTACTACTATTATTGTTTTCTTCGTCTACCTACTTGGCACTTTTAGGTTCTCTGGATAGTACTCAATTAGATCAATTAGAAAACTGGTCTCCTGCTGTCACAGATATAGCATACCAGCAAATTTTAACAGCCGAAGGAAAACTGGAAAATGAAGAAATATCTCAACGTATGCAAGCGAGATTCCCAACTCTTTTTCCATCTACTTTTGATAATTCTACCTATTGGGTATGTTACAGCAAAACATATGTATTCGTTACTTTTATCTTGAATTTTATATTGCAGATCATGCACACTGATAGTGATAGAACTCGTGATAGCGCAACACATTTTGCTATTGGGTTATTTGGGAACGATCAACTGGATGAAGTTTATTTCCCAGAACCAACATATGAAGATTTGAAGACATTAGAGGTATTGACAATATATTACGAAAAATTACGATCTAATTTTAATCTTATTTAAATAGTTCTATGAATTGTGTACGAAATGGATAGAAGACATCGAAGGTAATCCCGAATCTTTAATAGAAAGAGATTTATTCGAAGCATCGGCGATTGTTCAGAATGCAGTGGATAGTGTAAATCGAGCTGTGGGATTAACTAACGAATTATCTCTAAGTAAGTAAATAAGGTGTTCTCAGTATTGAATCTCTTCGGTAAACTTTGTGCTTCTTCTACAAATTGTGACTTGAGCAACATATACAAGGTATAGAATTGCTTCCATTCTATACCTAAGCTCAAGTACGTATGGCTCAAAGTAATAAAAATAATGTAATCTTTAGAGGATGTGATGATTATGTACAAAACATGTTCGTTCGAGTCGTCGTGGTTTAGGAATAGTAGCAGTCCTTGGTGTATGGCCTTTGATCTGGATTCTATAAGGGTAAATAAAAACTTATTCTATTTATTAAACTGTAATGGACTTTAACGAATGTATCTGATGATTTCAAGAAATAATTTTTCAGGTTATTGCGTATGCAGAAGATTTAGAATATTATTGGGTTGATGGTTATGGATTCGAGTTAAATTATAAGCAGACCTGTCCAGCTATTATTGATGTTGTAAACTTCTTTGAAGAGTAAGTACAATTATTAAGAGATATTAAACCCAATAATGTTCTAAGTATGTATTATTTAAATTATTGCCTGTTATAGTGACGAATCTGACCGAAAGACAACCATATATTTCACACATTCTGGAGCAGTGATAAAATTAATAGCACGTTTGGGTCTTTATTTCGACGAAGAACCACTATTACATACGACTTTCAATCCGGAGGATCCAAAATATTGGCAGATCAGTAAAGTTGGCAGCTTCCTAACTAATGTAGCTTTAATTCTACACGAGTAAGGATATCTTCCTATAACGTTATGTGGTCAATGTTAATATAATTTTTTACAGTTGTGGGGATTCTAAAATGATCTCAGTTCGACATAACGAGCGTCTGGTGAGATTGCCAGCCTGTCCAGATAGTGATCTGTGCGATTTTGAGACGTTCAAAGCTTATTTTGATGATAGTATTAATAATTGCAATTTCGAAGAAATGTGTGGATTGCTAAAATAGATTGTTAAATTTAAGTATTTTAAGAGTACTTATTTGAAAGATTTGAATGAAATAAATACGTAAATAAGGCTTTTTATCCCACCTATGACACACCTATATTAATTTTAAATCATTTGACACTTATAGATTACATGTACAACACCAATTTATTTCACTACATTGTTTAAATTGTCAAATTTAAGTTATTAATATATATTATACAGGGCGGTGTACAACACGAGAGAGAAACTTTATTTTAAAGAGCACACCTACATAACAATTAACACACAGAAATGAGAAATAATTTATATATCTCTAAAACCATTAATTTTAACTACATACATGTTTTATTCAAACTAATAGATAATTAAATTTTGCTTTCAACTCACTCATAAAAATATAGTGTTTCAATTTGAAAAAATGAAGATTTTCGCATTTCAATTGTTTCAAAAAGACATTGATTTCTAGAACACTCTGTATAATGTATTTAAGTCTACATCTGTTTATTGTCATCATAGGAAATGCTTCTAACGTGATATTAAGTTTCATAATGTTATATATTTTTCCATTACCGAAATAATGGCATTTTTCTGAAGAGAGCAAAATGTCAAAATTTTCAAACAAATGTCAATATCTTGTAAACTAATGAAAATAATTGAATATGATCCTGTATAAAGTTACCTTAAAATTCCTCAGGGAATTCAAAAATGTGATCATATATAGGGTGTTCCATTTAAAAATGTAAAGAACGCCCTGTATATCGTAGAATCATTTTTATAAATTTCGTAAAACTAAACAACTTTTGTATTTAAATATTTGCTGTATTTTGCATAAAAATGGAGATATGAAAGAATATCGCACTATTGTTACACCCTGTATATACAGTGCGAGTATAAATATAAATAAATAGGAATAAATTCAGTAAAGCGAAATATGCTCGGACACGTCGATTAGTATTTTAAATTGCCCACTTTTTCGTCTGACAAAATTTTATACGTGTCCCAAATTTGAGATATGACGTCATCGACAGTTAAAATGGCAGCCCTAATTTTTAATAACTATTCTTAAAGGGTATATCAAATTACAAATGCGTAGGTTTATACTAAATTTCAAGTTTTTATTGCTTGTCATTAAAAATATTTAACAATAACTAATTCGAAAAATGAAGAAATCTGATTCAACCTTATTTTTATAAAGTTTAAAAATCGCACGTCAAAACGTTTTTGTTTATAATTTTTTTTGTCAAACCAGGTTGACGTCTTATCACAATGTCAAAAACCAAGGTAATAAAAATAAGTAACAAGCGAAGCTAGTATTCGACTCGTATTAAGCGAGGACACACAGGTAAGAAACACCGTTTATTGAAAAATCGACCAAAATGCTGTATTTAACTGGAATCCACAAAATTGAAATTCTAATGATGATTGGCCACGGAGATAGGACAAGAATACAAAATGAAGTTACTCATTTATGCAGAGAGAAGTATCCTGATTTACCACCATCTCAAAGAACCGTAAGCAAGATTGAAAGACAGTTTCGGTAAAACGGGCATTTAAGGAAAAAAAAATCGTCAGAGTGCGCTCAATGAAGATGTAAAACCTAATGTACTTCTTTCTGTTCAAGAAGATCCTAATATCTCCTCTAGGCTGATAGGTAGGGAACTCGAAATTAGCCAGTCTTCGGTGACAAGAGTCAAGTTAAAGCGCACAAATTGTATCCCTATAAATTGACAATCCTCCAGGAACCCACCGAAGATGATCCAGACCGAAGACTTTAATTTTGCGAACAAATTATGGATGTAGTAGACAGAAATGTTTTAAACATAGAAAACGTTCTATTTTCTGATGAATCAACGTTTATGTTAAACGGTGAGGTAAATCGTCAACACTGTCGTTATTGGGCAGACAACAACCCACGATGGATGAGAGAAGGCCACACTCAATATCCAAAAAAAGTAAATTTTTGGGCAGGTATTGTTGGTCATCGAGTAATAGGACCAATTTTCTTCCAAGAAAATCTCAATGGAGCTAGATATTTAGAATTCTTGCAGGAAGAACTAGTTCCGAATTTGGCTACTCTATTCTCTGATCCGCTTGAAGCTGATGTCCAGAATAGAAATATCTGGTTTCAAAAAGACCTGTCCGTAAGCATCTAGATGATGTGTTTCCAGACAGATGGATTGGTAGAAGAGGACCTTTTGAATAGCCATCCATGTCTCCGAATTTAACACCAATGGACTATTTCTTATGGGGTTACTTGAAAGGCAAAGTTTTTAAAAACCAAGCCGAAAAATATTGAGGTGTTGAAAGAACGAATAAGACAGGAGTGTACGCTAATTTTCGCTGAACATTTATTGTAGAAGAGATACGATTGAGGTGAATCAAATTTCTTCATTTTTGGAATTAGTTATTGTTAAATATCTTTTAACTACAAGGAATTGTACGCATGTGCAATTTGATATACCCTTCAAGAATAGTTATTAAAATATTAGGGCTAACATTTAAAAAATTATTGATGACATATCTCAAATTTGGCACACGCTGTATAAAATTTTGTCAGATGAAAAAGTGGACAATATAAAATACTAATCGACGTGTCCGAGCATATTTCCGGAAAAAAAAGACTGTCTTCGCTTTACTGAATTTATTCCGGATTATAGACTCGCGCTGTATATTAGTCAAGATGTCTTAGTTAAGTCTTCCATAAGTATAGTTGGGCTATCACTGAGGAAATGGGGGAAACCATAACACAGCCGATTTTACTGTTTGTAAAATTTATTTCGATATTGGAAGTATGTAGATGACAATATTAGCTTAAGAGCTTCGACATAGGGTAGTATATGTATTTATAATATGCTACTTTTTTCACAATTTTGGTAAGTAGGTCAATTGGAATGTTAGTATAAACGGATGCCACATCCAACGAAACAAGTTGCTAATTATCAGGGATGGTGATACGGTCAATAGTCTTTAAATTACTACGACTTTTTAATATAATAATGATTTCTTTTCCTTTATATTTTCAATAATATTAGCCAAGTATTTAGCGAGCCCATAGCATGGCAGAACATTTTTCTCGGAGAATTGGATTCCTATCGATCTACCATTCGCTGTTTGGGAGCAATGTGATTAACAGTGTGTCATAAAGGCGACATAATGCTGTCACACAGACATTTAAACACAACAACAATTATGGTTACTATTATTATTAAAATTTGGCGGTATATTTCACTATATTTATTGTATTCTATTAATTCAACTAATCACAAATCTAAAATAAAACAATTTCTACAAAACACATATAATAATAATTTAAAACACGAAAAATACATGCAAACTAAAGCTTGCAGAAAACTTAATTTCACAAAACAAATTAAACTGTACAAAAGAAAATTTTATCTAACTGAAATAGAAAACGAACAACGATTATGCTATAGAATCTGTTTCGTCAGTTTTCTTTTTCAAAATACATATTCCATCGAGTACAGGAGATAATTGCTCATATTGATTTGTTGCTAACTCTGCACGTTCACCGGATCCTAACAGTACTGGCGTGGAATGTGTATGAATTCCAGCTATAGTTTTTGGTGTGCCTGCTTTTCCAACTACATCAACTGCTTGGCCGACTCTAACAGGTACTGAAATTGGTTGCAAATTTTCATCTAAAGTAAGCAACCATCTTGGTTGAATAGCTGTAGCAAGAGCATAAAGTAAATAATGACTTCTTCCAAGAATTAGTGCGTGAGGATCAAGAAGCGCTACCAAAGGTACCAATAAACCTAAAAATATATCGGAATTGTTTAATAACTTCGAATAAAACTCCTCTAACTATTACTGAGTTACCTGCCAAAGCACAATGATCAATAAGTTGCCTATCGGTATGCCAAGGACTTATAGTCATTGTTCCCTTCCCCATATGAGCTAAACCTTGCGATAAACGCACCATAAACAATTCCGATGGATTTTTAGCGTGATATACAGCCAACTGTCTCAAACTAGCGGCTAACCGAGCATTATTTGTGCCAGCTCCTACTATCCCTAAAGCAAAGATGGAATTGCATGCCACCTTGTCGTCGGGATCATGGGAATACTTCGTCAATAAATCGATTACAGGCAGATCCGGTTTTGATACAGAATTTAATGCCACAGCAAGAGGAACAGCTCTTCGAACAGCCGGATCGCCGTAACGTCCTACACTACCCAATACACGTTGGCACATCTCAGATCCAACTTCATCACCCATGGAAACAGCTCCTAAACCGAGAACGGTTACAGCTTGCGCAATAGTAGGATCCCATTCCATTTTCGCCTTCTTTTTATCTTTAGATTTTTCAGTTTTCGTTTCAGGTGCGGGTTCTGGCATTGTGACTTTCTCGCCGCAATTATTTAAAAATTCCTGTATTATAAATACATCACCAGTACCTGCGTATGCGCACATATGTAGGATTGTTTTAGCTATGGACGAAAATGGTTCTGAAAAAACCTCTAATGTTTCCACAGGCGCATCTATCGAATCCTTTCTTCCCATGAAACAATATCCTAAGCCAAGAACTGCCATCAATAAATGAGGGGATTTTAATATTTCATTCTCACGCCAATCGACTAATTTTGTCAAGATAGCCTGGGAAACTTCTCCGTTACAAGTTCCTATACTAACCATACCACCTGCTAAGCAAGCTATAGAAAAACATTCAGCTGTTGTTGCTTCCTCTATAGCAGGAATTAAAAGTGATAGTATATCAGAACGATTAGTGCCAATATAAGCTAAACCTAAACCCAAAACTGAACCATTGCGAAGGACGTTATTTGAATCATGAACAAAATCTGCCAGTAAAGCTAAAGCGGGATCACATTCATTATGAACTCTGCAATTAACGATTCCCAACGCTAATAAAGTTCCAGCCTTTATCTGTAATAAACAATTAAAGAAATAGCATTCAATGTCTTAGAAAAATGTAAAAACCTGGTCGTCTTTAGAATACAGGTATTTATCGATTGGTGTTAATCCTCCATCTACATCCCATAGATATAATAAACCTAGTGCAGCTGTAGCGCTAAGCATTCCATGGTCCTTATTGCGATATATCCATCTATTTCCATCATCTCCTGTTAATAATTTGTCTTTACCAAAACCGGCGTTAACGAATCCATTAACAAATGAGGCTGCTAGATTTTGACGAGCACTGTCAACATTTTCGGATAAGACTGAAGGACGCAATGGAGTCGGTTCTAACCAGGTCTTGTATACGTCTTCTGGGGATTTGGGTTCGAGTATATCCAGCTGCAATCAATAGTACAAGAAAAACGTTGGTGATGTACATTTAGTTGAGCATGAGTTAGCTGGGGCATCTACATAAAAACATATTTATAACACCATCACTTTTGTGTTGAATTATGGTTTTAGAAAACCACATATTGAGAAAAAAGCAAATACATAAAGTAAAATTATAAAAAGGTCTTGTAATTGTTTAACATTAACGAGAATACTAATTCAAAAACAATATTAAGGAATATAAACCCCTTTTCCTTGAAGGGCTTTCGGCTGTTAATACTGGATTTTTTGATACAAACGAGAAGAAATTGGACACGGGTTACTGAGCTCGATCTTCATGAAATGACCCAAGAAACATCATCTAAACATTTGTTGGTCTGCTTTTGGGATACCCTATATATTGTCTATCCATTTTAACACACTTATTCCCCTTTAACAGGAATTGACATTTATTTCAAAATATTTTCAGATGATGGTTCACATTCTATCATTATGTTTATTTTACTTTTGTTTCATTTCATTTCTAATAACAGCATCTTTATGTGTTTAATCTCTATAGTTTTATTGTTCTTTAATAAAAGTATTTATAAAATAATTGGATTACTAAAACAGAACGATAAAAATATCATATCGAAACTATGTATATGTTGCAGGTATTAACTTTTTTTAAACAACAAGACGGTCAGTAATGTTACAAATATTCACAATAAGTAGCTTTAAAAAAAATGGGAATATACAAAACGAAATTAATATGTCAAATTCAATTCTGTTTGTTTGCACTCGTTGTCGTTATGGTAGGTGTTAATAGGATACTGTATTTCATTTTTTTTTCGAATAAGTTTGTTTTATTTCTTAAGCGATTTATGAACCGATATCCAGGCAGCTTGAAAGCGCATATCTAAACAAAACAAGGGAGGTATAATGCCTGCGACAGCGGAGTATACTCGAATGCTTAGCGTAGCGATAAATTGTAACTTGAAGCTACCATTTTAGCTGTCCATGACTGTACATATACAGGGTGTTTCTGAATTGATACGAAAGATTTCAAAGGGTGATTTTTTAGCAAAAATTAAGGAGGGTCTTTCATATAACTTTTTGTTCAACACCCTTTTCCCTCCAAGTTACAGCCCTTTAAAGTTCTTCAGAGATTAAAGAATAACAAAGAATAACACAGAGAAAATCAGGACAATAAAACTATTTGTCATATGACTTCATTTGATAGCAGCTTATTTGATTTTTTTTAATAAATAATAACCTCTGTGAATTTATGGGAAAAGAGTCTGAGCAGTATTTTATTTTTTGTGATCAATACTAACAATTTTATGATAAAAAGTCAAGACATAAAAAAGTTGCAGATTGAGTCTGTCTTTTTAAACCAATTTTTTAAATAGGAAAATATAGGCGCATTAAAAAGTTCTGATGCAAAATATTATAGGGGTTGTTTTTTCAGCCCCTTGTGATTACATTTTAGGGTACCAAAAACACTCAAAAACTGCCATTTTATTAGCATCAGTTATCTGCCAAATTTCATTCTTCTAAATTTTTCCAAAGTGGATATATTAAATAAAAAAAATTTTTTTTTACCTAATTTTAAAGGGCTGTAACATGGAGGGAAAAGGGTGTTGAACAAAAAGTTATATGAGAGACCCCCTTAATTTTTGCTAAAGAATCACCCTTTGAAATCTTTCGTATCAATTCAGAAACATCCTGTATATCGAAAGGGAATCAAACACGCCATAATGTGGTATAATCCTGGTCAATGACCATAAATAGCAGGCGTTATTTTGACGTTTGAAAGTTCTCAGTTAAATGACGTCAGTAAGTTGCAACATTCGAATGTTATTTTGAAGTCCGTTGCTGACGTCAGCAATGGTCAATAACTTGAATGTGACGTCAAGTTGCCAATTTGGTTTTAGAATTTTCAGCATTCATTATAAATGCAGAAAGTTGATAATAAAATAATTTTTGTATGATTTGTATGGATTTAATAGCGAATTTCTAACGTTTGATAGTTTATTAGCCAACAATTGAATGTAGATAATTTTAACCCCATTGTGTCCACATTTTCCCGTCAGTTTTAATTCCCCTTTCCTCCCTCCCACCCCCCAATTGTAACGTTTCTATAGTGTAATACTGTAGGCAATGTGGGCACCTCACGGCGTAGTAAAATCGGAATGTTATTGATAACCGGTGTTATTTTAGTTAGTTTAGTATGTTAGTTAGTTTAGAGACGAAACCTTTTTATGTTCCATTTAATTTACAAGTGACCAAATGGTTTACTTTTTAAGCAAGGACCAAACTTATTTTGTTTTCTGTGTAGCAAATGGGTTTTGATTTTGTAACTTCCGTTGTAGTAACATGCCACGGTAACGTTTCTGCATCGTATTTAATATTGTTGTAAGATTATGCAACCCCATTAGCACGGCTCATTTGATTGACATCTATTGGTTATGTCGAGTAATTTCTAAGTAAAAAATTGTATCAGGGAGGGGAGCGTGGTTTGGTGAACCAGACACAGACGTCGCCAGAGACTACGTAACAAATGGTAACAAACCAAGAAAAGTCGCAAAAGCTCTTACTACTTCGAGTACTTGGTAAAAGATGGCAGTGGCACAGTATTACCGGTATTACACAGAAAAGTTTAGTAAACAAACATCTTGAAGATTGGTTTTATCAGATAAGAATGGATGAGAGTTTGAGAGCGTAAATAACTGGATATAAACTTACTTCTCTAACCAAATTTTGAAAATTAGAATTAAGGTGATTATTATTCAAAATATTAACAATATCATCTTTATCAGGCACTTCATCATCCACTTCGATAGGATACAATTGCCTAGCTGCTATGAAAGCTAACTGCTTCAACGTACCACTACAACATTAAACATTGTTTATATATTACAACATATTCAAGACTATAACTTACGAATCTATGCACTTCTTAAATATCTCATCTACCATTTTATCATTATTCAAGTTTATAGCAAGAATTAAAGCTTTACTAAACTCCTTAAATCGTATATATTGCTCAGCGACAAGTTTTAAAATCTTGTCGGCTTCTAGGTCATCAACATACTTTGCACAGCACTGTAAATAAAGGCAAATTCTGGAGTATATACTCTTATCGATAAACGATGGTAGTATTTCTAGTTTATCGATTTCCATTAGTAAATCGCATGCTTGTATTTCAGCATGAAATTTACAATTGAATTTGACGATATCTTTAATAAGTTTCTCCAAAGTCGGTTCAATTGTAGACGTTTTATATACATATTGTACAATTTCTGCTTCTAAATGCCGTATATATTCGTGCCCCCAATCACCGATACTCTTTAACGTGCCTTAAAGAGGAATATTTCGATTACCGTAGCAATTAGATCTACTTATTACATACCTAGTAAACAGAACTTTAAACAATCCATTGATTCTTGATCTCCTCCATTCGAAATAGGTCCCATCGATAAAACAGATATAATATCAGCACATAATTTCTTTGCAGTGGGATCCGACATCTTTTCATAAGCATTTTTGAATTGTAAATAATATGGTGCCAAATATTTTAATGGTTTCGGCACAGATGTCATAGATGTTGTCGATGTTCTAATAAGAAATTTTAACATTTCTAAAGCAGCCGTTACAAGTTTCATATCTGTACCCTTTAAATTAATAATTTTTAAATTAAATTTTAGCATAATATAACATTACTTACTAGTATTTTATCGACCAATGTTTTAAGTTCATCTTGTAGTTCTTTATCTTCTTCGGACTGCAATAAAGGAAGATGAAAGTGAAAATTAATTGGCAAATCCAATATTTATACATACAACTTCTGTGGCTTTCGCAGTAACATCCACTCTAGTTCTTACAAGTGCCATCCTAATTCAAACTAGAATGACTAGTAAAATATTGAAGCGATATTAATTATATAATCTATTAATATATATTCAATTTAAAAAAATATTTCTTAGTAATTGTTTTATAATATGGTACATGCACTAATTGTAATAAATACGGTTCAAGAATTTGTTAATGTAAACAATCTTGTACAATTTTATTTCGCGGTAGACATGCGTACTATCAACTAAAATTGAAAATACTTACTCATTTCCTTTTCCTGTCAGTGTCACCATCACTAACATTGCAGCCAACTATATATAAAAAAATGTTTTATATTTTAGTTAACATTTTTAGTTTGAAATAAATCTCAAATATACGTATCAATCATTCTAAAACTAATTAATTAAAATATATTGTAATAGATCATCCAGCTACCAAATTTTTTTATTAAATTTAAAATAAATGGCAACTCAATCAATTAACTATATAAATTAAAATGATCGGTTAATTTACATTTTATGCATTCTCTAAAGAATTATAAAACGTATAATAACGATTATAAAGCGGTATAATTCGAACCACAATCACCATTTGGTAACTTTTTTATCTTACGTTGCCTATTCTGTGAAAGTGCTGATTTTAGGTTGATAATTTGATAAGACTTGGGTTATTTTTTTGACGTTTGAAAGACAGGACCTAATTGTGATATATTGTGGTTTTAAATAATTTATAAACTGTAATACTCATCTGAAGAATAATTATTTGTGTTAATTTTACTGTTGGTTTTTATTTAAAATGAGTGGTGCTGTGGATACTGTAGATAATAGTGTTGAAAATATATTATTTAATTTACGATTGGACGATCCACAATTAGACTATCTATCATGTAGTCTAACAAATTTAGACGAAATGGTTGTGGCTAATAATACCTTTCTGGCAGAACAAAGTCGATTACCTTCCGTCGATTCTGTTGTACAAGAAAAGAAAAAACGAAAGAGGGTTAGATCTAGAAAAAAATCGAAAAATAAATCTGAAATGGAACAAGTGGTAGATCTTGCACAATCTGGAGCAATCACATCTACCTCTAATGAAACTAATACAACTTTAATAGAAATTCCTACTCATTTTTCGATCAAAGCAGTGGGCTCTCAATGTCATGGCTGTGCATTTAAGTAAGCGAGACACTGAATGTCAGTTAATAAACTTTGAGTATCTAACAAATTTTAATGAGACATACATTTTCGATAGTAGGGAATTTGTTAAATTGGAAGTGTTAAATGAATCTTATATTATTGAGGCTTCTGATAAAACGATCGTTCGGAATGGTACTACTAACGAATATGATAAAAATCAAACTAATCATGTCAAATCTTTACAGTCATCAACATCGCAAGCTAAAGCAAAAAAACGCAAACAAAAGCAAGTTGCTACTAGCAGTAAAGAGGTTAAGAAAACAGTATCATTTACTGAATATTATAAGCTTGAAGATGTTGAAGAACAATTAAATTCAGGTGCACTTAGAAAAGGTATTATTAGAATAAATCCTAAAAGTTGCAAGACAGCTTATGTAACGAATGAAGATAGAAATTCGCAGGATTATATAATAAACTCGTTAGTTGATAGAAATCGAGCGTTAGAAGGTGATGTTGTTGTTTTGAAGCTTAAATCAGAATCTGAATGGGTGGATAATCAAAAAAGTGCAAGCGTTGTTTATATTTTAGAAAAGGTAATTTTTTTAATTTTGCGTAACACAGAAGATAATAATAGACATTTTTTTTAGGTACACCCGAGAATTGCTATTGGTACCTTAAATGTCTTCTATGATAAAAGACGCAGGATGGCAGCTCTCCAACCACGCGATAAAAGAGTCCCACGAATTGTCATAGACCAAATGAGTTTACCACCAGCATACTTTAAAAATCCAGCAGAACATGAGGATACTTTGTTCTTGGCCAAAATTACAGAATGGGAAAATCCAAAATATGCTATGGGTACAATCATTGAAAGGGTTGGTGTTAAAGACGATTTGAAAAATGAAACGAAAGCTTTACTACTTGAACATCAATTGGATGTTACACCTTTCCCACCATCTGTTTACAAATACTTACCTGAAAATAGTACAATTCCTGAAGAAGAATTTTCTTATCGTGAAGATCTGAGAAAGGAATGCGTTTTTACAATAGATCCTCTAACTGCACGGGATCTAGATGATGCCATATCATGCAAAACATTACCTAATGGAAATTTGGAAATTGGTGTACATATTGCAGATGTTAGCTTTTTCTTAAATGCAGACACTGAACTTGATGAAATAGTTTCCAAAAAAGGTATTTTTTTAATTAGTAGCTTAATTATCCTAAATGAATTAATTTTAAAATCTACTATTTTGTATCTAATGACTTTTTGTTAAATTTGTTAATTCCTTTTTGGTTTAGTTTTACTAACATTTTTGGATTACACAAACTAAGAATACATCCAGGCTTAAGCTTCAAGGATTTTTATTAATTATAATGATTGCCAGTTGCTGTACTTAATTTCCAAATTTAGATATATTTTCAATAAGCGCCTTTAAGTATTTATTGTGAATCTAAAATCCATACACAAAGGATAGGTAAACATGATATTTATTCAATTCAATTTAATTATCTTTTATCTATGATTGAGCTAATAAATAATTGTTTATCCTATCAATGTTATCAATAAAACATAAACACGATAACGTCTAAACACAAATTTAGAACTAAATTAGGAACTGATATTGATATTTCATGCAGCTTCAAAATACAGTGTAATCCGCTTATTGGAATACCAAAATTTTCTAAGAAAATTATTCCAATAAACGGCTTATTTCATTATCCGTACCGTATACACACATAATTTGTACACAGATAACAGTACGACCCTAAAAAGTCTGTACCGTATGGAAAACTTTTTTACTGTTGATTTTTGAGAAAAAAATATTTATAAAAGTTGGTGCTTCCCTTGAGACGTAATAGGAACTTACTTTAAAAAATATATAAAAATTTTATTTTTTAAAGCTTGTTTAGAAACAATATTTAGCTCCTCTATTTTTTCCATTTTTTTCTAATTCTAAATCGATATGTTACTCTTAAGTACATACAACACCTTAAAGAAATTAATTTTTTATATTTTACATAGATTTCGGATTTAATGTTAATATTGATATAACGATTTAGAATAACTTTATCTTTCTTTGCAATCCTTTGCCTTAATGATTATTCCTATCTGTGCTTATTGAGACTCAAATCCTAATTTTGCACCAAAAAAAACGTGTAAATGGTGGAGAGTTTTTGCGGCACACTACTATTTTGTGTCTGACCCAATTTTTTGCTTACATGTATTGTCTGTTATGGGACTCTATTCCAGTTTCTGTTAACGTGCTTGAGCAATAGACCTTTCTGCGCAGAGTAGGCGCTTGTAGGGACTAGTTTAGTTACTCTATCACTGCATTGCGATTGCTCGTTTTTCAAACGTCAAACAGCAGTTATCTGTTTGGTATCTGGCAATTTAACAAAGACTGTATTTGTTAAATCGCCAGATGCTGAGCAGATAACTGCTGCTTGACGTTTCAGAAAGCGGGCATTAGACTCTCTCCAATCAGTAGAAGCTAGACTTTTATTTGGAGGTTTGATCTGAAGTTGGATGTCCCTTAAGACATAATGGGCTGCAAACCATTCGTTCACCTCTATCATCACTGTCTCATCGTCCCGAAAATGAATTCCACAACGGTCTTCTTTAAGTTTGGGAAATGCATGAAAGTCACTTGTGGCCAAATCTGGAGAATGGGGGCTGTTAGAATATTTCGAAGCCTGCGTTATGAATTGCGGGCTTTGAAACACAGTTCCTGTTGACAAGAGCGTTGTCCTGATGAAACAACACACTACGTCTGAGTTTTGCTCTCCTTTTTTCTTTGAAGGGATCACGTTTTTTTTAAATAAAAACAGCATAATATTTTGTAGCCATGATCTTCCCCGCAGATGCGGTTGCACGACACATTCGAAGGGTTGAAGATCCCTTGTGCCTTCATTCCATGCTTTACTATTTTGATTCAGGATCATAATGGTGAACCCAGGTGTCATTCACAGTAACGAATCTTGCTAGGAAGTGTTCGGGATTCACGCTTAATGGTGGCCAAATTCGTCTCTGAAGTGACCTGTCGAATGCGCTTTTGCTCTGGCTTCAACATTTTTGGTACCCATCGTGCAGACACCTTTTTGATACCTAATTTTTTAAAACGTGATGGTTTCTAAGCTACCTATTGAAAAACCACAAGTCTGAGCTATGAATTTCACAGTGATTCCTCTAGCTTTCAGAACCATGTTATGGACCAAATCAATGTTTTCTTTGCTATCATCTTACCACCAAACATGGGAACATGGGTTGATGTTAATATAAGCTAAACATGTATTCATTACTGTCCTTTTGTGTAGGGAAACAGCTTTGCTCATCTCTCTATATGTACATATATGAAGTATCTTTCATTTAGATATTTAGGTTGATTAAGAATTATAATGGATGCTACGAGGAAAATAGTGTAACATTTAAATTTTTCAATGTTTTCTTCTTTTTAGGTACAACTATTTATTTAGTCGACAACGTCTACCACATGTTACCCGTAGAATTATGCTCGCATTGCTCACTATTGCCCGGCAAAGACAGTTTAACTTTTTCCGTATTTTTCGAAATGACACAAGATGGAGTAATTTTAAACCATAGATTCGCAAGGACTATAATAAATTCCTGTTGTCAACTCGCTTACGAACACGCGCAAGAAATGATAGACAATCAACACGACTTTAATGCGGCCAACATGCCTGATATTCACAACGGATATAACGCTAGAGACATCTGTGATATTGTAAATAATTTAAGGCGTGTTTCCTCGAATTTGCGACAGAAACGTTTTGAGGGCGGTGCATTAAGAATTGATCAGATTAAAATTCTGTTCAGATTGGGTAAGACTGGTGAACCATTGGAATTTTTCAAATACGAAAATATGGAAGCACATCGGTTGATCGAAGAACTCATGTTATTAGCGAATATAACAGTTGCTAGGAAGCTACTGAATGATCATCCCAAAGTTGCGTTTTTGAGATCCCACGAACCGCCGAATCCCAGATTACTTCGAGAAACCCAGGAAATACTTGAAAATGTCGGTATTCATGTGGATATAAACTCATCGGCCGGTTTACATACAAGTCTTCAGAATTATTGTACTTCGGATTATCTTGGTGGGTGTTAGTTCTTGTGTAGTAATGATTAAAATTTTTGAAAAATAATAATGCAGGTGTCGCAAGAAATGCTGTCTTAAATCATCTCCTTGCCAAACCCATGACACGAGCTAGGTATATCTGTGCAGCTCTAGAAGATAATTTTGAGCATTATGCCTTGGCTGTGGATACCTATACTCATTTTACATCTCCAATTCGAAGATACGCAGATGTTATGGTACATCGTTTGTTAGCAGTCAGTTTAGGTAGCTATCTAAGTTGAATGTAAATATATCTTAAAATTAATTTTATGAATTAATTAGGTTATTCTGCTCATCCGGACTGGGAAACGGATTATGTAAAAGATATTGCAGCTAATTGTAATAAGCAGAAGTATAATGCAAAGAAAGCTGGCGAAGCAAGTAGCGACTTGTTTCTGACTTATTATATAGAGCAAAACCAACCATTCATTCAAGATGCTGTCGTTATTGATGTAAGGAAACAAAGTTTCCATGTACTGGTTCTGAACACTGGAACAATAGTCCGAATGTATTTAAATGTAAGTATAATACATACAACTGAGAAAATTGTTAGAAAGTGTTGACAAGTGAGAATTTTTTAAGGACGATTTTGCTCGCATTTTTATATTTTTATTGTAAATAGTACATGTGTGTGATTAGTTCCAAAACATACTTCCGGTTTAGATATTTGTTTGGGTATTGTGTATTGAATATTTCAGTGATTCTGTTGGTATTTTCATTAGTTTTAAAATACAGTGCAACTATTTCTACTCTTTCCTGTATTGAGGACACCTTTTTATGTTTTACTCGTTAAAATTTTATTTAATTTTGATTACAGTATGTACTTGACAATTATGACAACTAAATGTCAAAACTATTACGTATTTAATTGCTAATAAAATTACCTAGCTTTCAGGATGATGTATCACACTTTGGAATACGTAACCGATTTTTTTATCCCGCTAGAGGGCGCTAAAATCAAAAGTACCATAACCAGCAATCACGCTGCTGAATGGGCTTGTTCGGCAAAAAATTTTATTTTAATAATCGAAACCAAAACTCATTTTAAACTGATTCTCAAAATTTTAGATTTTTCCGTCGACGTTGAAACCCTCAAATTAATTAAAGAAATTGGACTGAACGAAAACGGGGCGTGGTTACTTGTGACGTCACACCACACGTCTGTACTATAAGTTATTCGAGCACTGCGAGCGGACTGTGTATTATACTTACCGTGTTGTCGTGTAAGAGACAAAACGCTTGACTGTTACGTTTTACTTTATTTCATAATGAGTAAGAAGAAAGTGGCATATAAATATTGTTTGGTTCCTAACTGTCCTAATACATCCAAAAATGCCCCAGAGAAATTGTTTATTAATGTACCCTCTGACATTAAAACTAGAAAAGTTTGGCAGAAAGCAATGCGTCGTAAAGTTTTTGTATCTGACAAATCCACTGTGTATTGCTGCCAAGATCATTTTAAAGTAAGTTATAGTGTATTTATCTAATAAGATCATTTTATATATTAACTAGCTGGCCCAGCAGACTTCGTTCTGCCTAGAAAAGTATTGATTTAGACATTTAATGTTTAATGTATTGTTACGGGTACCAGCCCCGCCCGTCCCGTACCACCACCCGTGTCCCGCCCGTAAAAAGATAACGATAAAGATGGCGTCGTAAAATTACTCCCTACAATTTTCTTGATAATTTTTCTTTTCGGGGATATTTCGGGAATTTTCTTGTTTGGCCGGAGACCAGTACGCATTGGTGCGAATCATCGAAATCGGTCCAGGCGTTCTCTCTAAGCGTAGTAACGTGCGGTAGGTAACTAACGGCTTTCTCTTTTATATATATATAGAAGATAATGTTGGTATATGGGGTATTTGTGAAAAATACAAGACACTTATTTGAACACCTTTTTATTTTATTTTTAATTTTTATTTCGTCTATTTAGAATGGGAGCGTATAGTGACGACTGGCTTAAATTTTCAATCGTATTATCGAATCTTATACACAAAGTACCCGCTAGCTCTTCTATGTGTCGATACAGTCAGTCGCGTACGACTTAAATTATGTTTTCTTTATGTTATTGAACGGAGTGCACCCTTCAGACTAAATAATTACATCATTGTATGACATTTTTGTATTATTTTCACAAATAATATCTCTAAAACTTAATCTAAAAATTTAGGATACGCACGTAATTTTTTCAGCTTTTACTGATTTGTATTTTGAATAGCTTGAGAGTGTAGAAACTAGTTTATGAAATCATACTGAACTTTGTAATGTTACGAATAAATTTAAATAAACGTGAATTTATAAAAATTTTGATTGTATCTAAAATAAATTAAATTGAAAAACAATGTGTATACATATTTTTCTATTTTATCTCACAGTTTGAATAACAAAATTTGTATACTTTGCAAAAATAGTGATAACTATAACCTCTAGCGTTTAACACAAAAAACTTGTTGTAGGTAGAGGACCACTAATACTTTTAAAATTAAAGATATTATAGCGCGAAGCACCGTCTTTATAAGAAATGCAACGGTTTGCTACTGAACACCGAACTATGACGTGTGGTATGACGTCACAGGCGGATCCCGCGCTTTTATCGGAATTCGGTTTTTAACCTTTAATATCTAAACAGTGGGTTAAGTTTAAGAGCTAAAAATTTTACTAATTATTTTGATGAATTAGTTTTACATAATAACGTAAAAAAAATCGAGAAAAATCGTCATTGATAACAAGCCTATTATCCATAAAATTACCCTTTCAATGATGTATCACACTTATGTTACTGTAAACGCCAAGTTAGATGGCGAGCGGTGGGGATGCGTCGTAGTCGCTTTTAAAAACGTACACGCCCACTTACTCAACTAATAGTTAGACTATATTTGTCAGTGGCGGATCATAATGTCTTTGATAGGGGATCATAAAGTGATATACGCTCAAACGCGAGAAGTATTTTTTAATGTTTACAATTATTTTTATGAACATAAAGGTACATCAGTGCCATTAAGTGAAATAAAAGAATGTGTTCATGAAGCAACTGGTGTGTCAGTGCGAACAATAGAAAGAGTTATTCACGAGGGTGCGCCGCCCATGGTTTCTTACAATTTTATGTAAAACCAAATTCAAAGTTCCCCGCTATTTCTAAGGCTCCGCGGAGTTACTCCCACCGCTCGCCATCTAATTTGGCGTTTACAGTAGTGCCTTCTCTATTTAAATGTAATGGTTGTAATGGTTAGAGTGTCGGAGGGGAGGGGAATGACGTATGGCAGTTATGGACATGTTGGAAAGGTGTCCCCCTTAAATTGAAAATTGATCTGTTTTTGCGTTAAAAAAAAAATTCTCCTTCGAGTTATTCAATCTATTTCGTTTGGATTTTAAAAAAATCAGAATTAAGAATTGATCTTTAAGTTTGTATCTTGGATTTATTGTTATTATTTATGCCCCTGTGTGTACATTGCTGCATGTGCTATTAAAAGGAGAATTGTGCGAATGGCTTATAAATATATTTAGAGAACTTATTCCTCTTAATTTTGAACAATTTCTGCAGATAAATACACGTCAAGACTTGTGCCTGTGGAGAAATTAACAATAAAGAGTACCAATTCAAGCATGATTACCGTGCAGCATTAAGTATCCAAAAATACTAATTTTTTAATATCGTTATATTTAAATACATGAATACCGTACATTTTGAATAAAAACTTTTCTCTTTTTAACTCAATTGGGGGACACTGTATATATAGGATGTTTTATATAAAAAAGATTTTCGGTAGTCTCGTATAGTATATAGTATATCTATAGCTTAAAATTCAACTTGTACTTAATAGTTATTTAGTTATTTTATTCCCGCAAAATTAATATTGGAGGAATTCTGTTCATAAATATTAAACATATACATACTTTTTAAATTATTTATCTAAATAAATTACTTCAACTTCACTAAACCTAATATTATGTCTCCTTGCTCTCATCAATATCGGAAAAATTGTTGAACCACTTTTTGACAAAAGTAAAATTTCTGTAGTTACCAGCAGATGGCACAAGCGAATTTATTAGAGCTATAATACAGTAGTCTATTTGTCATCAATTACTTGTCAATATCATAATTTGTATACACATCCTGTCACTAATAAACGTTATTAATACACTTTTATTCGAAAATGAGTAAAGGCTTAGATAAGATCGTACAATATTTTTCGAAACAAGGTCCTATTTATGCGCAAAAATTTTACGCTTGGGCTGAACCTCAAGTCAGACCTGCGTTAGAGGTATTTTGGAAATACGCTCGAGTTGAACTAATACCTCCTAGTCCTAGCGAAATACCCGAAATTCGAACAAAAATACAAAACCTAATAAAAGGCGTTAGGGAATCGAAATGGCGTGAGACAACTGTGCGAGAGGCTTGGTTAAATACTCTTGTAACCGCCGAGGTTGCTTGTTGGTTTTTCATGGGGGAAATTATTGGTAAACGTCATATAGTGGGATATAAAGTTTAAATCAGAATGTTTGATTGAGTTACAATAAATCGAGAAAAATAAAGTTATTATTGGAATTTTGAAGCGTTTGCTTTGCATTCTTTGATTAGTTGAAATTTCCCTTTCAGAATCTAGGTGATGGCGTGAAACATCAGGCGGAAGAAGTTGGTAAAAAATGGAGGATATTCATAGAATATGCTGACAATACGAAGCAAGTGATTGAAATGTTCCAAATTGTAAAAGTGCACTTAAAAAGGAAAGGTAACACGTTCAATTTGGAGGGTCAACTAATTCAACCAGATTAATAAATTAGGATAAATATCAAAATTGTATTATACATTGTCGTTTAGAGTAAAATATATGATAATCAATTATATAAGCAATATGAAGGACGGGTAGCGAATTTTTTTGTATGTATATCTACCACATCTTCTTTTTCATTCTACAGTAAATCATTAGTAAATATCGAGACTTCTTGTAGTGGATCTATCTAATTTTTTTTTAATTTGAAATTTATGTATATTGTGACATATTTCCGCATATCGTATTAAATAAACTAGTAATTTGATGACAAATTTTTGTAATATAGCAATCAGTTTGTTATAATTGAATTGTATATTTTATAGATTTTAAATGTAATGTATCATGTCGATATATTTTTATGTACTTAAAATGACATGTAAATATAAAATATTAATTTTTAAGAAAATCAACTCTGTTGTTTTTCTTGGGAACATAAATTAGGCTAGGTGTGAGGACAACAGACAAACCAAATTCACAGAAAAATACACTTTTTTTAATAATAAAAGAAATGTAGATTTGGCAGCATGATATAAAATCATTAGGAATAATATATGACAAAATATGAGTTTTATTTAAAGCTCAGGCCGCACTACAGCAGCACTACACTACACTGCTGTTGAAAGTTTTGTACTCAAAATGGTTGAGTAGACATACTTTGTACTTAACTTATACTCCCTATTTCAACCTTACTTTTTCGTAATTTGCTTTTTTCAGTGCTGTGAAAATGAAGCGCAACACTTACTAGAATTTGCTACAATTGTCATTATCTTGGTTAAACACGTGTTGTAAGAAATATCTCTCTTAATTCTTTTACCTACATTTGTTTCATAAATACATACATTGAAGTTTTCAATATATAAATTTCTGCAAAGTGATCAAAAAGCTGTCATTGCTGTCTTGCTTTAAAAATCGAAAGACTCTCTATTAGAGCGATAAGTAACCGTGTTCGATGTAATCGGTCGATATAGTTAGTCGACTTGACAATGAAACAGATAATACCCACAATAAAAGGCAAAAAAGGAGCAGTCGCATGTGCTTCAATAGTACGACGCCGATTAAAATCTATGAGACTAACGGAAAAAATGCGACAATCCAAGCTTAAGTGGGCGCTAGACTGTCAAGATTGGACAGTCGAACAGTGGAATAAAGTGATTTATTCTGATGAATCAGAGTTTAATTTGTTTGGAACCGATGGGATTGCATTTATTCGGCGGAGAACTGTTGTATGAGAGTACAAAAAAAAAAACTGCAAAGTTCCCTATGAGTGTTATGGTTTGGAATTGTTTCTCAAGCATGAGCGTCGGTCATAATTCAGTTAATGCTCGAGTTATTTTTCGAATAGTTTTCGTCAGTATCTAACAATTTAAAGTATTTCTGTGTATTTACTTTTTGTTAAAAATTTTAGGTAAAAGAACATTTAACAGAAATCGGCATAACACCACTTTCCTGGCTTAATAATAATAATATAATATATTTCAGAAAATAAGCATCTACAATCATACCAATGACACCTAAATACCTACAAATACATAGATCAAAATACAAAACATCAAATCTAACATAACAAAACATGACTACCACTAAAAAACCTAATTACAATATTCCTCCACACTATAAAAACTTCTAGCTACTAAAAACTGTTTCAACGCAAATTAAAACGATAAAGATTCTTTTCTTATTTTATATGCACAGGTAAATTATTGAAAAACCTACATCCCATGTACTCTACATGTTTCTGAAAAAAGGCTGTGCGATGTGCAGGCGAGCGCAAATGATTTGGCTCTGGTATTGTAACCATGATTGCTTTAATAATCTACCATTCCAAATTTTGAAATACAAAGCACAACGCCTCATATATGTATATAGAAGGCAATGTGAGAATACCCAGCGCCTCAAAATGCATTTTACAGGAATCTCGCTGTTTAAGATTTTTCAAAATTCTCACTGCCCGTTTTTGTGAACAAAATATTCGATTGGCTCCCGGAGATCGACCACCCATTGGACAATACCAAATTTTGTCTCAACGTAAAGCACATACTTGCAAGCCTAGACGATAGCTGATCAATATGAGTACACTGAAAAAAATTTCTATGCGAATTTACAACGATAATCGCGGGCAACTCTGTTACCCACGATTATCATAGTAAAATTACTCTCTGATGTAATTTTTCTATTTCATTAGTAAATAAGCAAGCGGAATATGCGATTTTACAAATCATGACTTTAGTTACACAGTTTGTATTTGTAACATTACAAATCATGCTAGTATATTAATTAAATAGTGGTGTAATGTTACAAATACTCACTCAATTAAGCAGTATATATGTACCTATATTTATGCAGAAATGGTAGTTACTGTTCCAGTATAAATAATAAATTACATCTATATATATGCATGTGTCTATAGTTAGATATTCTGTGATGCTAATAAATCTAAAAGCAACAGCATTTTCATTAATTATATCAATATATTATTATAAAACCAAAAACTTTCTAAGATGACGATACATCCATTTATGCCGCCTTCTAATTCATATACCACAATTGCACACACGGACGCTAGTATCTAGAGTGCATTTGTATTACAGTGTACCCAATATCCACCTCGCAGCTGATGCCTTGCATGTTTCTGCTTGACTTGCATTTTTTTGTACAACCGCGGGCAAAAATAAAATAATAAATTTACAATTACTGTTTGGAGATTTACAATGTATATCAGGGTGATAAAGGAAACCAAACAGTAAGATTCATTACACCTTTGTAATGCACAAAGTAATACTGTGTTGTTACATATAACGTTATCGTAATACTACATATTTTACGTTTCTTTGTCAACCCATTGTAATTTAACAGTGAATATATATGTATATCTCCATGTTATTATTTTGTACGAGTATTTTCACTGTAATGTTAGGATGTTTTTGTATGTAATTTTACTGCTATTTTTTACAGTGTACTTTATCTCAAATCACTGTCAATCCATAAACCTAACAACCTAGTGGTGGCCACACGCAACACACTTCCACCATGAAGAGAAAGATCAATATTAGTTATCCCAACATTAAAGACAACATGACATAATTTCTCTCTACTGATACACAGGTTGTTCTCCTCTATCCAGGAAGTAATTGTATATGTAATGCATAATCGGCCTTTTGCTGCATTTCTGTTAAGGAGGCGCCTGTAATTAAAACATTCCTATCATCAGCATAAGAAACAATAGTACAACCCGAAATCGAGGCAAAATTAAACATATTGTTAATAAAGATTGTAAAAAATTTTGGGCCAAGTATAGATCCCTGAGGGACTCCTACATCTGTATACCTGAACTGTGACTTATATGACGGCCCAGTATAACCCGTTGACATAACCCGCTTGGGAACAGTCACAATACTGACTGGACCGCATCGAAACATCCTGGTTTCCAACGTAGTACCCCGAAAATAAAGGAGCAATTAATACAAACCATTAGAAAAGTCTGGTTTGAAGGTATTAGCTTGTCCTATCTCGAGAATTTTATGCCATTTTTTTAGGCTTGTAACTTTGAAGTAAGAAAATACTAACTTATCCCCCCAAAATTCATCTAAACCACATTACTTCTATAGAAACCTATACATTATTTCTTCAAAAATATGTATCAGTCAAAGAGTTTTATTGGTCGCCTTTATTGTAAAATGTTGCACTTCATTTTCACGCTTTTTTTAAGATCATACAACGTTTCCTAATCAATTTCCATAATTTGCATACAAATCACAATAGGCAAGACCTCGCTGCTCCGAGAGTTAACTTGTTGAACGTTGAATAGTATAGTGCAGTATAGTGTCGCGTCGTCCTAGAACAATTTTTCTGCTATGAAACAACAAAAGAATATTTACCAATCAAGTGTCGCGCACTGCAGCGTTACTGCGCTTTGACCTTAAGATTAATGAAAATAATAATACTACACTAGTTTGAAAACAAAACTGTAGCCTTTGCTGAATTGAATTTAGGACATATTGCACCATATTCGGGGTAATTAATTGTATAAAGTCGTTAATTCTATTTAGTTCTATGTGTAGTAACATTGCGTGTCATTATATAGACACACTTAACCTGATCCACCTATCTGAATAACGTTTATTCAATTCATGCTCTTGCAATTCTAGCATTATGATCTGTGGTGCAGTGTCATGCAAGTAATACATATCGACTCTGATGTTTAATGGAACATTATCCAATGACTTCCATTTAGTCTATTCAGAAGAACCAGGCCCTACAATCTTAAGGTTTAAGATAACTAACTCAACCATCACAGAAAACTGTCCAAATTCTCGAATTACTCTGCGATTTTCATATTTTGTTTAAAATTGTGCTGCAAAACGTTGTTCACAAATTGTCTTTTTCTTATAATGGCTTTCCGTAAGAGCTGAAAAAACTTGTGTCACTTGAAATGTTTACTTCTTAGGCTATTTGTCAACTACCTTAATCCTCACAAACAATATCCGAATAAATATTCGTCAACTTGGAGCGTACCACGATGTCTTGGTCTACCTACATCATATTGCAAAACCTAATTACCAAATACATATCAACATATTTGTTGAAAGTACACATTGCAAATTGCTGGGAATGTAACAAAAAGGAGATAAATTGTGAAATTAAAAATAAACAGGCAAACGTCAAAATTTAACAACTATGTATTTTTAAAATTATTCTGGACCAAAGTTGCCATAATATGTATGATCGTGCATTTTTAACGTTGATCGTTTCGTCTGCATTAACGATTAACAATAGATTTTTGTATTAGGATCGCCGACCAACAGTTCTACTTAATTCACGAATTTCTGACTACCGTATGTGACAAAATGAAGCTGGATTTGTGAGTACATTATTTTGCATGATTTGGTGAAATCAGTAACTATCTGTATTTGAAAGTGTTTGCTTCAAAACACAGAAAAAAATGGATTCGAAAATAAGCGAAACGATCAGCTGTAGGAGAAAATGGACAAAACAATTTTAGAAAGACAGTCTTTATTTTTTTTTATTAACAATGCATATGGTGAATGAGAAACAATTTGAAATACGTATATATTAACTTATTTTATATTGACATATTTATAAAAAGTTCCAGCTTCATAACAACATTTACCGAAATATATGTATAATGCAATATAGTTTGACGCAATACCTCTGCATTTGATTTTTTTTGTATTTAAGAAAAAAGTTGTAATAATTGTGCTGGAGGAATAAAGATCTTAAAGACTTGCTAATGTATAGGCATGTATAATAGTATTTTAAAAGTAATCAAGAGTATAAATAAATAAACACATTTAAAATCAACCTTTATACATAAATAAATAACAAAAAAATGTTTCTCTGGTATAACTTTATACATCATATCAAAAAAAATGAAAGAAAATTACGCTATATAAATAATAGCCCGCAGATTTGATTTCTGCAAATTCGCTAACTTAACAAATTTAACTGAAAAATGTACAATTCTCATATTATGCAGAACAAACTAATAACTGAAAGAATCACCTAAACCTCCATAGAATTACTGAGATGTTTGTGTCTTGGGCACTCTTCTGTGATCGTAATTGACCAATCGTTGACCCACTAAATACTTATCGTTCTTTATATGCTCGTAAAGTTTCTTGAACTCTCTGATTTGTAATGTAATTATTATCGATGCTACGCCAACCACCAATAAGTACGGATATATTCGTCTTGCGATGTAATGTTTTAGTTGAACATTGCTCACAAATACAGGAACCATTGAATAAGCAGTGACGTACGGTATAGCCAGAGATAAGCCGAAACTGATAATGACCGGAGCGGCGAGTTCACGTAGAATAAACATCAAATGCATATCTCTTATTCCGTCTCTGTATGCTCTTTCGATTGCCGTTCGTAGAAACCAATCTGGACCCATCATTGTGACAGCACAAGCTATTTTTGTATACAGTACTCCCAACGCCCAATCTTGCCATATGAACAACACGGGTGTTTGATGAATTGGAACTCTCAATGGGACTATAATAACTAACTAACAGTAATCCAAATAGCAATGGTATTACACCTAATAAAATGGTACTGGCGAGTATAGTTTTTGCACCAAGAATACACCATTGCTTTAATCGTGCGAGCATTGCAGCCCGACCCTGAGGCAACCAACTAAGTAAGAGTGATATTGCTCTAGCAGCTAACCAGCACAGATATGTACCGCATGCAGTTGTGTACAATTCGTGAACTTTAATCCCGGTTTGTGCTACAGTTGCTGTTATTTGATGACTTGGAGGAGGAGCTCCGACAAGCCATAAAGCCATCACTTTTCTACCTAACCATACTGGTAGCGTTAAAGCAATAAGACTACAGATCACTAATGAAATACATATACATATTAATAAAGCAAATAAACGGAACGCAAAAAAAGAAGGTTTCTCATAGGGTTGGAAGCCTGTAGGACCATCTCGTATTAACAGCGCTTGATGTGCAGCTCCTAATCCACCGTTAAGTTCTGGGGGTGGATGTTGTGGTTGTTGTGCTTCGTTTGTTTGGTTGCCATCGTTATCGCCAAGTAAATATGAGTGAATATCTAATATCCAAGCAATTATTCTACACCAAGAACGGACGATACCTTTCAACCAAGTTCTAGTATGGCTTTGTTCGAGTAATGCGGGAAGAATGACTTGCAATAGTAATAATTCTAACGATAATTCGTTTACTTGAGCGTCAGTATTTAAAGAAATTGTATAAGGTAAGAAACTAGGCAAGATGTAACGTAAAATCCGAATTGGTAACCAGAGCATTAATAGGACAGCACTTCCAAATATTATAGCTGAAAGGAGTAACCTACGTATGTGTCTTAAAATCGGTAAATGTATCATTTCTTGTATTGGGCTAAAGTCTGGGTCATTCAAATTTCGAAGGAACCAAAGTACACCAGGTCGTAATATCTCACGTAATAATAATACAAATGATGCGAAATAGTAGACATACACCATACCTACTAGCCAATGGATAAATATAGAAGTTCCAGGGGCTACGCGGAAGCTATTTTCCCTATCTTTTAAAGTGGCATCAAACATAGCCAATGAACATATATCTAACCACCAACCACACACTAGGGGTAATATTCCAATCTCAACAACAGACAGCATAGATACTTTCACAACAACATAACATAACCCTAATACTCGTCGCGCTTTTGCCAAACCAAATAATGCTGCAACATGATGCAATATAATTAATAGAAACCCAACAAGGCAATATCCCAATAATGTTGTAAGAAGCCCTTCAAAATGGCATGCAGCTGCATATTCTTTCATTTTGATAAGAGTTAAAAATATTGAACCCATATGATAAGGGCATAGAGCGAAAATAAAGATAAATAAAGTATTTAAGGAGAGAACCCAAAAAACATGTTCTAAAAATGCTAACGATCCATCCAAACCAAGCAACCGTTCCCATGTGACTTCTTCAGCAGCACGATCCCATTCCATCGGAATCCAATTGTTTTCTTCATTCCCATTGTTATCACCATCTTCTTGAGGTTCTGGAACATTTTCGGCTACAACATTTTCTTGTTCGGCCTGCGCAACCACATTATGATTTTCATTTCTGTCCAAAGGTTCAGCAACATTATTCGGGACTTGCGCTTGATTCGCATTATCTCTTTCGAGCCAATCAGGTCCTCCCCATGAAGCACTTGTTCTCGTAACCACACTAACCCAATAAATGTAAATAATGTACACGTAACTACAAAACATCCATGAAATATATCGGAAGTGATGTTTTCAGTTGACGACATATCAGGTATCATTGTATCTATACTACCAGAAAACACAAAACGATATATCCTACATGCTGTAAGTGGCACTAATCCTAACCAAGCTATCGCTACTAATGTATAATGGAGCCAGTATTTGACTGCTGTTGCCACAGATGATAATAATCCGGCAGCCAAATCTCTTAGCGGTAATCTTCTTGGCATATCAGGTGAATAGATTGGTATGAAGGAAAAACGATGACCGCATAACTCACAGTATTCCTTTCGTGAATACCGCATCCATTGTATAAGGCATTCTTGATGGATAAACTTTATCGTTCCCGTACATATACATGGATGGAAAAGTGGTCGATCAGGAACTTCTTCAGATCGACAAACTCTGCATATATTCTCCGTACATTCGCTGTCCATGATGCAGTGTTTCAACCTGGAAATTCAAACTTCATTTTTTAGCACCTATCTATTCAATGAAAACTTACTATAAGATTTTTGCATCAATCCAGATAAATGTGCAAAGTGATATAATTCCACTATTTTTGTTGTTCATACATAGTGACATTACAATATTTTTTGGAAGCATGTAAAATTGTCCTCGATTCACGTTTTTATTCAAAGAAAATATGCACTTTGTTAATTACTCGCTTTTTTGACATACTTTGGTGACACTTGTGACGCAGAACAAATCAAGAATACGATATTGATTAAATTGTCGCGTGACAATAACATATATGTGTACGCCTTAAATATTTGAGATTTTTACATCGTTTCGAATATTCACAAAGTAATAAAGATTAAATATTTGGATATTCCGTAGAAATAAAACGGACGTATGTTCAGTTGGTACTGGGATTTTAAGTCGTACAATCAATTTCTATAATTCAATGTTGGCCAAGCTGGCTAATCACAGGTTGGCATGATTTTAAAAGCAAAAATTATCCCTGTTTAAAGTTTTCGTCTGTTGTCTGTTCTGTTGTTACCGGTTATCGTTTATGTATGTTGATAGCAGTTGATACAATTACAGATCATAATACTTGTTAAATAACTGTGTTTAGTTTTATTTTGCTTAAAAAACATATCAAAATGCCGAAGAATAGGCCAAGCAAGAAAGATAGTTCAGATTCAGATTCTGGACCTGAAGATGTGAGTAAAAATACAATAAAAAAAAAACCGTTACATTCCACGTGTTGTAAACTATTATTTTTTTAAAATATTTTGTAATTAAATTACAACGAAATGTGCAATATTATCATTTTGTTTTAGAGAAATCCTGTAAAGAAATCAAAGCCAAACCCACCACCACCGAAGAGTACATCTACTCGAAGTGAAGGTGGGGAGCCTAGTTGGGAATTAGGTAAAAATCGTTCAGTGAAATTAACTGAATTTAAGGGCAAATGGTATATTAACATTCGGGAATATTACATGGGTGATGATGGAGACTTAAAGCCTGGTAAAAAAGGTATTATGTTGACCATGGAGCAATGGCAGAAATTTAGAGGAGTTATAGATGAAATTGATGAAGCCATCAGGAAACATGTATAAAGTGAAGTGTTTTGTAATATGTACTAATATATATTCATGTCATAACATTTTTATTTATCTTATTGTACTACCAATATAAAAAAAATATTTAAAAAGTAAATAAAGTAAAATTTCATTTTGATTGTATGCTTTTATTTAGTTTTCTATTTACTGAATGTTATCCTACAGTCTGTTTTATCGCTTAGAGCTCGTTAAATACGGATTACAGTTAATGTGTTTATTTTATTATTTATTTAATGCCTGATAAAAACAAGCAAATATCCAGCGCAATTTATATTATTTCACGTACAGTTATTATTCTAAGAATTTACTAGATGGCGCCGTTAAATTAGTACCGTATGTTGTGTATAGTCTATTTTTATAACGGCTTATATACATAGATTGGATCTCTAGATAAACCGAGTAATTAATTTGCAGTGCTGTTAAAGATAGAAGTACTCGTAGAACTATTTTTAAAATGGTTGGCAAGATAAATTTTTATCTTTAAATTAGATATTTTAGAATAAAAATAAATTGATGCATAATAAGCACAGAGGTGATTACTTTTACTTTTAATCTATGTACCGTTGAAAGCAAAATAAAAAGTAAACAAAACAATTTGTGCTTTTTAAACCGGGCTTTAATTAGAAATGTATAGTTGTGTTCAGCCAGGTTTTCGATAAACCACCGATGACAGACCGGTGATTTGTTACCAGTCGGTGAGATTGAATAAACATAGTATGTGTATATAAGGGGCATTTGAAAGATTAGTCGATAGGTCGAGAAACCGGAAATGACTCACCGGTGGCTAACCGAATTTTAAATATGATAAGAAAAGTGGCGACCGGTTGAACTAAACGGTAAGTCGCTAAGTTTGAATTTCAAGATGTATAACTGTAAATATGGTTACATACTTGAATAGATTTTCAATACATTTCAGCGACATGTTTCCGGCATGTGCTGCCATCTATAGAGTGTTAAGATACATTGTAAATTACACTGATACCAATGTCCGCCATATTGTTTTGCCACGCACCCTTAATATAACGGCAAGAAGTAAAGAGAAGTATTGAGGTTATATAATAAATATTCTTTCTTGTAATAATCTTGTTTTAAAATAGGAAGCTGGTATAAAAATGTTGATTTACTGTTTCTAAAATGTTTCAGTTGGTACATTAATTTACTGTGTTTCTGGTCTGGTAGAATACATGTTTAAATCTAGTGTTAGCTTCGTCTTCGCCACGTAAGTTGTCACTTTTTTAATATATAAATATTTTTAGTGCTGTCCCTAACGCACTTTTTACTTATTAATTGTAGAATGTTTCTTTGATGAAGGTAACAACGAATTACCGAAAGCTTAGAATATTAAATGGAATTTTGTAAATCATCGTTTGATTTTGACTGCCTATCCTAATATTTCTTTCCTTTTTTTGACCTTAACGTCGTACAGCCAGTACTTCCACTCTACTCTAATTAATTTACTGGTTTCAAAAGTGCATTAAAGTTTTCAACTTTCAGATTTTATTCTAATTATAAAATATATTTAACTGTTTACTTCAGAGTGAGAACATTATATTCTTCTCCTATATACGGCTATAAAATCTTAATACATATTTTTACACTGTCGTTACTATAAATTTCTGTCTGTGTAAAAACTGCTGTTTTTTGCACATTGCAGCGTGTTTGTGGTGTTTTGCGTAAACAGTCAGTCACTGCTCAGCGGCGGGGTTGTATAGATGTAATTATATATACCTATGAAGATCAAAACGATGAATCGTGAAGGAAAAGTAGTTTCTGAAAGAAATTAAACGTGATAAAGCTCTTAGACTATGGTGAATTTGTGAAGTGTTTTTAGTGCTTTTAGTGACCGTGATCAATGTATGTACACCGAGAAAAAGCTATATTTGTGATGACTTCGTTAAAAAAGCATCGGGATAACGGGCAGATTCACAGTTTATCTGCAAGATATAATGGAAATTCAGATGGTATGTATGTATGTATATGTAACAAGATAAGACTGTTTTATAATTTTCAATATTAAATATATAGTTACTCAATTTCTAGCTGAACAGGTTGACTTGCAAAAACAGGTTGATGTAATTTATACTGATCTATCTAGTGCCTTTGATACAATTGATCATGGTGTTCTACTTTACAGACTTAGCAATTTGGGTATGAGTCCATGATTTAACAACTTTTAATAGCTTATTCCTACTTAGACAAGAGAGTAAATGATGCCCATTACAATGGTTTTAATTCTCAGAAATTTATATCGGTTTCAGGGGTTCCCGAAGACTCAAATTTAGGACCTCTTCTCTTTATAATTTACCTATATTAATGAGTTTCTTCCTTCCATATGGGGATTACATAACGATTTATACTACTATTGATACAACCCATGATATTGAGTTACTACAAAAAAATTTAAATCATTTAGTAAACTGGTGCTCTGCTAATTCTCCTAAAGTTAATATAATCAACTATTGTTTTCTATCTTACAGCAAAAACCTAATATGTTTCACACATCATATAATATTAACGGCCTAAGAATAGAGAAAACCACAAATTTCAAAGGTCTTGGTGTAGGTACTATTTGATTCATGCTTGTCATTTTCGCTTCACATCGACACACTTTGTTCACGAGTTTCGAGGAATTTGGGATTTATTATGGTGTCTTCTAAATATTTTTACGTTAAAGTCTTTATATTTCGCATTTATAGTAAGTTCTTTGGAATATGCTTCATTAATTTGATTACCATATTAGTAAGCTGCTGAAGTACATGAAATTGGTGTTTAAATTAACTGAACAGTTATACTTTAATACATCAGGAAAAATAGCGTTTACTTGGTGTAAAAATATTCCATTACAGAATTTAGGCAGTAACCGTACTTGACACAAAAATATCTACATTGCAGATTATGAAGCAGTTAATTTGTAGTATAAGCAGCTTTTAGTTGTCGCGTTTCGTTATCGTGTTTTTATTGAAATGATCATTTAATATAGACGAACACTTCATTGTCAACAAACTCAAAAAAAGTAGTTTTTACCACTACATTTTTCTCATATTAAACGAGGAATAGGTATTTATATATAAATACGAGGGTAATAGATTTGAGTAGACGCAATTTCTATAAATAAGTTTTTAAATCGGTCGGGTATATGTTTTTAGATGAATCTGTTAACTTGTTAACTAATCATTTTTCTTTTCAAAATTAAACTGTCTTACTTCGATTTTCATGAAAGATAAGACGCCGATTAGAACCAGTAGTTCAACAAAAAAATAGTTTATGCAGCAAATATTTATATTAAGGTCACAAAATCTAAGAAACTAGCTTTGGTAGTTGATACTAGAGTGGATTAACAAAGTATAGGCGTTTAAAATTGGCCAAAAGATAATTTGATTATTAAACTCTTAGCCAGGATAAAGATGCGAAGACATTGTTAACAGCTACAGTAAAAATTATTCCTCAAGGTGCTACTGGTATCGTACAACAGTTAAGATATTTATGGATTTCGTTCCTGAAAGCAACTTATTTTTACATTAACAGATACAACTGCTTTATTAGTATTTGGAATTCAGCTGTATCCTAGAAACAATAATTTACGTGTGCACTTCAAGATATAAAGATTTTATCCAGTAGGTGTGGTACAAAAGCGATTATCTACAATACCATCCGGCAATCTTTGAAATATCAGTAAATTTCTGCTTTCCTAACTCACAGCCATCAAACCGTAGTACAGTAGAGTCCCGATTATCCGAGATAATGTGGACCGACGGTACCTCGGATAAGCAAAAACTCGGATAATACGCATTGCCGTTTGATTGAGAACAATGTGTTTTCCAAATATCTGACCTATTCCTTTACAACGTAAATGAATTAATTCTAAATAAAACCAGATATACTAGACACAAAATAAATATCATTTTATCACTTAGTTCTTTGTCGTCATCATCGTTCATTCATTCTGCTATATCATTTTCATTTAACGCAGTTGAAACATCGAGATTGTTACCAAGGTCTACAAGTGACTCTTCAGCTGCATCTTGTGTCAGGTTCCATTTGGTTAGTAGAAATCTTATTCCAACTTTAAATACTTGTCGTCTCTTTAATATCAGTCCAAGAGTTTGCCAACCAATAAGTCACGTCTTTTATATTAATTTTTCTTAAGCTTTGAGTTACGGTTTGATTATTGTCTATGTCGAGCAAAATATGCCTTGAAAGGTGTCGTCGATAGCTACGCTTTAAATTTCCTAGTACACCCTGGTCAAGAGGTTGAATAAGAGATGTTGCGTTGTGAGGTAAAAAAGTGCACGAATTTATCCGTCAATTCATTTTGTAAACAAATAAGAATCCATCCCTTGTGTATTGAACAAGCAAATTTGCAACATTAACATTCTTAAATGCTCTTGGCCATTTTGAGTTTCCCACAACCATTAGAAAGTGTAAGCTTATTGTCTCCAGATTTATTGCAATCAACCAAAACCGTTGATCGTTCTTTGCTTTTATTATACCCTGGAGTAGACAGCAAGTGTTAGAAGCAAGTGTTTTTCTTGGGAGCATCTTGTAATACAATCCGGTTTCGTCGCAATTATACAATTGTTGTACACTTAACTGTTCCTCTTCAACAAGTGTTTGCAATTCTTCTTTAAAGGGTGCTATGTCTTCGTTGTTAGCTGAGAGTTTTTCTCCAGAAATGCATAGTTGTCTCACGCCTTAACTTTTCTTCTAACGATCCAACCAACCAACACAGCAATTTGATATTGTAAAACTCTAAAGCTTTTGCCTGTAAAATCGGTCCTGTCAATATGCTACCTTTCTCTCGCATTTGAGTAAACCAAATAATGCTTCTGAAGTTTTTTCGTGCTCACTATGTTTCTTAACAAAAATTTACAACATGTTTGCGTCTCCATTTATCAAATAACACAAAGTTTTTCACTTGGCATTTTATAATTCATATTAAAATAACAGACAATTACACACAAGAAAAATGACTACATCTCTATCATATTTATGTTTAACTCTAACAGCCACAGTAACCTGTTTCAAAGTTGATTTGCATATTTATATATGCTCTTAGCAAAATTGGTTGTTATATGATAAATATTATTCGCAGAATCTGAATAGTTTCATATAAATAAATTAGTAAATTTAAACATGAGATACGTTCGTAATACAAGCTCTCCATATACAAATAAATTATTAATTTTCTTGCCAACAAAATTTATAATCTTGTGGTAGTAAAAAAATTCAACATAAATCTCTCCTGTGTAAATACGACAGAAAGTTAATATCATTTATTGAATAGTATTATGATCTATAGAATGTCGGTTATTTCCAAAGATTATTTGAGTTTATTTTTAAATTAAACTATAATCGGATTTTCTCACCGATATCGCTTCGGGTTAAGCAATCATATAGATTTCTGAAGCTGCTATATGCAGGGAATATTTCCATGCAATTATTACTGAAAGCGAGACTGAAGTGGCATCGAGCGTTCGTAGTTGCACCTGATGACAATAGCCTGAATCACAATGGACAGCTCGTCGCCGATCGGCTAGGTATGTATATGCATCGGTAACAATGTCATTGTGTGGATTACTACTGGGAAATTACTGGAATTAAAATCGAATTCTCTTGAAATATGTATTCGCATAATACCAGAGATAGTCGTTCTGCTGTCAACAATACTTCTCTGGTAATCCTGTAGTTGTTTCAAATAAAATATCTTATGGTATATGATCTATTAGTAAATACAAAAAATACAAACAAAATGTGATAATTAGAAAGAGGTTATTTGGAATTATGTAATTAGACGAGTTTGCGGGAGAGAAATGTGTTGACTCTTTCTAGTTATTTACATGTCTTCTTGTGGTATATCACATCCCAGACTATTTGTACCTCATGACAAAGAGCCTCGAGGTCAGTGATAGGCATGCCAAATTATTTAGTTTTCTACTGATAATATTCCATACTTGTTCTAGTGGGGAAAGACCAGTGAACTTGGCATATCAGCATCAGTCTTAATGTATGAGATGTATGTTGATAAATTAGATCCTCCAGTATCTGAAGAAACCTCATATCAACTTGTTTTGGGATAGACTGCTCGAAGAATTATACTAGTTAGTCTTCTTCGTCAAATCAGATGTTAGCAATCGACCGCAAAATTGAAAAGACGATTTTGAACGGCAATTAATATCTCGTTTTCGATGTCCTTGAAAAATATCAGTCTGTGTTAAATTTTTCGAAGAGTTAAGTTTTCTTTTCCGAACCAAACATTAGCTAGTCGAAGAACGATCTTTTAAAGCTAACCAGTTGTTTTCTCTACTACATTTCTAAAGATTTTAAAATTATTCTGAATAATATCTCACACGGTTTTGATTTGTACTGCTTTTTTTTAATGTGTGGTGGGTGCTTAGTTGCAGTGACTCCGTAAGCTGTATTACTTGTCTGGCTATCACTACAACTCTTGCGGTGTAGTTTAGTGTGTGTAAGTTGTGTTTAAATGGCTTTGTGACAGCATCATATCGCCTTTTATGATGCCGCGCTGTTAATCACTTTGCTCCCAACAGCGAATGGCAAGTCGATCCGGGATTAAACTCTCTGAAAAAATGTCACCGTCCCTCCAGAGAATTGAACCCCGGCACCTATCGTCCTCTCACAACAATAGTTAGCCGCGTAACCACTGCGGCCATCGACCCGTTAAAATTCGTAATTTTTTTTTTAATGTGTTAGCAATACTAATGAACTATCAGCCGGCTTTCATTGGATTACAGTTCAGCCTTCAAGCATCAACGATTTCACCATATATTTGCAATTTTTCTCTTACTTTCTTTTGATTTGTTGATTGAATCTGGTTTTTGCATTGCTTTCATCTGAATTTCCTGTTTATCTGAGGTATCTACCGCAATCATACCGTTTTCCTTTCCTCTGGGCTTTCTGTTTGATTTCTTTTTTTTCCCCTTTAGATATTCCGATATCTTTTTCTGTTGATTTAAAAACTTCCTTGTTTTTAGTTTTTATTGAAAGGCATATCAGCTCGTGAAGTGTCATTGAAAAGATCTGTACAGGATTCCACGTAAAATGCCAAATGTGAAGTTGTGGAATTATTAACATTTTTTACTTACTTGTAATGAAATGTATCTCTGGGTCAACACTGTAACTCCAGCAGTTTTTGCCATATTGAAATCATTTATCATAATAATGGATTCCGTTTATAGTCACGGAATCCATAATAATAATGGATTCTTTTTGGTTGAACCGTCATGCTTTACAAAATATTTTATGATTTCAGCAAACAACTTCCAAATCATCTAGCCAGATTTTGTTGCCAAATTTAATGTTAGGTAATTCTTGCTTGTTATTTAAAGTGCATTCTTGGAAATGCCGTGGTCGATGGTAAAAAAAATTCCTGAAGTCGTGACTATGGAACATGTGGTTACTGAAGTTCCACTTCAGTACATTCATATTTTTTTGGTTCACATTTTGATTTGATAACAGCAACAATCCTCTAAATGTGTTCGATGGAGTTGACATCTGGGGACTGCGCTGGTCACTCCCAAAAGTCCTTTATTCCAAACAATTCCATCAAATAGATGCACCAAAGAAATAATTAGTGAGCCGTTGATGTGGCCTTCGCAAACGAACATTTTGCCAACACCATCGCTAGCCATATAGTTACAGATCATGATACTGCCTCCCCCGTGCTTAACAGTAGGCGCCAAGCATTTAGGATGATATTGTTTCAAATTGCCTATGTTTTAAAGGAGTGGCTTATACTTTTCCGCAAGGTTGTACTTTATTAGCACACGTTTCAAAAGTAGAATATACTGTTATGTCAAAAATGAACACTTTAATTTGTGTGGAAAAATGTTAAATAAAACTCACTTCTTTCTCCATTACTTGCTTGCCTCTTGTATGTACTTGATTTTTTCTCAGAAACTACAGACTCTCCTTTGTCTCTCAAAGAACTAAACTCCTTCCACAACTGCATAACCATGTTGCAATACTACTTCTCAACTTTAAACGTTTTATAAACTTTTTCTTTAAAAAAATCTTTCCACTTTTCTTTAATGAGTAATCTGACCTATCTGTCTTTTCCAATATTTTTTTTCCTTTTTTAAATTGTTTTCTAAACTCCCAGTGCTTAATATACTACAGGGTTGTCTCACTGATCGAAGAATGAAAATAATTGGAAAATATTTGGGAATAATATTAAGGCTTTTAGCATTGGATTGCTAGATGACTGTGCAGATATGCATTATTATTAAGTATTACTGTTATTGAAGTACTTTCGGTTAAATTTGACAATTAATAATTGGAGTTTCAAAGCTATTGCTTCCACAACAGCAACAAACTAATTAATGTTTCACTAACATAGCGCCAAATGCATCATCAAAAATTCAGGAATTGGACTAATACATCTGAATTGATTCGACTACGTCGGCCTATTACTGCTTATCGCGTTGCATGATTAATGTGTTTCATTAAATCGGAATAGTTGTTGATGAAGTATCGGTAATATTCGTATTTACTGCCTGCTAATACGTAACTAGGAATATGTGTATTATGTAATGTACTTACATAAGTTGGAATAGTCTTTGAAAATATGAAAAAAATGGGTTTGGGGACTTTTTCATGTATTCGTAATGTTTGCTAGGAGAAGTCAGCCACGTCTTGTGGTAGTTGTTTGATTGATAGATAGCACTAGAGTTGTTCTCTGAATTGTGTTGAGCAAACTTGCTATAAGGACATGTGAGGCTTAGTACGCTTGCAGATAAAATTGCGTCGTGTACTGATGAAGTTATATGAGATTGAAACATGTGGATACACCTTGATTAATATGTAATACCACTTAGATGTATATAGCGTTGTAATTCAATTGTAAATACTTTTGTATTGAGTAGTTTGTTTCTTTCGGAATAAGAATTAGTGTATGTCCTGAAACCCAATTTATGAGTGATAGTACTGGTAAACTATTTGATTTTGAATTTACAAATTACTTATAGTTATTAAATATCTTGCAAATTATTGTAGAATTGGATATTTTACTCATCAGTTCACAATCCAAATTTTAAGAGAGATATAGTAGATCTTTGTCAATTTGGTATAATTATCATTTTGATAATGACAGTTTTGCGTTTGAAAAGTCTCAGTTTTATATTGAGTATTTGGTGTTTTGTGGGTGGATTTAAAGCAAAGCTTAATTAAATCTTGCTTAAACAGGTAGTAATGATTGTCCACATATTTAAGAATTTGCCCGAATATTTTGGCCGATGACTAGAGGGCGTTGCAACCCTCATTAATCACTGATTTTGAAATTTCAAGTAATACAGGGTGTAGTACAACATATGTTCTACATTGTACGTTAGGTAATCAGTGTTTTCTGCAGCGGCGAACGTCATAACTTGTCGATTTGCGGCTCAAGAGTGGGTCATGTATAATACATCTACTAGGCCAGGTTGGGTCCAGAAAATCGATCAAGTCGCGCAAGCGGGCGCGGTTCCAGGAATCCGGCATCGCCAACCCGGAGCCGCGGCAGTTCACGAACGCAGTCTCAGCGAGTACTTCGACCTGGAATGCTCGGGAGAAGCGCGTTCGCGATGCTGATGTAACGCGAATCATCAGCCGCGTCGGTACGTTGCGTTAACGTTGGTCGTTGAGCGTTCGTGCAACACCGCGACGGCCTTCCATAGTTATGCAGTGTGTATGGATGTAATAAGACAGGCCGATTCTGTGGCGTGTTATGATTGTCGCGCACTATTATTGGAGCCTCTTCATTCATTGATGTCCTCTGTCGCAATTTGACAGAGTTTGTGCATGCTGCTTGCATCACGAGTTGTCATAGGTCGGTTATCGTTTTAAATTGTAGTTATTTTTATTCGTAGTTACGTGAGATGTTTCAAAACGTGCTAGTTTCTAATGAAAATTAAATCTTTGGGCAGTATTGCTTGCGCTTTGATATACATACTCGATCATAATCGGAGGATTATAGAAAGTAAAGAAGTTAAGGTGACAGATTGCTGTTAACTTATTCATTATTATATTGTTTTTATAATAAGTTGTTAGGTTAGTATTGTGTACTGTGTGAAGGACTTGAAATATTTTTCTGTGTTATGAATCAATTTTAAAGAGTAATTCAAGGACAGTATATATTACATAGAGTGATGATTATACGACCATACGATGATATCTATTTATATATGTTTATGAATCATAAAACTTAAATTTGATTTTAGTATTTTCTATTTGTTAAAACTAAATAATGTTATCTCAATAAATATTGTTTTCGGTATATACAGAAAGTATGTGCGACTGCATTTTAGCATTTTGTTTGTATTTACTCGTAGAATTGTAATTAAATTTCAAAATATATAAAACAGTGCCTATTTATTTATGACGAAAGTATCTGCTTTACAATTAAAAATGCCGTCAAGATTGATGTTTTCGTAAAAGTAAGTGAATATCATTTTTAAGTTTATGGAGTTTATATTATAAATAACATGAAACATTCTCATATAAACTCTCTCTCTTTCTCGCTCTCTCAATTAAGAGATGACTTTGATGTAATTAATATTCGCGTGAGTAAGAGAATAATAAACTAACAGTAACGATCTTTTGTCGAAGAAACTATTAAATTTTAAATTGAAAACCGGAAATAAAAAGAATTTATTTCGAGCAGACAAAATTAATATGAACAACCAGTGCAAGTTGTAATTACGGTTAATCCCCATACACTTTCCTGCTAACATTCTTTCATTGTTTAATTTAGGATTAAATAAAATATGTATTGTGCTTGTTGGAATGTATAATTTATCTATTCCATAGTAATAATAGCTTTGTAAAATGTGGTTAATGAGGGGTTGGTAGAAGAAATGCTTCATTGTTAATGTAGATCCTACATACAAGAAACGCTTTTACTTTTACTGTTATTTTACTTTTTCGCTCTGACGTTTGATTTATTTTTTAGTTCTCTCTACTCCAAACTCTCTCTTTTTTTGGAGTAGTAGTAGTAATTTTCGGCAACCTTATGATATGATCTCACTTTTTCAAATTTTAAACGTTGTTATTGTTGATCAATAATGCAGACAATTCTATAAATGGAATTTGTTCCTGGATAGCATCAAACTTTTTCTGTAGTGATTGTGCCAAAACTTATTGTAGGTATTTATATTTAGTTGTATCGTTTTTGTCTTTTTTGGATATGTTGAATATCTTTTATTAAAAATATTGAGGTTTGGGATTTATCTCTAAGCTCAATACTTATAAATCTCGAGTAATGTTTTCATATAGATGTTGTGGTGTAAATGTGGACTATTCGTTTAAATAAGCTTCCTTAAGTAAACCAAAAATAGTCAAATGGGATAAGCTTGTGCCTGGTGTGTGGCCTGAAAGATAAATGTTGCAGGCACTCTAAAAACACTTCTTGATTGATGCAACGTTTCCTTGGTTAGAAAACTAGAACCTTTTGGGTTTGGGTTGAGGTTAACTTGTGGGTTTCTGTTCTTATAAGTGCCAAATCAGTCTTTTCTGGATAGGTGCTCACGTTTTGTTTAACAAGTTCATGTTTATGTGTGGTGGGTGCTTAGTTGCAGTGATTCCATAAGCTGTCTGTCTATCACTTCATCTCTCGCGGTGTAGATTTGTGTGTGTAAATTGTGTTCAAATGGCTTTGTGACAGCTTCATATCGCCTTCGATAATGACGCGCTGTTAATCACTTGGCTCCCAACAGCGAAAAGTAAGTCGATCAGATTTCAATTCTCTGAAAAAATGTCACCGTCCCCCGAGAGAATTGAAATCTGGCTCCTATCGTCCCGCTACAACGATAGTCAGCCGCCTAACCACTGCGGTTATCGAACCGTTTATAATAGCGGTTGCCTGCCTAAGAAAAGTAGTCTCAATTTTTTATCAAGAGATTTAACAAAAGTTAATGAGCTGCTACAATATTCTATACTTGTCTTCACCTTTTAACTGTGAGGAATGGATGTCTTGGATGATTTATTTTTATTGTGTAGCAAAATGCATTCAAGACCAAGTGGAAAAACTCTTTTTCTCTATCCCGATAGTAATTTTTGCGTTTGGAGCAAGCAATTTTTTTTCTTTCAGTACTGATGGAACAGCTCCTTTGGAAAGCTTTATATTTCCTGCAAGATCATTCAGCTCTGATGATTTGGGCTTTGTTAAGTAGTGTAATTTTACGTAGATCATAGGAGTTTGAACATTAAGTTTATAACGTTGAAGGCAGGATATGTGCGAAATTAAGAGCGATAGTAAAGGCGAAACAAGCATGTGTACAGAACGAATGGTTGAATAAGTTTATCTTCAACCTATTGATTACCTTTAATTTCTCTTTCTGATGTTTTCGTACTCATGTATAGAAAAACTGCACTAGGATGAGTCTATGACCCTATAAAATCAATTGCCTTAAACCATAAAATACGTTCTAGTTCTTGAGTAAGTACAAATTTACGACCAGGTCGAGATTTTGATATTTAGTGACTTTTTAATGATTTTCTAGAGTGCAATACAGAATTCCTGTTAACAAAAACGTAACCGAAAACTTATTTCAATCGAAAAGAAAATTATTCAGGTGACCTACAACCATTCGTTGTTGTTATGGATTGTTTCCAGGCATCCACATGAAAATAAACCTTTCATTTTATTTATATTTGGAAATTACGTCCAGTATGGGCGGTTCCCGTAATTATTCTTTCCAAGGTTGTAGAAAGTTATGTAAGAAAAGATTAATATAGAAGAAAACTAACAATATATAATAAGCTCCATTAATAATCTATCATTTGTATATAAATCATTTTATGTCACACTGCAAAACTACATTCACTAATTGACTAGGAAATTTTTATTTGAGGTAATCACCCAGATGGATTATAGTGGACAGCTAAACGAATTCGAAATAATGGATTGCATATTGCTCACGCATATACGATAGTAGATGATAATTATATAATCTATGAGATCATCTCTAAATATTAATTAACAACAGTAGTTCTAGACCAACACCGTGAAAAGTCATATCAAAATATAAATTGGTCTCTACTTATTTGCTGATGTGAAATAATTAACGAGATCTGCAATGAATTGTGTAAAAATTAAACTAGAAGCCTCATTAATTAAAGTATTAATTATACCTTTTTTATGAAGTATAAAAAACTTTAAAAAGACCGATTTCAAAGGAAGAAAAAAAAAAACGAAAGGCCACTTAATTAAAATTAAGTTTATTTTCATAATAAATGTTGAAAAATCTGAATAAACTTTTATAAAAATTTTCTTCGATATTATTGACACCAAACCAGTTCTTTATTCCTTATTATTATATTAATTCGAATTTATATTACATCTTTGCTTTTATGTATCTTTAGTGTTATCTATGATATTATTGGTGTATATACAGGCTGGGTCAGGGAAAGATACCTGCTTTCAGAAGGCTATTATGACCAAGGTTGAGATCATAGAAGGGAGGGATTAGGAATAAGTGATGGAGTAGTTCAGTTTGCAGTTTCAACCTCTTATATGTCAGTTGTCTAAATGTAGTGGCCTCCCAAATCCCTTTTCCAAATATAGTGCCTGGTCCGAAATCGATTCTGTTTTGGATGGATAGCGTCTGAAGATGTGGGAATGTGGCAGAAGAGAGAATTGGACCAGTTGAACATTAGAGAAGATAGAGTAAGACAGTCCATTCTACGGTTTCCAAGGCACTCTGCTCGGAAGCAGGGGATCCCTCTTAACCTATCTAGCCGCACTCTGCTACATCGAATTCTTTATATTGACCTTCATTTTCACCCTAAGAAGATGGTCGTTACTCAAGAACTGTCACAACAGAATTGTAATAATCGAATACGGGCATTCTATCTTTCCGGTTCTGTTAACAAACAGAATATGCGTTATTGGAGTAATGTCAACGCTAGGCAGATTTAAGAAAGGCCTTTACATAGTGACAGGGTAACAATTTGTTGTATAGTCAGCAATGAAGGCATTATCCGACCCTACTTTTTTGGGAAACATGATCGTGTGGTTACCATCACTTCCGAACGGTATGTGGGCATGATCCAAGATTTGTGTGCACCACATCTCAAACAATTGGATATGGGTTGTGTCTGGTTTTAATAGGAAGCCACCACGGTCCACACAGCCTATAATTCAATGGTTCTTTTGACGGAAATGCTCCGCAACTGTTTGATCTTCAGATTAGGTACCTCAAATCTGAGAAGGAGTACGAGAGATGCCTCATAGAGAAACTTCAATATCCGACTACAACAATGTATTGATAATGAAGACCATCATCCAATATTGCCTTTTTAAAATAATAAAACAAATTTGTACAACCATTTCTAGTTCTGTTTTTATTCATCTTCAAAGTTAGGGATGTTTCCTTGCCTGGATGTAATTATAAACTTCAAAATGCTTGTTTTTTTTAAATAAAAATTTCAAAGTAGTTTAACTGAATTTAATTAATGTTGTTGGTTTAGTTTTTGAGGACTATCGAAAATAATTGAAATCCTACATACATATGTATTAAAATAAAAGGGTAACCGAGATATTTTTGTTGTCTCATCTTCAATAATACATATATGTGTACACATATCATTAACAGATCATTTTATATTAGAAACGTACTCAACAATCGACGGACAAATAAATTTTAGTATTATGATATTGTATATAGTAGTGTAGTAGCATTTAATACACTTCGTTAGTAATAAATTGAGCCGGTTTCTTTGTTACAGATTCAAAAACCACGAAAAGACTATTAGTAACCACTCCTTCACTACGAAAGAACTCTAATAGAACTCAAGAGCATAGACCTAATCGATTTAGAAGGTAATTTGTTAGTGTAGTGTGGTGTATTAAGAAAAACATTTCTAATTCGTTCCGCTGATTTCTTCCTATCAGAGTAGCAAGATTTATTAGGTAAGTAACACGTTTAATACAGCAAATCATATTATACAAGCATCAGATACCATTTTATAGCTTATTTGATTGTTAAGCTTCAGGTTGAATTGTTTTTTTTTAAATAATATTATAATTCGATATATTTTATTATTTATTGTAACATACCTGTATTATTATTTTAATTAACGAGTTTTATTAATAAAAAATTGAACGCTTTATATAAAAAAAAGGTATCGTATGCATAAATTGTTATTTGCATTTTGAGTTTCGTCAATTAACGCAACGCCGTTGGAAATAATGAATATATAATATAATATTATTATAGTTTACAAGTTATAAATATTAATAGAGTACATAATAAAAATTATGATTTAAATAGCTTCAGCGTATATCGAATAATAGGATAAAATTGCATTTTATATCAACACAAACCATGACTGATATAATTGATAAAAAGCCTATTTAATTAAATAATACTCAAATTATAAATTTATTTGAATATTTGTTCCTAATAATTAAAACATAAAAATATTATTCTGTTTTAATAATATGAGTTCCTATGGTTGAATTAAAAAAAGACTCTGCCCGGTACCTCCACCATTTATTGTTTTATGTTGTGTGATGTTTTTGATTAGCTGCTGATCTAACAGCATTAACTCTGGTGATTATTATAGCAACAGAATGCACTGTATTTAGACTACTTGCTACAGCATCTACTTGAATCGGCTAGTTCATACTTTACTTTGGTTGAAATTACTTATTGAGAGCGGATAACACATTTCGTATTTACAATACAGACATTTTTGCTGATTGTGAGTGTACTATAAAAGTACAGTACATTACATCGTAGGGGAAATATAAAAAAAGTTCCATACACAGTCACTGTCGCACTGTAAAGAGCATTTTAATTACACCTTGAGAAACAACTTGCTTTCCAGTGGAATTTTTAACGCCAGTAATTTTTTTTGTCTACTTGCTTGAAGCGTTATTTTGAAGTGCATCTAAACGGATTTTAAAATCTTTTTTCTATGTTGCATTTTTTTCCGGTCGACAGCGATGCAGAATTCTACATATTTTTCTCATTTTACTCTACTTTGTTCACCATTGTTTATAAAACATTCAGTATGGAGAATAATTGGTAGAAACTATGTGGTACGGGCGAGCTTATTAAGTGCACTTCTTTCCAGATTTGCGCCGTATTAATTAGTACTGGTTCATTCGCTGTTGTTTTTAATTACGTCTTCGTTGATTATGAACGAAAAATGGAGGAAACTCGAGAGCTCAAGCTACAGAATTTTTAATACTTACCGTACATGCTGCAATCTCCCGTATCCACATTCTGCCTTATTTCTTATTTAAGCTTGCTGATTAAGTTCTTATCAAGCTTTGAAGCACTTAGGGTGGAAAGAAAAATAAGTTTAATGAGTTACGCAGGTAAATAATAAATGTATTAATTTTTTCGTTGGAACGGAATTATTTATTTAAATTTTTAAAGAAATAATTAGCAAACTTGGCTGGTGCAAATGCAATGATTTCTATAAATAAAATGATTTAAACGTGTATTTCGTTTATAAACTAAGTTGCAGAAAATATCGGCCCCATTATCAATCAAAAACTTTCTTTGACAGAACTAAAATTTATAACGCGATATAGAACAGTACAAAAATTGTTATCCTACTCTACTTTTTCCAAGTTTCGACGTCATAAATTACGACTAGTTTGTTCCGAAGAAGTCGAACAGCCTCAATAAGATTAAAGACCAACAAATTGTCCGCTATCAAACACAATAATTTGAAAATCCTCCTGCCCAATATTAAAACTTTACGACTTGTTTTCGTATCGCGCGGCTTGGATAGAACATTTCGTTCCACACGTTGGAGATATATTACTAGCAAAAACAGTGGCGTACTACAGTGGCAATATTAAAGAGGACACGCAAAATTAAAGCTAAGGAACAAACTTCTCTTATTTTGTGTTACTAATACATATCTATTACTTGGTTTATAAACTGATTAATGTTAGTAAATTTAATGTCAATCTTTCTATAAGCTATTGTATAACTTTGATTTGGTAGACGTATGGAGTCATCTTTGGAGACCGAAAATAATTATCTATCTCGTCTCTACTAATAGATCTATAGGCCTAGATAGCAGTACTATTCTTAAATATAGGTAACCTTCTGGTAAGTGAGGGGTATCAAAAGGTAACTGGACGAGAGAAATAATATAACGACTTGTTTACAAAAGAAATGTGAAATTACTGTGCTTAAAAGATATTATATTCCAAGTAGAGTCATCTATTAAGCCTATTAAGCCCCCTCAACAGATCTAATCTAAAGTAGTTCTTTCTTATGAGAAAGGAAACGTCACTGTCATCTTATACAAATAAATTAAACACAGTTTTCAAATCTCTATCGAACATGGAGATCTTCTTGTTTGCTTCGATGTCATCTCACTCTTCTCGAAGCTATCTTTCACCGATTTCGTCGTTTTGATCCATTAACTGGTAATTCAAGCCAATCATTCTCCAAATCTAGCCAAGTCAGTCGGAAAAATGCTCCACTTCAACATACTTTACCTTTTCAGCAAAAACACTGCCAACAGCCCTCTGGGGCGGCTATGAGTCCTCCTTTTTCTAGGATTGTAGTTAATATTATTATATTATGTTGTTTAATGATTAATATCCTGACGTCTAATTACCCCTATAGAAGTAGACCACCAAATGGACACTTAGGTCTTTCTGTGTATTGGAAGCTCACAGATATTTTCAGGCCAATTCACATCACAATTCAGCCCAAAAATAATCAGTTATAAGCTTCTACTCGAAAATATCGCTGTAGTTAGGCGGTTATCTAGTGTTGTGAGAGAAGGCTGGGGTTGCTGTTCAATTTTCCGAGGGAACGGTGACTTTTTTCGGAGAGTTGTATCCCGATCGATCTACCATCACAACCTTTCGAAGCGAAGTGATCAAAATCGCAGCGTTGTAAACAGCGAAATAGTAATGTAACAAGGCCAGTGAACACATTTAATACACACAATTTACACAGCAAGAGTTGCAGCGTTAGTAAGATAAGTAATACAGCTTAAGAAGCCGTTGCAAGTGGCACCCACCACAGATTAAAAAAAAACTTGTAAAAGCACAGTCTAGGCAGGTACTGATAGCCATGTTCCCTTTCCAGGATGGTGTAAGAATATATTTAGAGCGTCATTATTTAGTAGTCTTAAAAACTTAAAGGAAAAGTTATAAATCGGTTTTCTATTTCGTCGCGGTTTTTGATGAAGACAAAAAATATATCGAAATGTCAAAATAGAATGGCAAAATAACAGATAAAGAAGTTTTATAAAAATCTGGTTAGACCCAAAGATTGTACTTACGTACAAGTAAATCCAAACATTTAACCGGAAAATTTCTAAACTAATTCTATTTCCACATGATCAAAAACCTAATCAACTACGATTTCGGTGCTCTGACAGGAAACATATTTTATGAAAATCTTTGGGGAAGCCTTGGTCGCGCAGAAAGAAAATGATGATGATTTAACAGACACTTCAGGTCGAAACTTGTGATAGGATAACCAAATTTGATTAAGTAACTATGCGACCAGTAAACAATTTTTCTTCTTGGTCTGTAAGAATGCTTGGTTTACCATGGCTGTGAGTATGCTTTTCTTTTAGTTTATGCTTCAAGGTGTTTTTGAGTATATTATATTTTTCAGTTGCATATCTGATAGATAGACGTTCCTGTTCAAGTTTTTCACCTGCATAATTCATGTAATTGTGTGAACCAGGTACAAAGTGCAGTTTGCAGGGAATTTTAATCCGCAAAATAAAGTTACCAAGTTAAAATGGTGTCAAGACCTAATGAGACCATTAAAATAGGCATCATTACCTTTACCTGGAACAACTAATCCTTTTTTGGACAAGGAACGCTACTCTGCTATTATTTAGGTTGAATGTTGGTAAAACTCAGCGATCAGAAACTTTTTATTCAAAGGACCTTTTATCTTATGTTAGATATTGAATATCCACATATGCAAAACTTTGTCTTTCATAATTTTATAAAATGCCAAATATCTTGCCTGCCTATATAGCATGAACGCCACTGATACAAAAGGAAAAGAACAAAGATCGATTCTTCGGTTTACCCTTATCTCCTCTCTTCGTCTCCTCTTTTATTTTTTCTTTATAGTGCTAACACAATAAGAGACGCCGAACCATAATTTGGGCGGACATATTTGTGTACTCGACGAATCGACGACTGCGGTTTATTTACCGAAACACTAGCTGAATAAAGCGGACCGTGAAATAAATGTTTTCCACGACGAAAACTGAAATAAAATTGACAAGAACCTGAAGTTTATGAAACGTGATCGAAATACGAAAGACGTAGTACATGTGCGAGCGAAGGATGCATCAATAAGAAGGAAAAAAGGAAAGAGCGGAAAAAGCCGCACGATTTAGTTAAAACAACACAACGAAGAACCGCGATGAAAATGAGGAGAAAAAACATGTGAACGATGATAGGAAAACCTGTGAAGGATTCCTAGCGAACGTTCGGTTCGTTTGTTCTTATTCTTATTCTTCCCTTCCTTTTCGTTTTTTTTTATTGAATGTATGGGGTTGGTAAAATATATTCTCCGTGCAGTGACTTTCAAATCAGTTACGACTGTTTGTGTTGGTCAGACGTTGTTGGGGTAATCGCTTTATAATTCAGCACCTTTTCCGGAATGGTAAACAGTGAGATACCAGTATTTTTGTGATTTTTAAATGCAGTACGTTTACTGTTTACAATGCGTAATACACAAAAAAAACACGACTGCTTTTCATGAATATTAATATCTCATATTCCCATAGATTAAGGTTGTTATATTACGTGCGTATGTTCTTTGTCTTTTTTGCATAAACGTTAGCGCTTTTTTCAACTTTATTGTAGAAATTAAAAAATATATAATTCACTTGTTCCGGTATGTCCTAAATTTATTTAATTGTAAAAGTAACTGAATGGATATCGATGCCTGAGCTTCCTGTTGATTCACTCAACTAGAATGCAATTGTTCTACGATCTATCATGAAAACTAGAACTAGATATCAAGAATACTCGGAATAATAAAAAAAAGAGAGAATAAAATAAATATTCGAACCCATTCCTATAAAATATTGGCAAGATTAAAAGTTTAATCAAACTATAACTAACGAAGAAGTATACCAGAAGCGTTGGCCGGTATTAATATCAGTAGATTACAAAAATTCTTGCTGCACATTTTATCGAGACCAACTTAAAACTGTAGTTCTTTAGTATGGGTTAAGAAATCGATTTCTAAATCCTGTACGTCGACGACCTCCAGCTACAAAGTTTCTAAAGTACTTTGTAATAAGTCTTGGTCGAATACCAACTTTATAGAGAAGCTTTTAATTCTTAGTTTGTTATGAGATTATATTACTTCCTTTATTGGGTAGATGTAGAGAATTTCATGTGAGAATTGTATTTTAGTCGTTTGGGAAATAACAAATTTATGAATTATATATGGTCGTATAAATAAATAGGTAATTCTATAAGCTTTAATGCAAAATCTATTGTATATATGTACATATTTACTACATACTTTCTATATAAATTAAATATGTTTTATGAAATATAATTTTGTCACGTTTCAGAGTAATTACAGTGCTTATACACACGTATACAAATATTATAAAATCGCGTAATATGCAAATTTATAATACAATTGCTGCTCATAAAATTGATAAATTGTTTGAGATCAAATCTGTTTGATTTAACAATAATGTGCAATATTATTGGTGATAGAATATAACAAGCTGTTGTCAATAACATCAATCTTTGTTACTAACGATTTTTAAAAATAACCATACAGAATATAATAATAGGCTAAAATATCTCATTTCGCAATTGTTTGCGGGCAATATTTAAATATTGCTTTAGTGTTTGTTAAAAAATTATAATATGTTCGTGGTTGAACATATCTACAGGATCGCACTAATAAATAATTCTAAACTATAAAGATATAACTCCTGAAGGTTATCAAAAGTATGCCCAGTTAAAGCCACCAAACAAAGAATTAAGGAACTGACTTACTTGATTTCTAATTTTACCAAGCAGTAGATTCTTAAGATCAGAAACTATTCACTAAGCCTAGTTACGTTCACAGAAGAACAGAAACACATTGCAAACGTCATGTATCAAATTTAAAACTAATTTTCTGATAAGTACCATAGTTATTCCCAGAACCTGTTTTTATTTGGAAATTAATTAACTCATCAGAGTGTAGAAGCTTGATTAAAGGATTTGTGAAGAGATATGCGTACAGATTTTAATTAATAACAGAGCTTGCATCCATTCAGCACACCAGCACGTAGCACATAGCAGTCGAAATAAAATCCATCAATAGCTTGCATACACCACGTATAATGTGCATGTCCATGCATGTTTATATATTTTTGCCACAATTTCAATGTTATCTTATTCAATTGTTGTTGTTTTACCTGTTTTAAATGACTTCAATTATTTTATTATATTTAACCTTGAATGGATATAACATCATCGTCCAAATATTATAGTTTTTCTTCTACAGAAAGTGTTATCACCTTCGTGATTTCATGTGACCGATTGCTATTTTCTGTATAAGCTGGTTTTGGAAAAATTATGCAATGGGATCCTGCAATGTTTCAATCTGTCACGTTTTCAGCTCAGGATTCTGCAGGTGATATTGAAAAATCAAATGAAACCAATTTCGATGCGAATGAGGAACACTATCTACTAATTCAGGCAGAATTGAAAGTGAGAAATTTGGAACTCCCAAAAGAGAAAACAGGAAACCAACGTATTAAAAAGACATTATGTGACAGGAGATAACATATGCTTTTACAATGACATTCCTAGTTTGTTCGAGCAGCTTGGACAACCTTATAATGCAAAAAGTGGGTGGCTATTTGCTGACAGTAGCAAAGAGCCTCTGAAATATTGTAAGTCCGTTTGCACAACGCAGACGAGAAACTATCAATTCAATACTTGACACAAGAACTTTTCGAAACAATTGTCAAATTGTTGAAATAACATGTTGTTATAACATGTTGTTTTTTTTTGCTCATTAGATAGTCATGCGTAAGAATGTTTATTATACTTGAATGTCTAAGAGATAAAATTAATCAAATTTGTGTGATACATCATACAATATACAGGGTGTCAAATGAATAGTATATGAAAATAAAGGAGGTTAAAGCTAATGGGCTGAAAACCTAAATTCCAAAAAATGACGACTTTATGTCCACGCAGTAACGAGAAAATAATATTTTTCACTCCTAATCCGGCCCTGTTATTCGTGCGCAACGCATAAATGGATGGGCAACATAGACAGAAGGTTCAGTCATTCACAGGCATTGTTGTATGTATGCATCATGGCAAGTTATACGAATACTGAGTACCTGGACATGATTGTAATCTATGGAGAAACAGGACAATATCTTGAAGTACTAGATATTCGAAATTACCACCACGAACTCGGATGCATGCTGTGCGACGTCTAAAATTATCACGTACAGCTCGTTCATAAATAAGGCCCTTTTCAGGACTACCACGAATTATTCCAAAAGAAAAGGGAAATACAAACTACGAACGCGATCTCAATAGTAAATTATTAATTACCGAATCATTGGGTAATAATAGCTGTATTTTAATATTATATTTAATATCTGTAACGAAAAAAAAAAAAAAAAACAAAAACAACGAATTCCCGTTTATTTACATGACATTCACCTTAATCAAAAATATCTGTTTACGTCCAATAGAAATATTCCCAGCATCTCTTTTCTTGGGCACACATATGACGCCTGGATTTAACAAAATCTATTTAACGAAATTTCGTAATTATTAAAGCAAAAATTATTTTAATATACATATAATCCTAATTTTTTTGGATTTTCTTTTCTTCTGATATTAGTTTTATACTGGTGTGTATACTTGGGGTTTTCTTTTTAAGTTTATGACCTAGTCTAGTGTGTAAAGGAAAACCTATAAGGTGGAGTCACCAATGCGTCCCTGTTTGGTGAATGATGATACCGGTTAAGTTTGTCATCCAGGAAGAGACTGAGAGAACAAGCAGTCTGACTCGTACTTGCTTCCAAAAAACTAAACATCTGCGTTTTGTCTTCGTTAAGTTTTATCTTGTTCGTTCGGAACCAGTTCTTATTTATCGTTGTTTCTTCTTTTCGCTATATTTCATTCTCATTATCGTTATAGAAAGTGAAGTATCGTTGACATACAGAAAGATTATTGTTATTAATTCCTACATTACCTAGCAAATCATCTAAGTATAGGATGAACATAATAGGACCTACTATGGATCGTTATGGTGCGCCTTGGATTAAATAATGTGCAGCCCAGTATCCATTATTCTATAATATTATCTGGTAAGCTTCGGTACCTCTGATGTCACAAAAAATTAAATTGTGCAACCGTATCTCATGGGGTACAGTTTCAAAATCCTTTCTGATCATCAGCCCTAGCATTGAGCTTGATTTTCTCGAGAAACGTCAGTACTCTTATCTTCATTACATATTGAAACACTTTTAATATAATTTTGACTTTTGACTAAATTAAAATTAAAACCGTAAACTCTTAGTAAAACCTAAAAAAACTAGACATATTTCCACGATTCCTACCTTTCCATGATGATAGATTGAATTTTCAATTTACATTTTAGCAAAAAATAAATATTTTTGCATAATACGAAGGCAGTTCAGATATTATTGTCCCTGACATAGAATGAGACGACTTGGAAAGGTGTAATTTTATATTTTTCAACACAGTCCCCTGAGATGTCGACCCACTAGGCATAGCGATGGTAAAGAGTTTTAACACCTCCGAAAAATTTTTTTGTTGGGCTGGTAACCACTCGTTCATCTCTATCAACACTGTTCTTTGAGTTTGGGGAATACATCGAAGTCAATAGAGGTCAAATCTGGAGAATTTGGCGTCTGCTGGGAAATTTCAAAGCCTGCATTACAAATTGCTGCCATTCAAACACAGCTCCTGTGGGTAGGAGCGTTGTTCCGATGAAACACTACACCACGTCTCAGTTTTCTCCTCCTTTTTTCTTTGATGCAATCATCCTAGTTTGAAATTAAAGCAGCATAATAATGCCCAGTTATAGTCTGATCACGTAGTAAAAGCCTATAAGGATAATTGCTTCAGCATCCTAAAAAACAGATGCTGTTGCACGAAACTTTCGACGGGATGGTGTGACTCCGAATCATAATGGTGAACCCAGGTTTCATCCTCAGTAACGAAGCTTGGTAGGAAGTGTTCAGAATCTCACTTAATAATGGCTAAATTCGTCTCTGGTTTTTCGTGCTTTATACGTCTTGGTATGGCGGTAAATAAGTTTGTGGCAGAAGTTTCGTATTCAATTTTGTATCATTTATGTACAAGAAAAACCATATTTATATTTGAGTCATTGAAATCTAAAAGAATTCAAATTGAAACGAATTTCTTCACTGTAATAAATTGTTTTTGTATCCACGCATGTAGATCTAGAAGCTTTCATGTATTTTGGGCAATGAAATGAAACTCGCAGATGGATTAAATACAATAGGAATTTCTCTTTGTAATAGTACAAGCTACTAGGAGTCTATTAAATAGCGTTGTTTTACACGAGTGTACACGGGATTCTCATTCTCTATTATACGCAGCACGCAGATTAACTTCGAGCTTAAACTGACAATGATAATTTCTCGGCAATTTGAGTAGACGTCACCGCGACTGTATGATTATTATTAATGATGTTGTCGATTGTAGATTCGGGTTGAGGCACGTCATGTCGTCCGCGACGTAACAATTTGCCCTGCGTTGTTATTAGGGACGCAAGGAAACCATCATAATCGCCAAACTTGAAACCACATCTCTCACAACTCTCTTTGTACATAAATACTTTTTAGGACCCCGAACTGGACCGTTAGATGTATCACAAAGAAAGTTGGTACGTTTCGTAAAAACCATATTATGCGCGATAGCCTGGGGATAACATTACGCTAATGAAAGCGATGGAGATGGAGAGCAACGCTTTTTCTTCCCTGAATACGAGCTTCGTGTATTTTTACGAGGTTCGATAACGCTTCCGGGTTGAATTTTATATCCTTTACGTGTTTTCATTTTATCTTTTGTTGCGTTCCCTAGTAAAGTATACGTTTTTTAAATCATTGCTACCATTTGATTACGATGCAGTACAAATTATACGTTCTACAAATATTGAAGATAAAGATAAAATAAATATGCGCGTTTTAAATTTGTACAGCAAAATTGATTAAAAATACGTTTTGGTGGTAGATTATGCGTACGAGTTTTGTTGAATATGAGTGCTTAACGGTGTTTAATACCTAATCCCTATGAATGAATTAATTATGCTAACACAAAACCAAATGCAAATCATAAATTTTAACTTTTCAAAAGTTTATACTCTCTTGTTTGGCAGAATTTTAATTTTTTTTACCATAAAGAATTTTATAATCGTCTCTAACCAGATACAAATTTAAAAGTTATGTCAGAATTGGGAAGGTCTGCTGATAAGACCGAAATAATAAGAGGATGTTATTCACGAATTTGGTTGTAAAGCAAAAATTGCCTCTGTCAACAAAGAAATTGAACTGATTACTTGCCTAAACATTGAAGGCACCTTTGTTTGTGGAGAGGGCACACAACGCTTCATATATTGATTAATCTCTACACCATAAGGGCAATTATACTAGATGAATACATACAAAGCTGAATTTTGTCACCGTTGCTCTCGTTGCTTCTATTAGAGGACGTCTTGTTTGACACTAGGACGGTGAACTTTCTTGTATAGGACTATGCTGATGACATCATCGACATGATAATTCCAAAATACTTGTGTCAATTGAGGTCAAATATCTAGGTGTCATTTGGGATTGATGTTCAAATGATATCTGGATGGTGACCAATAAAGCCATCAGGGACATTCTGGTACTACATAGGAATGGTTAGTGAAGTGTGGCTGTGGAAACCTTTACTGGTGCACAAAAGTTGTAGTACTTATGCTTTGCTAGTCCAGTGCTCTACGCCAATAAAGCTATAGATACGATTCTTAAGCTTCTTTTACTATAGTTAGTATTGTGGTCAGGAGTATCCTTAGGAGCTTACCTAGGAAAGTTTAGTTATTCAAGCGATTCTCTGGTAAGACTAGAGACTCGATCAGAATTTTTAACAACAGTAATGATAGTCCATACTATTGTGTGGGAGGGTGGGAATCTAAATTTTATCTGATAGCCAAGTTGCCTTTAGAACATTACAACCTGTCAAATTCGACTCTGAGGTGGTATTGGGGTGAAGGGTTTAAAAATTGGCGAAATATCGTAGTGTTACGTTGAAATGGGTGCCAAATTGCTTAGGAATCAAAGCAAATGAAATAGGAAATTGATATTTATACAATTGTGTAAGAAGGATTAGCGATATAAACATAAATTAAAATCAAGGTACCGCAAACTAACATCTTGGTGCATTGGAAAATTTTCCAAAAAATATATCCCAGGTATATATCTGTGCCTACCATTCTGGTTATGGTAAAATATTAGTGTGAAATGTAGAAACTATAATGTGATAAATTTGAGACATACTGGTTCAGTAATTTATTCGAATGATCCAATAATTTAATCCTATCCACGTGGATACGCACTAAATTAGTCGACAATCGGATTAAATTATTAGCTGCATATAAACTGCGCTTTATAGTATGCAATTTGTGTGGTACAACGGATCAATTTTGTTTTTAATAGTTTTGTGTTTTATTTTCCTCTTTTGTAGTCCAACTTTTCCTGTAATCAATTTTTCTCGGCCTTGAGTCTGACTATTTCTTTCTTGCTTTAGCTTTCTCTTTTCGGTAAACTGCGCAGTTTTTACCTCACCATTCATTACGTTATCTTTTAGGGAGTTGCTTACGAGATTTTTGTTTTTCCCACAAAACCTGAACAGCCAACATAAAGCCTAAAGCTTAAAGATCATTATTATTGGCTTAATAATGATAGTTGCATTGTTGAAGCACGTTGGTTTTATGTTGGGTGTTTAGTGTCTTGTGGGAGAATCAGCGCATGTGTGTGATATCCTTTAGTCATCGCTTTTTTCTGCCAGGTACTCTATTTTTCGTTAACATCTTAATTTTTCGCTAGTTTTATTTTTTCTTAACTTGCATCTTCATTATGTTTTCATATGTTATTGTAATTCGTTACTACGCGTTCAATTTAGTATCCTATTGTTTTAAAATCTACGATACAATCTCTCATTTTGGACATAATCATCAAGCTACGTTGTTTTGTCTTTGTTATTCTTGAGTTGGTTATGATAGTGTACAACATATTTTTTTGTAGATCTGTTAAAGGGGAGTGTCCCTCACCGATTTAAATGAAACTTGATGGGTTTGTAGACTGATGCAGTGTAAGAACAACGATAACTTTCATAGATGCTAAATCGCCCGTTTTCGGGGGGTGAGGCGCCCTAAAGTGAACGCTACCTTTCGCTATTTGCTTGAATATCTCCAAAACTATAAGACACATAAAAAAAAGATAAGACAAATATATAACTGAATATAAACTTGATACTGAAACTGATATACCTTATGACCTGAAACTGATATAAACTTATTTTCAAGTTTGTCAGTGTCTAATTTTGAGAGGTCATTACAATTTTGGGCTATGAAGATGAACGTGTAAGTTCGAAACAGGTAGCCAAATTCATTCTGTTTTATAAGTACATACAGTTGTACAGAAATTAAAAGTTTGTTTTTAAAAAGCCTGAAGTTACACTTACCCTTACTTTACGAGACACTTTCACAAACTAAATTAATTAAACGAAATAAGTTAATAAAAAAAATGTATTAAAATCCTCTTAAAACGCTCTCTAAACTCTATTATAGCAAACGCGCACTTCAAAATATGACAATAAATGAATACAACACATCGGTAAATAACTATTCTTTTACGCCTTGGGGGCTTGCAAGGAGTTGCGGTATCATAAAATGTAAGTAAGTTCTTAATTCTAAGAAACTGTAATCCTACAATACTTTTCCTTCGTTTACATACGTATTTCAATAGAAAGATATACATAATAGAACACATTAACTCGTTTGAGCGCTGTGATCGTTACATTTTCATAAATTTTCCTGGACAACATTTTCATCATATAAATGTTACCTAGCTCAATAACCGTTTGATGGATCTGCTTCCTCCTCGGCAAGTAGGTTCACCTTGTTAATCTAAACGGGAGGCCAAACTCCCAGCAAGGCACATTAACGCGTTATAGAGATAAATTTTCTCGAGAACCGTTTGATGAATCTGCTTCGTTTTGGGCAAGTTGGTTCATCTTGTTAATCTAAACCAGAGGACAAGCTACCAGGAAGGCACATTAACGCGTTCGAGCGCTGTGACCGCTCCAAATTGATAACTTTTCTGGACATTTTTTTCATCATATACATTACCAAATATTACCTAGCTCGATAACCGTTTGATGAATCTGCTTCCTCTTCGGCAAGTAGGTTCACCTTGTTAATCTAAACGAGAGGCCAAACGCCCAGCAGGGCACATTAGCGCCTTATAGGGCTAAAATTTCATCGATATTTTCTCGAGAACCGTTTGATGAATCTACTTCGCTCACGGCCAGATGGTTCATCTTATTAATCTAAACGAGAGGACAAACTCCCAGGAAGGCACATTAATGCATTAGAGCGCTGTGACCGTTCAAACTCTCATAAATTTTCTGGACAACTTTTTCATCATATAAATATTACCTGGCTTGATAACCGTTTGATGGATCTGCTTCCTCCTCGGCAGGTTGGTTCACCTTGTTAATCTAAATGAGAGGACAAACTACCAGGAAGGCACATTAACGCGTTTGAGCGCAGTGACCGCTCCAAATTGATAAATTTTCTGGACATTTTTTTCATCATATACATTACCTAATATTACCTAGCTCGATAACCGTTTGATGGATCTGCTTCCTCCTCGGCAAATAGGTTTACCTTGTTAATCCAAACGAGAGGCCAAACGCCCAGCAGGGCACATTAGCGCCTTATAGGGCTAAATTTTCATCGATATTTTCTCGAGAACCGTTTGATGAATCTGCTTCGCTCTCGGCCAGATGGTTCACCTTGTTAATCTAAACGAGAAGACAAACTCCCAGGAAGGCACATTAATGCATTAGAGCGCTGTGACCGTTCAAACTCTCATAAATTTTCTGGACAACTTTTTCATCATATAAATATTACCTGGCTTGATAACCGTTTGATGGATCTGCTTCCTCCTCGGCAGGTTGGTTCATCTTGTTAATCTAAACGAGAGGACAAACTACCAGGAAGGCACATTAACGCGTTTAAGCGCTGTGACCGCTCCAAATTGATAAATTTTGTGGACATTTTTTTCATCATATACATTACCTAATATTACCTAGCTCGATAACCGTTTGATGGATCTGCTTCCTCCTCGGCAAGTAGGTTTACCTTGTTAATCTAAACGAGAGGCCAAACGCCCAGCAGGGCACATTAGCGCCTTATAGGGCTAAATTTTCATCGATATTTTCTCGAGAACCGTTTGATGAATCTGCTTCGCTCTGGGCAAATTGGTTCATCTTGTTAATCTAAATGAGAGAACAAACTCTCAGGATGGCTCATTAACTCGTTTGAGCGCTGTGACAGTTACATTTTCATAAATTTTTCTGGACAACATTTTCATCATATAAATATTACCTAGCTCGATAACCGTTTGATGGATCTGCTTCCTCTTCGGAAAGTAGGTTCAACATGTTAATCTAAACGGGAGGCCAAACTCCCAGCAAGGCACATTAACGCGTTATAGAGATAAATTTTCTCGAGAACCGTTTGATGAATCTGCTTCGCACTGGGCAAGTTGGTTCATCTTGTTAATCTAAACGAGAGGACAAACTCCCAGGAAGGCACATTAACTCGTTTGAGCGCTGTGACAGTTACATTTTCATAAATTGTTCAGGACAACATTTTCATCATATAAGTGTTACCTAGCTCAATAACCGTTTGATGGATCTGCTTCCTCCTCGGCAAGTAGGTTCACCTTCTTAATCTAAACGGGAAGCCAAACGCCCAGCAGGGCACATTAGCGCCTTATAGGGCTTAATTTTCATCGATATTTTCTCGAGAACCGTTTGATGAATCTGGTTCGCTCTGGGCAAATTGGTTCATCTTGTTAATCTAAATGAGAGAACAAACTCTCAGGATGACTCATTAACTCGTTTGAGCGCTGTGACAGTTACATTTTCATAAATTTTTCTGGACAACATTTTCATCATATAAATAGTACCTAGCTCGATAACCGTTTGATGGATCTGCTTCCTCTTCGGAAAGTAGGTTCACCATGTTAATCTAAACGAGAGGCCAAACTCCCAGCAAGGCACATTAACGCGTTATAGAGATAAATTTTCTCGAGAACCGTTTGATGAATCTGCTTCGCCCCGGGCAAGTTTGTTCATCTTGATAATCTAAAGGTAAGTACAAACCAGACAACAATCGGCCAGATACATGTTGTCAACTGTGTTGGCAACATGTATCCCATCAACATCACAATAAATTGACAGATACTCGGCAACAAAGTGCCGATGTTGAGCGGCAATACATCAAAGAATTTTGTCGCGTGTTGAGTGTATCCGTGTTTTCAATTTGAAATGGATAACATCGCTCTGTCTGGACGGTGCCGTCAACTTTATGTCAACAAATCGTATTGATGGTGGAATTGCGACACGGTAGTTCGTATTCTTTTTAAAGATTTTAGGGGCGACCAAACAGAGAACTTCTTCAAAATCCGATTTAGTAAGTCTCACAAAATTGCGGAACGAACTTCCATCGTTCAAAAGTAACTACCATTAAGTTCTCGTCATAACATGTTCCATTTTGTAAAAACTGTCGCTGCCACCATCTTCTTTTTCGTTTTTGGGCATGAAAAGCTATTAGAATGAAAGCAGCACTAACACCAGCAGCAGTAGACCGGTCCATTGTTGTCAACACTGCGTTTAGTTTGGACGCGCAACTGGTTTTGGTTTGGACGCACAACACAATTGACCACATGTATCTGATTACATGTTGTTGTATCCAACAAATATATTGCCAACATCCGTCGACGCGTTGCCAACAGTTGGCAACATTTTGTTGTCTGGTGTGTACATCGCTTTACACTGCATCAGTCTACAAACCCATCAAGTTTCATTTAAATCGGTGAGGGACACTTCTTTGTGTTTCCTTGTTAGTCTAAAGCTTGTTTTTGTTACGGTTTTCTGTTTTCTTAGCTCGCTTTATTATCATTATAGGAGCTCTGACTATTGTTTCGACTACTTTTTTTATATTTTGAATTTGATTCAGTTGTCCCTTCATATATATATTTTTATTTTTCTTTGTAAATTGCTGTATTTTTTTTATATTTTTTTGTAAATTGTGTTATATCAGAGAAAAGTTTTTATAAAAGCTTCCATCCCCGCGAGAGATTTTTCGATGAAATGAGAAATTGGTTTCTCTCGTGTCATAGAGCGAAAAGATCAATTGTGCTTAGCCACAAATTTGGGTCGTACCATGGGAAGATGCCAGAAGTATCGTGTAGAGCGCCAGATAGATAGTGACAGCTCCAAGCAGGTTACATAGTTGGGTTACAAATAGATTCGGCTCAATGTGTGTCCTTTGTGGCTGTCTAGATTGGATAACTTTTAGAATACGACGAAAGAATTAAATATAAATAAACTTTAATCAGATTAATGCATCTTAGCTGCATCACCAGATAATACACTAAGCAAGCAGAATATATTTTTACAGAAACAACAGAGCTGCATTTAATTAGTTAATTAGTTAAGTTTTAGTTTTAGAAAGAAATTACAAAAAGAACTAGCGTTAAGGCGAAGAAAATGTCATTAGTCATTGTGACCATTAAAAGTTTGAAACACTTTGAGGTATATAAGGTAGATGGGGTATAAAATTAAACGCAACACACATTTCTTACGGCTACTGGGATATTTGCTAGTAAAATATAATTTCTTAGACTATAATATACAATCTTAATAATAACATGTATTATCCACAGTATGGTAATAATAAAGTTCTATAAGTTTCACCGTCCGAATACAGTATCAAGTAATTACTAATGTGATAATTAATTAAAGCATTCAAGTCAGTGAAGTACTTCTCGTTAATCCTTTGCGTGCCGAGCGCTATCGTATCATCTCGCCTTTGTCTAATATTTAGATGAAAGATTCTGTTGTCCTGTATAATCGACAACGTTCCAACACTGTTCTCTAACGTTGAAGGGGGACGTATTATAAACGTGCCATTCTGTTTATTCCCGAGTAACGCTTCCACCTCGCTTCTACTAACGTCCTGGTAGAATTGCTCTCTTGACTCTTGACTGATAAATTCATGCACTGAAACAAAAAGAAGAGGACATGCTTAGTATAGTGTCAGACTGAGTTTACATTTATCACGATTTTCAACTGTAATTTGATTAAAATTAATTCGAAATTAAGTCGGATCAACTACTTTCATTATTAATAAATACTGTCTATGGAATCGTATCTAAATTCTTCAATTCTAGATCTGATACGTATCGCAATACAGCTTCGACGACAAAATCCGATAAATGTCAACACGGGCTTACAATATTGTACGAATAACGAAGAGGAGCGTGATGAGAAACAGTCTTGTGCCGTCTTTAATTTACTCCTTTTAAGGAAACGGGGAGAGGTAACGTCTTGTTCTTTTTGGGTGTTGTTATAAATGGATGTATTTGATTTGCATACAATTCAGGGAAGGAACTGAAGAGAACGTTGATGATGACGTTTTCAGTCACAGCGTCCCGTTTAATTAAAGGGACGTGTTAGCGCGTTAAGTGCTCCGTACTTATTTAAAATAGGAAACGCGGGATTCTATTTCTTAATGCTTTATTCGTGCTTTTAAAATTCGATTTGAAAGTTAGATTATCCTGGTGATAGGATGTTCTGCAGGTAGTACTCACAATCAGTCGGATAGCGCAATTGCTTTATAAATATTTGGAGTATTTTGAATGATTTGTAAAAGCAACACACTTATGCTATGGATTTTTAAAAGCTAAAGTTACTGGATGTTAAAAACGTTGTAAATGAAAGTTTACATAAATATAATGATATGTCACTTTATCTCGATGTGTCGTGGTACATCTCTCATAAAATCTAGTTAATTATAGGCTTAAACTAGCGGGAATTGTGACATCTCATTCTAATTTATCCAACTTTCACTTGGGGACTGGTCGGATGAACGAAAAAATCACCGCAAGCATAAACACGGTATATTTACAGCGCGACAATGACGCAACGGTGACAGTTGTTATCCACATGCTCTTCTTTTAATTCTCCGTTTCTACGTAGATGTATTCATTATGTTCAAGTCTGTTGTTTACCCCAGGAAAATTTGGCGTATTTGTGCAATTTTTTTCGGTCAAGCCTTATTGTTATTAGGGTACTATTTGCGCCCAATTGCGACCACTCAGAATAATTAAACGTCCGTTTAAAAATTACATTTCACGCCCGTCCATCCGCGCTGGTAACGTTTCGCTAATTTATTGCTCGCGGTGGTGAGTGTACGTGCGAAGGAAGGGGTGCAATTTTGTTTGATGTTCCGCAACGTTGATGAATAATAAATGTAGAACTCACCCACATTTTCAAATTATCTAGCGCTTGCTGTCGCTGCTGTTAGTGTGCTCTGTTGGAAACTGATGATGACAATAGAATTGAAGGTATTATAGGACATTTTATTTGGCCCGGAATGTCCGTTGCATAATTTAAAAGGTTCAATTTTGCGGAACAAACTTTTCAACCAAATTTTGAAATTAACTAGAAGTACTGGCAGATGGTGCCTATTTGATGTTAAAATGTGACCTGGTTTGAAGCTATTTTATATTTAGTTAAGTTTTTTTCTCACGTAATTAAATTAAAGAATTAAAAAAGCTATATTTACTTTGGAATTAAATTAGATTGAATGTTGGTGAATTCATTAGCACCTTTATTACTGTTATGACACTATTCTTTCACAAATCGCAAAACTACATTTCTATCACGTTCGTTACTAGCTTTCGAAAATATAATCCCGTAGATGTGTATAGTCCGTTGTGGCGTTGATGGGTAATAAATTAAAAACTCACCCATTTCCGTATTATCCGACATGTGCCGTTGATGCGGTTCAGTGGTGACTGTGGAATTGGCCGTATTAGAGCAACGGCACGGACACAATAGCGTTGTGCACATTTTATACGAGGCATCCAGGGTGTCCGCTAAAATTCTGCTAGCCAGATTGCCGAACACTCTCAAAAATACTTTGAAACCCCACCAGCACATTAGCAGCGAAATTCGGGGACGAAAAACGGGTTTATCGTCGTTTGTTGTTATTGCGACCGTGTGCGTTCGGACGTTGTTTGTTGTTACTACGTTGTTGTCCGGGGACAATGACTACTGTCCTAATGCACTTCCCATGCATACTAATCATGAACGATGCATCGACGTTACTGTGTTATGTTTAAAGAACGGGACGATTTAGTTAAATGGAGGATCGACAATGATGTTTCTAATTCGTTTTTAAACGTTTTTAAAGCAAATTCCAGCTTGGAGAGCAATTGTGTTTTGTTTCGAGCGATAGCTGGATTGTTTTCTCGAAATACAACTTCCGAACTTACCCCAGCAATATCAAGGAATCAGAAGCCGAGCATTTTTTATCAACTATGTTTACACTACACTTAATCATCTTATAAAGAATTGTCAGTTAGATTCCTGCTGGAATTTGATATACGTTGTACTAGGTAAGCAATTTCAAACATCGGAGGTTGGCAGAACAAATTTTCAATTAGGAACACTGAATAATTGGTAATACTTAGTTATAGCTTTCGATCTAAAAATTGTCTCAAAGCAGGGATTTTGGTGCAACCAACTTCCTTTAGTTGAAATTGCTCTCATGGTGTACAATGTATTGCAAATATGCGTCAAAATATCTTATTGTAGCCAGTTCATTTGTGTCTTGTTGGGTGATCTGATTCTGATGTCGCCAATCCAAAGGATTGTAAAAAAAATGGTAGCTAAGGTAGCTCTCAAAATTATCAAGCCAGTAGTGTTGTTACGTCGCAATTATAAAATAATTTGGCAGAAGTTATAAATTTTGATATTGGACGTTCGATGTTTTAATGTGAATCTCAGATATCTTTCCATTTGTAGGTCAATAAAACGAGACTAAACTAAAAATAAATTTATTCTAACTGTTACAGTTTTCCAATTGTATCAATTAGAAAGATTGGACAAAGGTTAGTTTTGTTCGTGATTAAGTAGCACCGACCCAAGGTCCATTGTTTGCACTGTATATTTTTATAAGTTTCTGTCAACTTTGAGAGGTGTCTCCTTTTACCCCCATTTTTGCCGTTCAGATTTTTTGGCACTTGAGTGTCAATCTGCCCATTTTCTTTTTCATTTGTCTTTTAACATTACGCTGATATTCAATGGATTGTAACGACTCAAAACATTTGACGTGACAAATGCTTTTCAAAAGATTTTGAATCTTTGTCAATATAAAGTCATATATGTACACACCAGTGACTTGGAAAGATTAAAATCTGATAGAAGTCCCTTACTACCGAAAGAAGAGTCTTAGAGAAGTATAGAGTGATAACAACATAATGGTTTATGATCATAACGACGAACTAACCGATCATTGGAAGTAGTCAACTTAATGAAGGGTTTGATCGAATATCTAAGTATTGAGAATTCTATAACTGTAATTATTGATGTTCTGAAGATGTTCTGATAACCACAATTTGGTCTACACAGTGAAATAACTTCTGTAATTCTAGCTTGAATAATGATGGTAAAGCGGATCGATAGCCGCAGTAGTTAGGCGGCTGACTATCGTTGTGCCGGGACGATAGGAGCTCAATCCTCTGGAGGAACGGTGACATTTTTTCAGAGAGTTGATATCCGGATCGACTTACCATTTGCTGTTGGGAGCAAAGTGATTAACAGGGTGGCATGGCATTATAAAAGCCGGTATGATGCTGTCACAAAAGCATTACTGGAATTAAACACCCACCACACAGAAAAAAGTTAAATTCATAAAATTAAATTATTATTTTATTGTAAAGATCAAACTGTCGTTATTATTACATTTTTTAAAAGACTGGAATTTTCTGGGGTTACTTTTAGAAGCCATATCAGATACAGGACCACCATTCAATTCACACATGTACAGACATTAAATCACGCGGTACAGTTAGTTAAAAATTTCATCAAGAAACCCCCAGACGAAGATATTTTAACAATACTAATTTCAACACTACTCCTAAACAAAATCTATTGTCTCCAGCAGAGCTCTTATTAGTACGAAAAATTAGAGTAAACTTGCTTATACGAGTAGTTTAAGAACCGTTTGATATGATGTTAAATTTGATGTTAAAAATGTATTCAAATTTACTTGTGAATATATTTTTACGTGTCAATATTTAGAATCTTTGATAAATATGCACAATTTTTTTTCTTAATTTTAACTTACAAAGTTAATTATTATGTGTGACACGTAAACACTATAAAAAAAAACGTTTTAATACACTTTTAAAAGTAAATTTAACATTGCGTCAAACGGCTCTCAGAGTAATTATGATTTAATTAATTGTTTGTATTGTGAAGCAGATAGCTGCTTCTATTTGTTTAATGTAGATGAGGATTTAATTTTACTTAAAAAAAATCCAAATTTAACGAAAGGTGTGTATTATTCATCCATTTAATTAAACAGTTCCGTTGTATAGTTATTCCCGTGGACATGTTGTAGAAACGATTCTGGATGCAACTACGAAAGTTATGTTCATCGCTTTCATCTCTATTCACTTTGACGGTTCGTTTTTTGTCGTAGTTGTGCTGTTTCGATGCCGTTTGGGATACATGTGCACACGCGTATTATTTTACACATTTGTATTGTAATGTAGATTAATGGTAGCGTATTAAGTGTACAGTGTATTGTGTTCTCATAATGTTACGTCAATTAAGGGCGACTATGATATTAGAGAGGGTATATTTAGCAAGTTGCTACGGATTTGTTTCCTTTTTAGGTTTAATGTGACATATACCTTTAAAAGTTTTTACTTTAATTTACTAAAACGTGCATTTAGTGTATGGAAGACTATTAATAAGTAATTGTTATTCTGTCTTAAAATTAGTACACAATGACGTACAATACTAACACTACTAGGTACATAATTTACGTCAAAACATGTTCTTAAAGAAATACCACTTGTACATATTTCATTCATTATAGTAACTTATGTATGCTTTATGTGTTACATAAAAAAATGATATCTAATGAGTGTTCATAAGCCAGGCTACGTAAACTTGTTCCTGCTAAATTCTTAACCGTGGAAAACATAGAAATCGATGGCATTAGCAAAAGCCTATATTATGCGAGCAACGAAGGCAAAAACTTAAATAAATCAAAGGCGAAATTTGTTTTTGTTTAGTTAAAAGAGCGGCTTGTGAACGCGTAAAATCGTTTAGATGAGTAATTAGGGCAGAAGAAGGAGAAGAACGAAGGAGATCTACCCCCATTTGAAAGGAAGCGTATAGGGGACATCGTTCGTAGGATTTATAGCAAAACGGTCGGTCGCATCATTTTGCCCATTCTGTCTTGTTCCGCGTTCCAAAGTTACTGGTTTATTTAATATCGAGGCGTTTTCGTACAGAAATAATTTCCTTTCCTCTTTCCGCGAATCTTTTTATTTACGCCGGTAACTTCGAGTAACGAGAGCGAGTTGAATGTAAATGAGTTTTTGTCGGGAAAGAGTTCTGACAGAGATGGATAAGGCCATTTTAGAAAAAAAAACCAGACTCGCGAAACGGGATCGGGCAGATCTACCAAGCGCCATTCAATTCGATTTACATAAATTATGTTTAAGTAAGTGTGAAATTTCAATTATAAATATTTTTAACGAGTATATCAAAGACAGAAGGATTGTATCGATCGAGTAAAGCTTCCCAACCGTTATTTCTGTAACAATATAATGCTTCTTGCTGAAATAGGGCGCGTATATTTGCAATTTAGTTCCATTAGGTATATCTGCCAAATATCTTCTGGATATTTGCGTTAAATAAAGCCTTCATTAATTATTTTCTATGTGAATATGCGGGATTATTTAAAATTGTTGTTTAAAAGACAAATGTTTGTAATTTTGTTGTATATGCTGTAATAATATTGAATAATCGTGTTCTAAAGTTGCCTTCAGATTTGACAGTTGAACTACATCATAAAGTTGTTTATTGAGAAATAATTTCAAAAAAATCGTGAAAAATTAATAATGAAATAGAAATATAGATAAGTAAACAAACTTATAATAAATGTTCAAAATGCTGCCCGTTCACTTCTTGACACAAATAAAGTCGTCTTACAAAAGCGTTTAATGAATGCTGTAGGTCTCTGCATTTTGAACATCTATTATGAGTTTGTTTATTTATCTATATTTCTATTTCATTATTAATTTTTCACGATTTTTTAAAATTATTTCTCAATAAACAACTTTATAATGTATAACACTAAACACTTTAACCCACTGAACACCAAACAAGTTTTAACTAAAACACCGACGCGTTTCAACAGCAATGGTGTCATTATCAAGGCGATAATAAAACTAAATTAAAATAAAATCTACAAAAACAGGTAACCTAAATATTATGCACGGTCAATCCGATACGCATCATTAATTTCCGATTAACGAAAACAATGACGAATACGGTATAGGTCCATTGTCACAGTTCATTACACATGACTTATTTTTATATATTTCTAAACTTTCGAAAACATTTAGAAACTTACAATTGTTTATTTGTCTAATTAATTTAACATTTATATGATCATGATATGAACATTTTTCAATTCAACGGGAGTTTTTATGAACAGCTGGAAGCAACGGCAATGGGTAACTCCTTGTCACCCTTTTTGGCTAACCTTTTCATGAGCCGTTTTGAAAAGGACTTAGAATCTGAGAGCGAATACTTTCCTAGGGTTTGGTTGAGATATGTGGATGATATTTTCGCTATATTTGACACTAAAAAAGGTAATATTGACGATTTTCTCAATAGATTAAATAATCGGTTCGAAACCATAAAGTTCACTTGTGAAAGAGAAGAAAACGGTCAGCTACCCTTTCTAGATACTTTAGTAATTAAAAATAACAATAGATTAGAGTTTGACGTGTATAGAAAGGAAACCAGTACACTTCGCTACATTCCTTCAGATTCCCATCATTGTGTTCAACACAAAATGGCAAGCCTGAATTTGTTGGTCCACAGACTTCTCACTTTTCCCTTGAACAAGGCGAGGTATGAGAAAGAGCTTAAAATTATAAAAGATGCGGCCAAGTGTAATGGTTTCCAGCCTCAGCATACCTATAAGTTAATTAGGAAGTTTAATTATAAGAAAACTGTGAAAGAATCTACGACTTTTCGAGAGGATGTTAAAGCTTCACCCGTTGTGACCCTCCCTTACGCTCCCTTTATCATTAAAGGTTTGAGTAAAATCTTCAAGGAGCTAGATCTCAGAATAGTTTACAGTTCTGGGACTAGTTTACGAAGTCTCATCGGTAACCCTAAAGATAAAATACAACCTCTAGAAAAGTCAGGTATCTACGAAATCAATTGTAAAGATTGTAATCAAAAATATATTGGGCAGACCAGGAGAGACCACATTTTTGAAACAGATCACAACATCGATCATACGAATGTTAAATTAATTAGACAAATAAACAATTGTAAGTTTCTAAATGTTTTCGAAAGTTTAGAAATATGTAACAATAAGTCATGTGTAATGAACTGTGACAATGGACCTATACCGTATTCGTCATTGTTTTCGTTAATCGGAAATTAATGATGCGTATCGGATTGACCGTGCATAACATTTAGGTTATCTGTTTTTGTAGATTTTATTTTAATTTAGTTTTATTATCGCCTTGATAATGACAGCATTGCTGTTGAAACGCGTCGGTGTTTTAGTTAAAACTTGTTTGGTGTTCAGTGGGTTAAAGTGTTTAGTGTTCTACTTCTGCACCAAGAGATCCTGTGAAGAACTTTATAATGTATGCTTTTGTATTTTGGGAGTAAGTAGCTCTCGAATGCTCTGAAGTTAAACTCTTGTTCCTATTTAAAAAAAAAGCAAGATGGCGTCGTCTTGCCCAGATCAATTGCACGAAACAAGTGAAATTTATGTCAAAATCTTGGCTGTAATATACAGTTTAACGCTACAGAATATCAAATCTAAATTTCTAAGCGTTTGCCAGTTATTCCACTTGATGCAATACTTTAGCCGCACCCTGTATATACAGGAAGGTTTACCGGAAACTGCCACGAGAAATTTTTGGGATTATACTAAAGTCGATGGGGGCCACTCGTCTACAATATTTTCAAGATGGCGACGCTTTGGGATATACCGGAAGTAGGCACCATTTTCGTTATTTTAAATAGAATACCCTATATATTGTCACGTTTTTAGATTCTTATGCTAAAGTTGATGTTAGCAGGCAAACAATTGCACTTTTTCCATATAAGCATTAGTTTATTATTTATTTTGAAGTAAGGTTTCTCAAGTAGATGACCTCATTAAATACTATTTGTATAAAATTGTTACCATTATTCATAAAGAGTGTTCGAAATATACGTCTGAAATTGAAATCGGAAAAATTACTGAAAGTCAATTTTTTTAATGGAAAGTGGCAATTTTTGTAATTTTATATTGTTCGGCATTAAAACTAAGAGTAACTTTGTATAAGCATGTCTATTATAAAAATGGATAGTTTTCGAAATATTGGCAAGTTAGTATTTTTATCTTCTACAATACATACTATTTGCATTAGTTCTTTTTTTATTAGTTAGCCATGACAGCATTTACAAAATTATAAATTGTCAGTTGTCGAATAAAAATCATTTACCTTATAATAATTACAATAAGTCATGCCGGGGCGTTAACTCTCTTATTGTTTCTATAGCCTACATGGGCTTTTTTCGTTTTGTTCTTAAGTTCTTTAATAACGTCATCAAGCACCATATCAAAAAGGACTGGGCTAAGCACTCTCCCTTGCCTCAGATCATCCTTGGTTACAAATTCTTCGGACTGGATATTTCTCGTTCTTACATAATTTTTTGTATTCTTGTAGATACTGGCTATGGCCTTGGAGAGGTTATTATTTACATTTCGTTTTCTGAGGCTTTTTCATACTTCATCTCTTGGTATGCTATCAAAAGCTTTTTCTATATCTATGAATGCTACCACTATATTATTATTTGGATTCTTTTCTATTATTTGCTTGACTGTGAATATATGATCCTGCACTCCTCTACCTTTTCTAAACCACCTTTGGGGTTCTTCAAGCTATACTTCGATTTTTAATGTTAACCTTTTTTCTAATATTCTCTAATATATTTTCAGCATAATGCTAAGTAAAGTAATTCCCCTGTAGTTATACTGGTTTTTTGAGCTACTTTGATCTTAATTGCTTCAAAACTTTGATAGCATATAATAATCTTACTGCTGGTTGGATTAGTTCCTTAGAAAAATGATTTATTGAGAATAATTAATTGATGTTGGATCTGTTCCTAGATTCAGTCACTCATAGTTTGCAATTATTAAAAGAAAGCGCACAAATGTATTATCAATAAGTTTATTTCGTATATAAAACCGGTTCTATAAACAGAGCTACATGCACTGTAACGGTACATGCATAATGTTTTGCGGTGCATAAATGTTTCCCCTAGACGACTTTCAAATTTTTCTATGGCTGCATTTTCGACTGAGCGTCTCCGACATGTGCAACATTTCGTGGACATGGAAGTCGAACTGGGTAGGATAAACTGGTGCGAAGGGGTAGTATGTAGTTTGCGCGTAATCCGAGGCCGTTTGCGTTACCTGAGCGAGTTTGAGCGAGGAATGCTTGTGAGTATGCACGTGGCATCCTTCTGCGAAATTGCGCGTTATCTCCAGTGGTCGTTATCGGCAGTGTAACGGGGATGGCGAGAATGGAATGAGCAAAGACGTACACTCGACACGACTTCGTCTTTGAACGGCCACAGTGTGCTGTCTTTGTCAGTCCACTCCCTCCACGTTTAACATGACCGTTTCTTCGATAAGGGTAACCGTGTATTTTTCGTAATGTAACATTACAATCATTTTGTATTCAGTGCTGTAGCGACGCGTATTTCCTCCTCAGAGCAACTTGGAGCTGTGTGTACTTGGAGAACGCTAACTGTACAGGAGTGTTTACTAGAGAGTGGATTGCGAGCGCGCTGTGCGTTTTAGTGGATTGAGGTGCCAGTGGGTCGAGGCAAGACATTGGTGGGTTGTCAAGTGGAGCTAGGTTTTTTCCGACGAATCCAGATTCGAATTGACCCTTGGTGACGCGCGAATTTTCCAAAAGAACAATTTATTACAATAAATAATTTTATGTCATGGTTGTAAGCTAAGCTTCTGTAATCTACTTGGGTGGTCTTGATGACTTTGTTATAGTGATTTTTCGCTCTGTACATTCATTGTTTTTTTGGAATTTTGCTTGCCTGGTTTTGCCTTATATTCTATTGTGGTTTGTTTGTCAAGTCTATTTCCTTCATATTACAGTTTTTTCTTAGCTTTTCGTAGTTTGATATGATTAGTTTAAAATTTTCCCTATTTAATCCTCTTGTTTTAATATTTTTTGTAATTTTCACGTTTCAATTCTTTTTCGTGTTTGTTCTATTAGGACTTTAACATGTATGAAGGATATATGAAGGAATAGAAGATAAGCGCTTACAGGTCACAATTTATACTAATTAGTTCTATTGTAAGACATAAAATCTTATATAAAATCAGCATGTTTCTCTAGATTTTAGATTCTACAAAAATAAGGTAGTTATTATTCCAATCACAAGAGGCAATTTAGAAAATTCCATATAGCTCTTATATTACTACGTGTTATTGTTGCAAAGTCTCCAAATTATATGTTTTTATTTGGAGCATAAATTCCCGTATCGATTTCCATCTTTTCTTCTACGGAGTTTGTGTTTTCTTTGTTCGACTTTAACAAGCGGTTCATTCAGAATTATACCGAGAATATCTTGAATCTGGATAGAGAACGATTGAAATTATGGTTTCGTCTACAAGAATCAGAATCAGTGATTAAATTGCATAAAGATCAATGAGTAAACAGCCCCGCGGTTGTTGCTGAGATATCGACACTTTTTATGTAATTGAAGCGTGATTTTCGTGTTACGAGTTGCGAGAGATTTATTAATTATATTCGAAAGTATTATTTTCTTCACTCTAGATCCCATTTACATCTTGCGTTGCAGAGACCAAAGAATATAATGCAAAATGTATAGTGAAGTGATAGTTGAACCTTTTTATTATATGTACAGGATAATAAAGAAGAATATTTGATAGATGTATAACTTTACGCCAAAAAAGGGACACAGAAAAAGTCTACTAGTAGATGTTAAAGTGAGGAGACACAGATATATGGTGAGCACTATACTAGAGGCAAGGAGAGTTGGGAGATAAAGATAAATACAGTAAGCAACATCATTAACATGAAACTCGCATCAATAAAGACATATATGTAAAGTGAAAGACAAACAGCTAGCTGAAATGTGCGAATAACTAGGAATAAGAGAGACTGTAGAAGATGCAGTATTATAATCGAACAAACCTAATAACTAATATGGAATTTGTGCCGCTAATAAAAGCAACAAAATAGAAGGACTTTGGCGATGAAATGGAAAAAATAATATAGGAAACCAAAAATTATTTCATAAAGTTTTTAGATTGTGTAGAAAAAAAAGCAGCACCAATATACATATGTATAGTAAAAAGGGAAAATAACAATAAATAATTGTAAAGAATTTTTTGATGCAGAATTTTTTGAGAATATAACAGAAGATTAATGCAAACATCTTTCTATTTAACGCCAATATTTATAAAAAGAAATTGGAAACATTTTGCCTTGGATAGCGTAATTGTTTAAAACCATTGATCTGAAAGGAAGGAATGCGAGTTGGATTTCTCCACGGAGATGCAAAATTTTCTAATTTGTATTTACAAATTGTTACGCGCACACGACACACGCAGGGCGCGCGCGACGCGGCTATCGGTTTCAAAAACAGACGAAAATAAAAATAAATAAAATGGGAAAACACACGGAAAGGTATTCGGAACGGTGTTAGGCACCGACACTTTCGACCTACCTGATGGTGGGGATTGAATCCTCGAAGGCGGCTTATCTCAGTGAAGACGGTCGTGGGAACAGATGTTAAAAAGGGTGCGCCACTGTTTTCTCTTTTATCTTCGAGATTCAATAGATACTTACCCCGGAAAACAGAAGGCAAGTAAGTAGTTCGAGGTAGTTCGATAATGTCAAACGCAAGTAAATTTGTAGGCATAAACAGTTATTTAATGAAAATAAAATAAAAATAAATGTTGAAGACAGTACGTTGTAAATAATAATAAAAATAAAAGTCGTAAATAAATTCCTTAAGTGAGTTGTTAAAATTTAAATATTTTGAAACGGAATATCTAGGTACACACTATACCAGTTCCAATCTGCAGACTGTTACCTCACATAAAATTCTTACATGTTGTATGTCAATTAAAATTAGTTGGAAATATAATTATACAGATTGAACCATGCAAGTATACTAGGTGGTAAATAATTTAGAAAAATAATAATAATGTACCTCGAGCAAGATATGTCGAGTACTTTACGAAAGCCAAAAATTGTGTGAAACAAATTAATTATATCTACTCAATTTTACCAAAAATAAATTAACAGTTTGGAATTTAAAAAGAAAAGTTACATTTTATAATCATTTAAAGAAACTTTGACATTAATTTACATGCAAAAGAAAAGGAAAATAACTAATTAACTTCAGCAATTTAAGCCGATGGCTTATCCAATGATTAACATAGTGACTTGAATAAAATAAATGAAATAAATGTGACCTGTAGAGATGTCGGAGGAGCTCTTCGGAAGCCTCACAAGGGGTTAAACTTTGTAACTGGAGTTACCTTAAAACTTCGTAACTATGAAGTTACATTAAACTTCGTAACCGTGAAGTTACATTAAACTTCGTAACCGTGAAGTTACATTAAACTTCGTAACCGTGAAGTTACATTAAACGCTCCTAAAATATGAAAAGACAAAGGGAAAATTAGAAAAAGCAAAAATGGCGAAACATGTGACTAAGAACTCACCTCTTGGAGCACACACTAAGAAAATCTCGGTTGAAATTATCCATCCGTATTCAGCTGAAGCGTTAAAACGAAGGAACGATAGTTCTTAAGAGAATCTAAGAGATATTTTGTTCCCTTGGTCCAATTAAATTCACTAAACTAGTGATAGTCCTTCAAAGACCAAAAAAATACAAGCCACAAGGTCCAACCATAGATAAGATTCTATACGTGTTGTTCACATCAACGCCGAGAGGGAAGTGACTTCAAGAACGGAAATAGACGTTACCACAAGAAATCGTCCAACAGCAGGGACTTATAAAATGAATTAGAGAATTTTTCAAACTAACGGTTGGCTATGCTGAGTAACGAACGCGTAAGACAGAACCTACATTCAGATAATAACAAATATTTTGACATTTAACCTTCGCAAACGTATTGAAAATGAATTCGAAGAGAATTACTTATGAAATAGGTAAATATACTAAATTAGTGCCATGAAATACGACCGGAAGAATCCGAGATAAACTGAATTTACAGGTTATTATGAAGACAATCAAGAAGAAATCATTATATTGACAACTTGTAAATCCTTATTAAAACGAACAAGGGGAAATAATAAGTAAACCACTGACTTACCATAAGGGAAAATTAGAGAAACACATGAAATACATATTTAATGAACTGTCGAAGGAATTAGAAGTCAGATCGAAGCATATCGGAACCTAAAAACTATATATCGCAAGGTAAATGAACATTTACTCGTAACAAAATATTGACGTTAATTAGAGAAACAGTTAATTAGCATGCGATCTTAAAAGAAAACAGTGATGCAACTAAAAGATATGAAAAGTGGAGACGGATCCGACTATAATTAATCAGCAAAAGATTAAAACATAGTTAATGGAAGTGTGAGTGCTTCTTTACATTAAAACAAATAGATGATAAAAGACAAGACTATGAGAAAAGGCAATTCTTTTAACGATGCGAAAGATTATCAGGATATAAAATCATCATATAGTTCACGGTGATTCGGACATGAGAAGTTTAGTGCACATGGAATGTGTCCAAACTATCTAAAATTAATCGCTTCCTATCTCCATTACGATGGATTTTGTTCCTATGAGTTTGTTTCTACTTCCGGCGTTCCTCAGGGGTCCAATCTAGGCCCCTTGCTCTTTCTTGTCTACATTAATGATCTGCTCGATATGTTTGAATGCTCTGTTTTGGCTTATGCCTATGATATAAAAATTTTTACAGCTGTTTATTCCGATATGGATATTGCCAATCTGCAACGCAACCTTGACATTTTTGTCAACTGGTGCTCCGCAAATAAACTAAAGAGCAACATTTCTAAATGCTGCTCTGTTAGTTATACTCGTAAACATAACTTCATGCACTCCATTTATAATGAGCCTATTTCTAAATCGCAAAATTTCTGTGATCTTGGAGTAGTAGTTTAATGATCCTGATCTTCTTAAATCGCTGTTTTTTGCATTTGTTGTGAGTAGTCTTGAGTTTCTCCTGTTTGGTCACCTTACTATTTATGCTACCAGCTTTCTATTGAGCGACTGCAACGCAAATTTCTAAAATTTCTTTCGTTTGAATGTTATCCAGAAGCGTGGAAAGGTGAAAACATCACGTTCGATCTGTGCTCGGTTTGAAAATGACGCAGACTTCTTAAACCTTATTGTTACTACTACTAGTTAAACTTGGGTACATTTCTACGACTCTAGCACAAAGCAACAATCGATGGAATGGAGACGCTCCGGTTATCCAAGGCCTATAATGTTTCGTTGTGAAAAATCTGCTGGGAAACTTCTTGCTGTAGTTTTTTGGTATTCCTACAGAGTAATCATGATTGATAAAGATGAAACAATAACTGGGAATTATTATTTGACGTCACTAATCATTCTACGAGAAAAAGTGTTGGAGAGAAGCCGCGGAAAGTTATCCAAAGGTGTTTTGTTTTTGCAGGACAATGCCCTTGCACATAAATCGTATGTTGGGATGCAAACAATTCGTGATTTAGAGTTCGAATTACTCGAACAACACTGTCCTTATTCACCAGATCAGGCTTTGTTAAAAGGTCGTACATTTTTTTCCATCGAAGGGGTGATACAAGCTGTGCAGACCTGGTTTGTAGAGCAAGATAAAAATTCCTTTTTGAAAGGTTTAAAGGCGTTGCAGATTGGTTTTTGAATCATTTTCGTTACAATTTCTTCTTTAACGTTTTTTTTTATAATATCCGCTTAGGGATTTCTGGGCATCCAGTCATCTCTCTCAGAATGTTTCTCATAATAACATTTTTTAAAAATTGAGTGGAGTTGTTTATTTTTTCATTCATTTTGTCTTCCTATTTTTATTTGTAGTTTTGGTATTTTTTTTTGTGCAGAAACTGCAGTTTCTTTTTCCATCATTTTTTTTTGAGTGCAAGCTATGATTACATTTTTTCTTTTTGGGATCAACATAAGGGAAGCTTTGTTCGGTGTTATTATTGGCTCTATTCCACACCGTTGTATTTGAGATACAGGAAGCCATAATATAGTAAGCTTTTAACTGACAGTTTCGAAAATAACTGAACTTTTGAATCGTTGCAGTTTCTGTTTTGTCCAAATTATGGGTCCTAGAACGAGCTCTTACATTAAAATAAGTTTGGCAAAATTGATTTTATATTGCTAAAGAATGTTTTAACGTTATGTTTGTTGAACAATGGTGGTCCCAGCACTACATGCTTTGGATTTTTTGATGTCTAATATCAATTTCTTTTTATAAATTCGAAAACATCTCTATTTCCTTTCCGTTTATAATATATCTGTATACTTAAAATTATTGTTATGTGTTGTCCTTACCGCAGTCTAATTTGCAATTTAAGAAGATCACCAATTTTTTCAATATTTTCATGTTAACCTACACGCAGAATTTAATTAAATTTGTAGAACTTACAACGCCGGAAACTTACTGGAATTAATTAAAGCCAAATCTTTACTTTGCACATAACGTGGTATTAACAGGTGCTCCAACAATTTTCTTGGAAGTCTCTAAAGTATTTCAATCAAGCGTATAGCCTCGCTCCCGGCCATTGATTTTGTGCAGACGTTAATAGTTTGGCTTACTTCAGTAATCTATACATATCGGGTACTGTTTAACTGCTGATAGTGCTCCTCATCCTGGCTGCTTTAGAATCAATATTATTCATGATATTGCATAGTAATCTAGGAAGTTATGCGTGGAATCTGCCTTTCTATTTTGTAAGTATAATAACTTGCCGGATATACCGTTTCAACGTTGTGTTTTCATTTTCTTTTTTCTTCAGATAGTTTCGTCTTTACTTCGTTATTGGTGGCGGTAGTTTAATCAGTTTAAAAGTATCGACTATTATAATCCTGTTTGTAATTTATATTTTAACTTGCTAGAAGCACAAGAGGGGTTTATGCTGGAAGTCTTGAAATTTAAATTTTAAATCATACATTTTTTTTAAATGCATATTATGAAAATCCTCGTCCATACAATCTAGTACGATGAAAGGAGGTGTGGTACTCAGGCTGGGGAGTAACAATGATTTTATGATCCAAAGACAACGGGAGCAATTTACGCAGGTGGGTAATATTTAAGTACAGAAACTGGGCATCCTGAAATATGAAGAATCCATGAATATGTCTAGAATCCTGATTTCGTCGCAGATACCCACTCGCCTACCTTTAACTACACAGTCAATATCGTGTTCGAGGATTCGAAAGAAGAATGACACAAACAGTATCATATTAGAAACTCTTTAAAATAACTTTTTGGCATTGGATTGAAAATTTTCTAAATAGAGAACAAATGATGGAAACTAATATATACTAGTTGGCCCAACAGTGTGATAGAGTTCATTATTTCTACTACTATCATGTTCGTAAGAACAACTTGTATGTTACCCTTCTATACCAATATTCTTGTCAAATCTCAGAACTTGTTTGGGCGTCAAAGCTTTGATCTGTTTAGGTGTTAAGATCGCCTGTCCTTGATGCTGATCGAGAGCAGTGGCCAGTCAGAGGGACCGTAAGCGTCCTTAATTCTGACGTACTGCTCCGCGATATCATTTTCTTTTGTATTGGTATGCTCTGGTACATCAGGGATACCTTATTTGTTGTGGCTATCTGCATCACATTCAGCCGATATTTCCACACTAATTTGCACTCAAAGCTATAAGAGAGAGGCTTGACCATCGGTGCATATATAGATGTTTGTACCTCTCAGGTTCTTGTTTAGGTCTTCCTACACGCAACCCCTACTCCTTTATTTGTCTTGAATTCGTCTCCGTATCAGACAAGTGATCCATTTCCGAATTTAGGCCCAGGAGAGCTCGATTATTCGCGGCTCGGAAGTAGCACCCTGAATGGTCGACTGTGGTGTAGTTGGACACTCATGGTGTTAGTTGGCTTGTTTAGGGCTTGTACCTCTTCACGGAGGTCGCCTAGGATCCTTAGATGTCCGGTTAAGTCGGCATTCTTAAATCGGCGTGATATACTCAGGCGGTGTGCACTAATTGTGAGAACTGTGGCTCTTTCGATTGCCACATGCAGGGGTGCTAGTCCTAGCAGCATCTCCATTGAGGAGGTTGTGCATTGCTGCTGTCGTACCCAGCATGTACGACATGTAACAAAAACTTTTGAATGCTAACGCAAAGGTGCCATGGGGTTCATATTAACTAACAATAGTTTTAGTTGTTTCCATCTCCATCAAAGCTGTCTATTAATTGTTTTTGATAAACCAATTCATAGCTTCATAATACTTGGGGCTAATGATAAAAATTGTTTGCTGGCAGCTAGATCATCAGAGATGTTTAGGAAGAAGGAAGTTTTCCAAAATTTAACCATAATCATTTTTATCCTCAAGAGATGGATGAATGTGAGAAAGCTGAATAGTTGTAATAAATGAAGCATCCTGTATAATTGAAAATAAGTTTAAGGTATGCAAGAATATCGCTCAATTGTGACACCCTGTAAACTACATATTACAGATATATTCAAATTAATTTGTCTTTTATATAACTGAATAATTTACTGGTTATATTATTCTTCGTATGTTTTATTTAGAATCAACTTCAACTATTTCACCTTTTTCAACGAACATGTGGATTGTAGTTTCCAATGAATAGAAAATTTATCAGGTGTCGTATATTCCTTTCTTTATTTTTAACGTTTATTTTTACCCTTTCTTTATATCTCTCTAGTGAGCGACCATTTGTTCGTGCTTCGATATTGATTTTCTGTTTTTAGATTTTCTATTACCAAATACAATGGCTGGTGTATTTCAGTTTCTGGTACAGTTTTGTTGTAGAAGCTTCGCGTATTCGAACATTTTTACCGAATATTGGAGCTAGTGCGAATACATTAGTGCACAGTCCAAAAAACTTGCACTATATTCCTGTGTTTTAATTAATTTTATTGTTAGGAATTTATAACGTTTTTATATTCATATTCTTACAGTTACAGTTAAAATAAAATATTTATTCGTTAAAATATGCAATTCCATTAGTAACGTCCTCGTCGTAATTTTAACGCTAACTTTTATTATTCAACTTATGTTAGATACAATGTTAAAAGCTTTCAGTTACGTGTATACGAACGTATGCAAATACGTTACGTGTTGTATAAGTAACAATTTAAATGTTGATGACAAAAGCGAGTGGATATGATTTAGAATGCAGGTATATTATGTTTGCAACAACAACTAAAGCGAAACTTTTCATTTACATCGAATAAACATGTGCATATATGTAAATGCATATTTTATGTCGCTTACAGACCATTATATTCATGAATAAATGAGAGTGTAGATGCAATAATATATTTTTAAAAGAGGTATTTATAAGGTAAAGCTTCAAATAATGAATAGTCCAATCACAGGACTTAGTTAAATGTAAAATGAATTAATATAAGATTGACAAGACTTAGGAGACAATATTTAATTAATTGTATTTTCTGGATTGTCTATTAAACTTTGTCCATAATAACTTTAGGGCTTGGACAGTTTTTGTGCATCTAACTTTGCACTGAAGATGTGCTGCAACTGCGGGGGCAAGTGAGGGTAACAGTGCCTTAAGACTTACCATCACAGATAAAACATTTTGTTTCATAATGATATTTATGCATTAACATGCAATAACAAGTACTTCATCTAAGTGTCGGTTAAAACCCATGATTTCTGAAGTTCGCCATATCGATTTTAACGTCTGGAGATCAGCCACAACTACTACAAAATTATAACAAGCTGGTGTAACCGCAGTCTGGTCAGAGAAGCAAAGTTTACAAGTTTGTCCAAGCGTCGATTACTCTAGCGCTTTGCACACGAGCAATCTTCGAAGTAAATAAATCTCATTAAATTATTCTAGCTGCGGGCTTTACAAAGTTACATGCACGCGTGGAGTAGGTTAGTGCGGTTAACATCAATATAATCGTTAACAAACTTAGATTTTATTGTGCTATTAATAATAATAACTCAGAAATTACGATATAAACTTTAGAGCAATATAATAATAAGAACAACATTTAAGAAAATATTTTCGGCAATATCCATTATCTCAAGTAAAGAATTGAACCTACGATTAGGATAACAGCGATAATAATAAATCAAATTCATTGAATTGAATAAATGTTTTTCAGTTTTGTACATATTTGGTTATCCTTTATAGCAAGTTGCTAGGAAGCAACTTGCTTCCTAGTTTAGCAGCAGTGTTTGATCCTTGGACGAATTTGGTTCTCTGTGATGTTATTGTTCAGAACTATAATTGATAATATGAACCATATCAGGCATTATTTCTTTCATTACTTCAAACTTCATTATCACTAAATTGTTGCCAACTAAAAAATTTGGTCTTGGACGTGTTGACTAATTTTTTGGTATTCCTGATAATTGGAATTGTACACGACATCCTTGATATTAATATTGGCTGGACTTTGATCAGTGGTTTAGTGGACTGATGCTCTGTACGTCAAGAGGAAGAGATGGAGTTGTTGATCCCAGTCACGTTGGTAGTCGGCCATAAGACTTCGACAAATACTTTATAACCGTTCTATTCATGCGTTCTACCATGACATCAGATTGTGGATGCAAAGCTGCTGTTTTGGTTTTGTGGACTCCCGTATCTTGCAAACATTTTGGAACACAGCCGATTCAAAATTTTAGTCTCCATGATGACGGTTTCACGGTCTGGGGATCGATTCTCCTGGTTTCTACACGTGGAGGGGGTCTGTTGGAATCTAGCTCTCGCAAGTAGTCGATCAGTGGGTTCTTCGACCGAGAGGCCCTCAGAAGGGTTTCCATGGCCAGCGCCATTACATACTCGCTTAAAGGCGAAATATTGAGATCCCTGTGGATCAGAGCGTTGCTCACGTACCAAGGCGCTGCGATGATGACTCGCAGCGCCCGATTCTGAAGAACATTGAGCCGTTTCACTTGTGATTTACTGGCGTTAGACCAGGTCAGGAGACCATAAGTAAGAATCGGTCGGAAAAACACTACATAGATCATGAGCTTGATCTTTAAATTTAGAGTGCTTTTCGAGCGCAGGAGAGGAGCTAGATCAGTTACGTCTAAGCTCAGAGAATTGACATTAATCTCAAATTATTATTATTTTTCCTACTGATATGAGCAGTAGTAGTTGCATATTCATGCATACCCGAGTCTCACCCCCTTCACCCTCCATAAACAATGACATTCGACCTTAAAGGTTGTGTTTCCTCCGTTATCGATTCTACAGAATTTTGCCGGATATCCTTCTTATCTTCTTTAATTTCTATAGTTTCATCAACTATCTTTGCAGGTAAATCGCTTCTTAATAACTAAAATCGGAAAACAATAGTAAAACATATTAAAATTTTACTTACAACCTAAAAAAGAATATTCTAACCCAAACCGATTCTTTCACAATATCTTGTTCATACACATTTTTTCCTTTACATTATTACAGGATCAAGCAGATTTCTCCTTGTTCGAAATACAAAACAAATGTTCGATCTTATTTTTATATAGTAACGAATCCAATATCTACTATATCAGCATAAAAAAAGCATGCATAGATAGCAGGAAGAAAGAAACTAGGTCAGGTATACACAGAAAAACCGAAGACAGGTTTAATCCTTTAGAAAAGTAAACGTCACGTTAGTTGAAATGTTGTTTTCGAGTAAGGTAGAGGAACACGACGAAGGGTGAGCTGGAGAAATGAGCGACAAAACATCGAAGAAAGATTGATGAAAACGGGTGTCCCGTTTCGGAAAAAAGGGAAAAAGAAAAATGAATCTACTCGCCGAAAGCATGCTACATATACATCAGGGCCAGATCTGGTTTCAAACTTATGGCACATACAAACTAAACAAGTTTTCAAGGAATATATATGTATGCAATGTGCTGTACACGCCGAACGGAACAACTTAAAACTTCCGGAAAATAGTTTTAATGCATTTCCTACATATATTTTCAACACCTGATCAAAACATTTCAACCGCTGCGCTGTGTGTGCTTCTCGGAGGAAAACAATAACTGAACGATAAAAGTTTTCACAAAAGATTACATTCTTCGAAATAAGCTTTCAAATATCACTAACTTGTCTTATTAGTTTTGATCTTGCTAGGATGTGATGCAAAATATACGGAGAAAAATGATAAAATCTGATGACAGTTGTTAAATAAAACAGATTGAATTGTAGACAATATCGTAAAAACGTATTTTTTTATTATTTTATACTACATTTAATAATAGTCAATATACATAAATGGTGAACGTATGGGAGTGAGCTACCTTGAGTAAAAGTGGTGGGCTTTTAGAAGTGTTAGAAGATTTTTTTTTAAAAAGATTAATAATATATTAAAAGTTTTTTTCATTAAGTATATTTTACATTAAACAGTTTCTGTAATTAACATCGGTTGTCAGTAAACAGTTTGATAATCGTAGTAAGTGACTGGCCAACCAAGTTTCTCTGCGGGGGGTTGATATGTCGATTACACTACTATACATTGCGCCATATTACTTACAATAACAAGAGAGAGTGGGTAGGAGAACACTCCACGTACTCCCTAAAAGAAAACACTATCAGGTGGTATGTGGACGGTTCTAAAACCGACAAAGGAACAGGTGCAGGCATATTTGGGCCAGGAACCAAATATTCCGAGCCAATGGGAATATATCCCAGCGTCTTCCAAGCGGAGATCAATGCCATTGGAAGATGTGCTCAACTGAACCTTGACAGGAATTATCGGAAGCAGAGCATTGCAATTAGCCTGGGAATGTCTTAATAGATTAAACAACCTGGGCACGAAAAATAGAGTTGCATTATACTGGGTGCCAGGACACACTGAAATCAAAGGCAACGAAGAAGCTAATTCACTAGCAAGGAAGGCCGCCACAACTCAGTTTGTGGGACCTGAACCTACAAAAAAGAACTTAAAGATCGAGAAGAGAGGCTCAGAGCATCCCTCTGGGAGAATCTTCCTGGTCTGAGACACTCCAAGATCTTCCTTGGAACCTACAATAAGCATAGAGCAAAAACTTTGCTGGAACTTAGCAGGAATAGACTGCGCATCCTTATAGGGTTCCTTACAGGGCACTGTCACCTTGGTGTACACATGACAAGAATAGGTCTAAAACAAAATAGCGACTGTAGGTTCAGCGGGGCTGAGGATGAAAATCCGGAACACCTGACATCTTACTGCACCGCCATCACAGAAACCGGAGCCAACCATTTCGGTAAAGACGTTATAGACGAAGAAGATATACCTTCCCTGAAACCATCACAGTCAATGCAGTTTATCAAAGCTCTTGGGCTGGATGGGGAGCTTTAGGAGCGGGCATACCCTAGCAGCTTACAGCTCACGCAAGGGGGCACAATAGATCAATAGGTTGCAGCGCAATATCACCCTCATTTCAAATCTACAATCTACTTACAATTACATGATCCTGTAATAAAGCTATCAAAACTTATTTACACACACTAAAACTACACAAAAAAACTTGTGGTAGTTGTATTGAGGAGCATTGCAGCTCGTCGCTGCTACGTCCATTGTAAAAGAGATGGAAATTGTGGGTTCCAAATGTAACCATTGAACAAAGATTGCTAAAATGTCATACAGTAAGCATCTATTTTACTTTGATTCACATTGAAATAGCTCGAAAAATGATTTTTATATGCAAACTTACCTGGAAGAAATTGGATTTAATGTTGTCTTAATTCAAACAAATAGTCCAATTGCTAATATGTTTATACAAATACAAACTACAACAAACACCAGTATGTATAATCACAAATTAAAATTAATGTGTTGAAAAATCCCAACTAGGTCCTTTTAAATAGGTTGGGCTACATGCTATTATGGACACTAAGTGAAAATCGTCCAAATAAGAACTCCAAGGAACTATACTTATTCGACAGTAGCGCTACTTAATACATGGTAACAAGCTAGTAGTCCCTACCCGCTTTCTTTTGTTTTGTTTCAATGCTACGATTAGAATGCTCAAATTTGACATTTAAGGTTCTAGATGGTTCTATACGTGCAGCCTATAAAGTTTATCGAGGATAGTTTCAGTTTTCTTCTCATAAATCCATTATTTAACAAGTTATGTAGCAGTTAAGCAGACAGATAGTAAGTCTCCAATCGACTTACTATCTGTCTACACTGTGGTTTTGTGTTGGAATCCTGCGAGGCGGTTAACATTAAGATTCCATCAAACTCAGAAAGCTGTTGTTTCTTTATCTTTAGTTTATTAAATAGTGTTCGAAGAGGGTCCAATACTTGAGTTATTGATCTGGTTACTTTCATACTGCGTTCCATTAAAGGATCGTAATCCTGTGCAAGCCGAAATACTTCGCCCAATCTTTCGAAAGACCATTCAGATGCTCGTGTGTCAGTTTCTTCATCTTCCTCTTCCTCTGTCAATGAAGTTATAAGTTGCTTCAATTCATTATTTGATAATTTCTCTCCATGTTCATCAATACACTCATGCACCTCCTCCGCTATCAAATCAACGAATCCTTCTTCACTGCCTTGCTATATAAATGATTTTGTTTATTTCCTCATCAACAGTCGGTAAATCTTCAAAGTCGTTAACAATCTCAATACACAAATTCTTCCAACATGACTTTATAGTCGCTGGTTTTAATTAATTTATTGCTGTTTTGATAAATGTAATTGTTTCAGCGATTGTAAATGTTTTCCAGCAATCCATAATTTGCACCTCAGGCTCTATATCCATTGATATTCTAAGTCATTCAAATACAAGACGAGTATATATTGCCTTAACGCACCGAATAATACCCTGCTCGAGAGGTTGCAGTAATGAGGTGGTATTTGGATTTGGGATGACCAGGTGCATTAGCCATTACTAACAATGTTTTAAATGGCAATTTCTCCTGTTCCAAGTATCGTTTGACTTCAGGAATAGGCGAAACTATTATTCAGTGAAAAGTGTTGCTGCAACCCATCCTTTCTTATTTTTGATGGCATTTTTTGTATGCTTTGAATCCTGGTGCCTGTTTTTCTGTTTTATGAATACACGTTTTACTGGGCATTTTCTTCCATAGCAAACCAGTTTCATCGCGGTTGAATATTTGTTTTGGGCGGTAACTTTCCTCTTCAATAATTCACCGGAAACGTAACTGCAGCTTCTTCGTCAGCAGATGCAGCTGCTCCAGTGATCTTTAAATCTTTCAAGTTATACTTGCTTTTGAATCTATTCATCCATCCCCTACTTGCTGTGAATGCTTTTATGTCTTCTTCAGCGCTGCCTTTTTTAAGTTTTCATAAAGACTTGAGGCCTTTTGCTGTAAAATATTACCACTGATCGGTATATGCGTCCTATTCATATCTTGAATTGTGGAAGTTTTTTTGGCAGTCTGGAGTACCACAGAAAAACTAGATCCAATATTCTTGTCCGGTCCGAAGGGTGAGGGGAGGGAGGGAAGGAGTTTGGACTGTATATTATTTAATAATGCTTGAGCACAGGTGAAGGTGAATTTCAATTTAATTTATTTTAATTAAATATTTTTCCATCCATGATTGTCAAAGCCCTCGCAAGTATGTACTTCAACTAACGACAAAAACGATCGTATGTCCAGTATTTCCCTCCTCTTTTTTTTCGACATGACCAATTCTTATTTGGTTAAAATCACTCTCTCAGACATCGCTGCTACGTCATATAAATTTTATCTTGCAATCAGAATATGGCCAAGGCCATTTCAACACAATTATACACACACAAGAACTACATCGAGATAGTTGCAGTGATGGTCAAATAGGCGGTACAGCTTAAGAAGTCACTGCAACTAAGCATCCACCAAACATAAAAAAAAATTATTTTATTATAACCTGTATAGGATTGATTGTTTTAATGTTAAAGGGTCGACCCCGTTAAAATTCGATGTCTTCAACACATACTCCACATAGAAATCCATTTAATAGAATTGTTATGTTCTAATTGTTAATAGTTATTGTACTCATGTAGATTATTATTTTTCTCTGCATTACTCAGATAGAACTCTTATTTTGTTATGATAACCCTTAGTTTATTCTACGTGTCATACGAATCATCATATTGGTAAAAGTCATGCTAATCTTTAATATAAAAACTTTTCACATGTTATATTACTGAAAGGTAATTATCTGGACTTCATAGATTCCACTGTCTACAAAACCCTAATTAGTCGCCGACAGGTAGTGTTGGAATTCTCAACGAGAGAAAATTCCTGTCGGCTAATTAGTTCCTTAGCGAATTGTAATTAAAGTTAAAAAACAGCAATACCGGTCAAATAAGCATGGAATATATATACAGAAGTTTTACCTACTGATGCTTGTGAATTCAGTCTACTAATCAAAAAAACAAAAAACAAGAAAATAAGAATTAGTCAATTGAGCAAATTTAGCAACCCTTTTTGACTGTGGTTTGAATCAAATTAGATAAACCTAATTAACACACAGCCATAAATATGTCATGTCTTTTTATTAAGCTCCATCAGATATACAGGCGCTACAGTTTAAATAAACGAGATTATTCTAGTTTTGCAAATCATGTTAATATATGGGCACTTTATATTACAGCTAAAGAATGGTTTTTTAGCGCAAAATTACTACCATCACGTAAATGTGTCTATGTTCTATTTGTGTGTAACCGCTTTTCTTTATTGTTAATGTGCTATTATATGAGTGCTATTAGCGTTCGTTACTGCAGCGCAAGTTTGCAAAAACTCTCTGAAATTGTATTGATTTCATACTATATTGCCAATATTTTGACCATTTGCATTTTCAATTGTTAATTAAACCTTTAAAACGTATTTCCATTAATGAAATCTGATGACGTGTAACATGTGAATTTAATGCTCGCATTTGATGGTTGAAATACTTTTTGCAACAATGTGATTTATAACACATTCAGAAAAAAAAACTCAATTATTGATGCGTAACGTGAGTGCAACGCGTTACATCTAATAGCAAAACAAACAAAATTTAATTATATCCCAATCGTACAATGATCGTATTACATACTACAAATACAGTACGTAAACCTACAATATTATACACAGAGATATACAACAGAATTTTGTCATTTAATTAAGTTGATCAGCGGATCGTGAACAGTTATTCGTGAACGTGTGGAAAACATGACTGCGCCCTTAAACTACGTGATCGTTCAATTCTCTTTTTTTTCGTTCAAATAACTTAATTGGGGATCTGTTATCGTGCTCGCTGGTTCACGTGAATTTTTAGCTATAACATTTCTAATTCGTCTAGAACTGTTGGAAAGTTAATTAATGCAGTTTGAATAAAATGGTACATGGTAGAATTGCGCTGTGTTCGATTAAAACGATAAAATTGATAGTTCGTTTCTATAAAACGGCTACAGACCCTCGTGTGGATTCTAACCATATTCATAAGAAACTCTCTTTCTCTGCCTTTAATAGGCGTTCGTGGTATATTGTTGGAATCGCCCTGCAAACGAGTGCAATGCAAAGAGAATGTGTTATTAAAAGGTAATAGCGTTTATATGTACCACTGAAGACAAAAGAACTAATTCAATTTTCAAGGAAACTAATCCACCTTTACCATTTTTTGTACCAATATAATACTGTGTGGAATAACTAAATATATATAAATTGTAATCATCGTTGTAATATCCTCTGGTTATTTACTATATGTGCCATATATGTATGTAATCTGAATTTAGAAAAGCAGAATCTCATTAGTTTCGTTAACGATACTGTCTCCGTTTTGTTCGCGCATTCGTACACACATTCCATAATTTCGTGTCCATGACGCTCGTTTCTAACGTTATAAAATGTACAGCAAAACGAATAAATTGCGGTCAATTTATCGTCAAATCCATTTAAGGCCGTATATATTTGCATTACGGAATATTTACATCGCCCCGGCCCATTATAAAACGGATATACGAATTTCGATGATATTTAATGTTTTATGCCGTCATATATGAAATCAATGGTGTGTAAGTGTAGCGTGTCTGCGGATGGCAACCCTTGAAATAAATAGATACATACATGCATACGAACTATTGTCGTTGCGAGGCGGACGGGCGAGATTGCCTCCGTGTACATAAATTTCAATTTTCATGCAAATGATATCTGGGCAGCCTATAAAACTTCCACTGACTTGCAAAATTCCAAGCAATTTATTGGTTTATGTACTTTAACTTCCCGGAAAATGGAAGAACTTTTGGACACACTTATTACGGTTGTTCCCGGACTGGTACACAACATACTATGCTCGTCAATAGGTTAAAGAATGTTAGTTTGGAACAATCATTACAACATTTAGATCAATGACGGGGTTTTATATCTAATTTTCTACTTCTCTTTTCTACTTTTATAAATAGAAGGAACGAGTGTTTTGTTTACATATTAAATACTTAAAAGAAGAATTTATTAATCGTAATGCAAACGAAAGAAACGAAACGATGAAAGATTCTAAATTATTCATGAATTATTTCCGTAAGAGGCATTTCATTTAGAATTATATAACTACATGAAGTTGTAAAAAAATGTGGAAGAAATTATTGCACTTTGCTGCTTAAAATTAAGACAAAAGGAGAAACAAATGAAAATAAATCAAAGAGAGTGGTTAATTCTGAAAATGTAGCTGTTGCTTCCTTGTCAAAAACTAGAGGAAGTGAGTCACAGGTTTCGCTTTCTACTTCTATTGTACACGTAGAAATGATGTGAGGTTGTTATGGGTATTCTTTTGATGAAGTTTTGCATGACCATTTTCGCACAATTCAGGCTCTTTTTGGCGAATAACAGTACAGATATTGGTTTTGAGAGCTCGAGTTGTTGTTGGCCTCCCAAAAGTAAGTCGGTTAGTATTCATAGTAACGATCCACATTAACTGCAAACGCAGTACTATTACTATTCTCAAAAAAGTAAGGACCACTGTCTTTGCCAATTAAAAACTACACTTACAGTATCTCATTGGGAACCCAATAAGATGGAAGTCACTGAAGATGGTTTTTCTAAAAAGTCAAGGGTGTTTGCCTGCATGTCCAGTACCCAATAAAAGAAATTTGGGCATTGTTCATGATCAGCTTCAATTCCTGTATCAGTTGCATTTTATAAGCATACAGACTAATCTCTATGCAGAATGCGACGAAGGCTGGTTTGGGGGGATGGAGGAGGATTATAGGGGAGGGAGGGTGAGATCTTTAATTGCTGTATTGCTTTTACATCAGTAACAGGGCCATTTTGATCAAAAGCTTTACGAAAAGGTAATTCAAAATACCATGAACTCTGCGAACTGCCTCGGTGAAATTTCACTATACTTATCTACATACATATGTATATTGTAGGTTGTTAGAGCATGTATTTTAAATCGTCTAGGTCTTACTGACAAATGTCAAAGATTCAGGGCTTGTTATTCGGTGGATCAAAAATCTCGTGAAATTTAAAATGGGACTTCTTAATGGAAAGGACTTTATTTTGAAGAGAAAACAATGACGAGAAACTACAATGTTATCAACGCTAAACACAGCGACATATGGCACAACTTCAGCACCATATATTGTTGTAGAATCCACGCCAAAGCTCGTGAGACCAGCGCAAAAACGCAGTTTTGTCAAGAAACGAAACAGGTATAAAAATAAAAAAAGAAAGGGAGAAGCATACTAATCTCACTGAAAAATATTGTTCTCGTTCGCTATAGGCTTGTCGGTTCACAGATGAATGAGTACTGATGTTTTCTTTTTCATAAGCATAAATTCAAATGACATTTGATTAGTGTCAATCACAATTAGCAATTATTATATATAATATAATATATATATTTTTTCAGAGTAGGTGGCGACGTGTAATTCGACGTGTCGATTCCGTCACACAGAAAATTTTTATTGAGAAATAAAGATATAAAGTGCGAATTAAATCAACGAAAGTGTAGAGTGCAGACAGGTGAAAATAGTGAATTGGGCTGTGGCAGTTAAGGTCAGTAAACAAATAAGTAATCGAGAATAAGGAAGAAATAACTAGAAGCGAGGTTAGGTTTCGGTACAGAGACGGAAGTGATAAGCAAGGCGGGGACGAAAGAAGGCGTGTGTGGGTCTCCGAGGTGTGGAACCGGACCGATACACGCTTCGCAACAGCGGCGGTGTTACTGAACTAGGAACTGGGACAGACTGATTGGACTAAGATCGAAGCAGCGATAGATGAACAAGGACGGGAAACGCGAGAGAGAGGAAGAGGATAACGCGGCTCTGCTAGACGGTAGCGGGGTACTTGTTTTTAGTAGAAGCAAGAAAACTATCAGGTCGCCGGACTTGGGAAAACCAGGAGATAAAGAAGGAAGAAATAAAACACTAAATACCGATAGCGCAAGTAACTATAAGAGTAGCAGAGAAGAAAAAGAAATGGATGAACTAAAAGAAATGATGAGACAGATAATGAGAGATATGAAACAAAATACAGATGAATTAAAAGAAGAAAGTAAAGATATAAAACAAGAAATTAAAGATATAAAAGAAGAAATGGGAAAGAAAGAGGAAAAATGGGAACGGGAAAAGACACAGCTGATACAAAGAATCCAAATATTAGAAGACAGACTGGAAAATGATGAAAAACAGAAAAGGAGAAACAATATCATAATAAAGGGAATCAAAGTAGGAGAAACTCAAATTAAAGAGGGAGTAGTGGAATTCCTTAGGCAGGAGCTACAAATACAAGCTAATATCAAAGAAGCTTATAAGATAAATAGAGAAACAAATTTCCAAATGGTTAGAGTGGAGCTAGAGTCATCCCAAAACAAAACAGAAATAATGAAGGCTAAAAGTAAGCTGAAAAACACAAAAGTATATATTGACAACGACTTAACAAAAGAGGAGAGATTTATACAAAAGGAATTACGGAACATTGCAAGAGGGGAGAGAAAAAGGGAACAAAGTAAAAATAGGCTATCAAAAAATGACAATAAATGGAAAGCAGTATAGATGGTGTAAGCAGACGCAAAGATTACAAAAAATGGATGGAAACAACCAAGAAATAAGGACCTGGAATAACGAATCACAAAAACCGGAACGGAGAAACAAGCGGCAAACACAACCGGACCCAGGTTCATCAAAAAACGATTAGACGAGAAAAATAAAGGCCGGAACAAGGGAAATACGACAGAGGCAACGGAAATGGGGAAAAACGAGAAAAATTGGATATCAAAAAAACTAAATAGCACAAAACCGGATGGAAATATGAGGACGAAGACGGCAAAGGAAAAAATGAATACATTAAAAGTGGGTACATGGAACATAAGAAGCTTAGCAGGGAAGGAAAAAGAACTTATACAAGAATTCGAAGAAGCCAAACTAGATATACTAGCAATTACTGAAACAAAGAAAAAAGGACAAGGAGTAGTAACATTAGAAGGGGGACATCTACTAATATACAGCGGGGTAAAACCGGAAGAAAGAGCAGCTGAAGGCGTAGGCTGCATAATCAAAGAGGAATATGTAAGCAATATAAACAAATGGGAATTTATAAGTACAAGAATATTAAAAATAGAGATGCAATTGGAACAACAGAGAAGGACTACACTAATAATAATATACGGACCGAATGACGATGCAAGAACAAACAAGAAGGATGAATTTTGGGAAGAAATGACAGAATCAGTAGAAAATATAAAAGGTAGAATAATAGTACTAGGAGACTTTAACGGAAGAGTTGGTAGAAGGAACAATGATGCTATAGATGTAATAGGGAACCAGGGAGAGATAAACAGAAATAATAACGGAGCAAGGTTAATAAATTACTGTATAGAGAATAATATGATAGTGACAAATACATTTTATATGCACAGGGATATACACAAATATACAAGAGAAGTGATAGGAAGGAACGAGAGATCAATCATAGATTATATACTCATTAATAAGACATTTAGAGAAGATATTACAGACGTAAGAGTAAGAAGAGGCCCCGAAATTTATAGTGATCATTATTTAGTGGAAGCAAGAGTACGACTAGAATCAAGAAGGCAACAAAATAAGAAAGAAATACAGGAGAGAGTAAGAATAAAGGAAACTATAAAATCGTATAAGTTACAAGAAGAAGAAGTGGCAAATAACTTTAGACAGCAAATGGAAATAGAGACAGGGAAAAATGCAAACCAGTGGGAAGACATGGGGCTAGAAGAATTATGGGGATGTTTCAGGGACCACATCCTACAAGCAGCGAAAGAAATATGTGGAAAAACTTCAATAAACAAAGAGAAGAAACAAACAAAATGGTGGAACCAAGAAATAAAAAATCAAGTAAAAGTTAAGAAAGAAAAGTGGAAGTTATATCTAACTAATAAATCAGAAGAGAATTATGCAGAATACAAAACTCAACGAACAAAAGCAAAAGAGATGATAATACAAGCAAAAAAACAAACGTGGGAAGAATTTGGGAAGAGAATGCAACAGGATAGCAAAGGAAATCAAAAATTATTTTATAAAGTATTAAAGAGTTTGAGGAAAGGTAAACAACACAGATCAAAACAAGTGAAAACAAAAGACAACAGAATACTAACAGGAGAAGTACAAATTATGGAAAGATGGAGGGAACATTTTCAAGAACTGTACAACACAAATGAGGCAAACGATGAGTTATATAAAGAAAAAAAGGAGAATATACAAGAAAGAGAAGACAGCCCAATAAAAATAGAAGAAGTACTAGATGCAGTGAAAAGCATAAAGAGAGGAAAAGCGGCAGGACACGATAGGATAACAGGAGAGATGGTAAAGAATTTAGGGGAAAGGAGTATGGAAATGTTAACACAAATTTTGAATAAGGCTTGGAATACAGGAAGAGTACCAGAAGATTGGAGCATCGGAATAACGGTACCATTATTCAAGAAAGGAGACAATAGGGAATGTTCAAACTATAGAGGGATTACGTTACTAAGCGTAATATTCAAAATATATGAGAGAATACTAGAACGAAGACTAAGAAGAAAGATAGAACATCAGATTGAAGAAGCGCAAAGCGGATTTAGGAAAGGGCGAAGCATACAAGACCACATATTTAGTATAAAGCAAATGATAGAGAAGGCGAGTATAACAGATACCGAGATCTATATGGTATTCATAGATTTACAGAACGCGTTTGACAGAATTAGACAAGAAGACGTATGGGAAAGTCTAGAAAAAGAAAAGTGAGCGTAAAATTAAGAACAGCAATAAAGAGTCTATACAGAAACAACAAAACTACGTAAGGAAAGACAACAAAGAATCAGATCTGTTTGAAATAAAAGATGGATTAAGACAAGGCGGAGTAATGAGCCCATTACTGTTCACACTGATAATGGATGATGTTATTAGGGCGACAAGAAAGAAAACAAAAAAAGTACATATCGGTCATAACAATTTAACGCCAGTATATGTATCGGAATGCGCATTCGCGGACGATCTGATGATATGTGCTGCAGGAGAGAAGGATTTACAAAACAATATACAAATATGGGAAGCAGAACTGGGCAGAAGAAAAATGAAAATAAATACGAACAAAACGAAGGTGATGGTTGTGAGTAGGGAAAATAAAAGTGTAAATATAGAAATAAACCAAGAAAAAATTGAACAAGTAGAAGTCATCAAGTATCTAGGGGTGTCAATACAAAGAGAAGGAAATAACGAAATAGAAGTGATGGAGAGAATTAACAGTGCGACAAAACTATATCACAGTCTAAGTAACTCGTTCATAGGAAAGAAGGAAGTAAACGAAAGAACAAAATTAACAGTGTACAAAACAATCTTCAGACCCATTTTAACCTTTGGGAGCGAGAGTTGGATATTGACGAATACAATGAGAAGTAAAATTCAAGCAATCGACATGAAGTATTTGAGAAAAGTTAAGGGAATAACGAGAAGGAATCGAATAAGAAACGACATAGTACGCAAAGAACTAGAAATTGAACCAATCGGAAACGTTATAGAGAAACAACAACTGAGATGGTTTGGACATATATGCAGAATGAACAAAAATAGGCAAGTCAGAAATGTATGGGAAGCAGGAGTACATAAAACCAAAAAGCGAGGACGGCCAAAGAAAACTTGGAACGACGAAATAGCAGTATTACTGAAAAGAAAAAACAAGACCTGGACAGAAGCCAAGGCACTAGCAAGAGATAGGAGAGAGTGGAAGAAATTCGTGGAACAGAATTAAGAAAATAATACCTTACACCTTGCGGTAGAAAGGTTTCCGATTATATATATATATATATATATATTTTTAGGACGATCAGTAGCAAGTTACGTCATATTTTCTGCGTAGGATGGTCTCACGAACTTTGGCGTTGACTCTACAGTCGCTGTATCACTTAAGTATGCTTAAACGCGAGGATTTTCTTCTATAATTTAGAATTTCTTTAAATAAAAACCTCGTATAATTGCTTGCACTTGCAAGTGCAATTTTTGGTAGCATTTAGTCATTTTATATGTCATGTTGTGGATTAGTTTAGATTATATTGATCACAATGAAAATTAAAATGCTCAACATTGAAATTGTGAAAATGCAGTTTGTAGTTTATTCAGTTGTTAGGAAATGTAAGGTTATTTTTACTGTGATTTCTGTTGCTATCTTTCTTTATAGTTTTGTACTTTCTGGTTTCTGATTTTAGTTCTTATTTATCCCGGAAGAAATTGAAACAAACTTTTATTCATTCTTTTCATTATTAGAAAGGTTTTGTAGCAATCTTTTTCATCACTAGGCCATTGCTTCAAACGTTGCAAGCTATCTTGTGTTAAACGCTCTTTAGCTAAGGTTTCTCCTACTTCCTTAGGAAATTAAGGTGAAAACTATTATTAATGAGGGTTGACTTTCATTTCTGTTTTGGTCTTTATATATATATATAAAACTAAAAAATATGCACCAACAATAGACGTAAATGTTTTAAAATAATAATAATAATAATAATCCATGCCTTCGCATCCTCCAACAGCTTGCGCCAATTACATGGGGCATCGGCCGGCCATGAGTTATTATTACGCCTGCGGTTGTACACCGACTTAAGATGTTACCTTATAAGCCTAATCCAGATACGTTTTTGTTCTTTTAACCTTAACTAGTTGTTTGCAAAAAATTGAAATTCAGCAAAATCTTTTCAATGCTGTAAATCGTGTATATGTAAAGACAGAAACAAATTGTTTTAATACAGTTTTTAGAAAATTTGATGTCGAATCACGATATCTCACTAGATTCCTAATTTTGATTACCCTGTTTGAGTTAGAAACAAAAGTTGATTTCTGTTTTAAATGGAAACTATAGTTTGTTACGACATATTTTAACAGTGCATTTTTTCTGCTTGTAATTATGTAAGAGTCGTACCACTTAGTTTAATAAATAACAGCACAATACATGGTTTTCTTTACTACTATGGTCAACAAAAATCATTCCTTGCTATGGAAACCATAAGATCAACAACTGAAACATTGTGTTTACTCTGTATTTGACAATGTTGCATTATTAAAAAAAAGTTGTTAACAACTTTTTTTGTACATGGCTTATAACTATGTGATAGTGTTTTTTTGTTTTGTTTTGTCATTGCGGGCACGAGTCAGGTTTTGTCCTTCATCTTCTTGACACTGCGGCCTATTGTCTGTTGTATTATTCCGTGCCTAGCGAATTTCTGTACATAAACTGGTTAATCCCTTTAATTAAGTTTAGTTGTTTAGTAACCTGTGTGGTAAACCTTTTTCCGGCAGTCCTGTCGGTTTCTTGCTCTGAATAATGGCAGTCTCGACGTTCCAATGCAACACATTCAAAGACAATATGATAGGCTGTCTCCTTCTCCTTATTGTATAGTCTATAATTAGGTTCATCCTTGAGGATGCCAATTTTGTGTAGGTGTTTCCTTAGACAGACTCATCACTGTTCTAAGCTGTACTTGGTTGAGAGCCAGCAAATCTGCTGCTACATGCCTTTATGGGTATCCCATCATCCGCTTGCTTGCTTTATGATTTAAGGTTTCACTATATATACCTGCTCCAGAACCTGTAGTTCTTTTTGATCCATTTGCCTGCCAGATTTGATTTCGAATTCCAGATTTCTGCTTTACTCTCCACTCATTCCAGTCTAAAACGACCTTGAAAATTTTGTCGGAGGAAAGTTTGAGAATCATCGAATTGCAGTCACAATGGGCTATAAACAAGAGTATTGACTGAATATTTTCAATATTTATTTATAGCCCATTAGCCAATGGCGAGAAAAGCAAAAATTTTTTCAGTTCATTTGTTCTATTAAATATGTAACAGAATACACGTCCTTAAGAACAGTTTAACATGAGAAACGAAAAGGACACAGAGAGAGAGACTAAGAAAGTGTTGTCCCTAAAAAACCAGAACGGAACGGTTTAAAATAAGTTACGGATTTTGGAGCTACAACGGGGCATACCACATCTGGTCTCTTCTACCACGTAAAGTATTTAACTTGTGTATAAAATATTTTTGCTAGCAAAGAGCTTACCAAACACGAATCTGTGTGGCATTAATCTCTTTGCCATGGAATCCATAAGATAAACAACTGAAACATTGTTTTTACTCGGTATTTGACAATGTTGCACTATTACAAAATTGTACTTGGCTCATAAATATGTGATATGTGGCATGTTCAGCTTAAGTTTGTTGTTGCCATTTATTTTTAACGGCACTTCAACTAGAAATCAACCAATCATGTTTTCAGAATAGAATATCATTTTGGACAGTATTCTGCCAGCAAAAGATTTTCAGGAGAGTTGTGCAACTTCAGTAATAGAACAACCACACAAAATTAATATTGACTAATTTTGCTATTACGAAGACATTTTAATAAATGAACCACTAAAACTAAATTTGGATGTCAGCAAATCATTAGCAGATATTTGTATGACAGATTTTCGTGCTAGTTAACGTAAGTATCAGGCTGTCAACTGCGATATGCATTAAACCTTGCCGGGTTCTTTGTAAACATTTGATTAAATCTAGGCGTTAATTGAGTCACGCGAAAATTAACATGCTGTAAAAGCTGTACAGAATCGATTTCCCCAACAGCATTTTTTAATAAACAGAGACCGCGCTTCGTAGCATGGCATACGAATTAACAGCAAAGTTGAATCACTCCGCTTTTTCTGCTTGATATGTATTGCGAGGTAGGGCGGATATTGCTGTCGGGACCTATCGTACCCATTGCCAATTTAGGTAGCACGAGTTTAAAAAAATAAATAAAACCGTCATTTCTTGTTATCGATCACTGAATGAAAAAAAATTATACTCAATATCAAGGTTTTAAGTTTAATATTAATTACATCCTTGTAATTGTAATTAAATGTTTGAGCGCAATTATTCTAATATTAATTCTATACTAGTTAGTAACATTATCCCATCAATTTAACGCAAAGAAGTAATTACAGGAAAGTTTGATTTATACACGGCGCAACTGATGTTCTCTGATTATCCTTCCACCTTAATTTCTAGTAATTTCCTCCTTTTGTAGATGTGCTTAACACGTGCAAGTAATGTCTGCTGCGTGCTTGAGTCGTCTTGGATGACGTTCCTTTTTTTGGTAAAAAGTACGATTGCGGCAAAATCCACCACTTTACGAAAGGTGTTGCGCTAAACGTTGGATGTTTTATAAGCGAAAATATTGCACGAAACAAGTCGCCGTCGCCTCTTAATTAAAACTAGAAAAGCGTCTCGACGCCAGCCGAGATTTTAATTCACGCTCAAATGAAAATATTTTTCAACCAGACTTATAAAATTAATTATGACTTGAATAAAGTTTTATGTGCCTTGAAGAGAATTGTTTGTGTCTGCGAATTTAATGGATTCCTATTTATACGATGCATTTGTTATTAAAAGAGCTTTCATAACGTATACAAATTATTGTGAAGTAATTTGCATATATACATATCTAAGAGTTACACCAATTATGGAAGTATAGATTTTAGTTTAAAGTGTTATAAATATTGCAGCAAAGACTTGAATTTTAAATTTGCAATAATTTTACAAAAAAACTGCTGAGGATTTACTCCGGTGTGGAATGGTTCAAAAATCTATAGCTGATGCAGATTACTAGACAGTGCAAATTCCAAGAAACTCTGTTCAACGTTGAAAAAGAAGAGCTCAAGATTGAACAGAAAATTTTCTTCTTTGTGTTTTCTGTTCATTTTTCTAGCTTCTTTAACCGTTCCAATTTACAGGCTTTGTACTATATACTAACTTGCCTCTTCCTAGTACATATCTGATATTTTCACTGCAACAATATCAACCACTATAACAGTAGAGCAGATTGATACAGGGTCAGAATATTCCTCATATTTCATAATGGTTTTTTTGCTTTGTTTTATCACTGGGCACGAGTCAGGTTTTGTCCTTGATCCCTTTGACACTGCGACTTATTGCTTGTTGTATTATTGCGTGCCTAGCGAATTTCTGTACACAAACAGGTTAGTCCCTTTAACTGGGCTTAGTAGCCTGTGGTAAATCTTTTTTTTGGCAGTCCTGTCTGTTCCTTGCTCCCAATAATGGCAATCTCCGCCGTTCCAATGCAACGCATTCCAGGATAATATGGTAGGCTGTCTCCTGCTCCTCATTGTATAGTCTACAAATTGGTTTATCCTAAAGGATGCCTAAGGAATTTTGTGTAGGTATTTCCTTAGACAGACTCATCACTGTTCTAAGCTGTACTCGGTTGAGAACCAACACATCTGCTGCTAAATTAAATTAATTCAAATTGTAAAAAATAACACAAAAAATTAAATTTTAATTCAACAAAATTTTGTTAATATTTGACAATGATTTCGGGCATATGATCACCGCGGCTGTTCTTGACGAAGCATATTCTGGACGTCCAATTTCGGGCCACTTTTTCGAGCATTTCTGGCCGTATGTCACGAATAACGAACATTGTTGGCCTCCACGGCGTGAATTGTTGCTGGTTTATTAGCATAAACCAATGACTTCACGTGGCCCCACAGGAAATAATCGAGAGGTGTCAAATCGCACGACCTTGGAGGCTAATTGAAAGGTCCATTTCTCGAAATCAACTTCAAGTCGATGGTTGCTGTCACCATATGGTACATAGTACCATCCTGTTGAAACCACATCTCGCCCGGATCAATGTCATCCATATTTTCAAACAAAAAATCATTGATCATGGTGCGGTAACGATCTCCATTGATCGTAACGCGAGCTCCAGCTTTATTTTTGAAGAAATGAGGTCCAATGATGCCACCAGTGTTTAAACCACACTAAGCGGTGCACTTTTCTGGATGTAATGGAGTCTGTAGGGTCTGTTGTGGATTGGTTTCACTTCATATGCTCTAGAGCCCAATCGGCGAAGTAACGACGCATGTAATGCTGTCATGGCTTTAATTCCTACACCAGCTGAATCTTAAACGGGTATTGGCCAAGATCTTTGCGCAAAATTTTCCAGGTAGTGGACGGACAGAGCCCCAAATACTGCGATCGACGACGTGTGGGGAACAGTTTGAAATAAGTTTACAACTGGGCGTAGCACATTTTGTCTTTTCTACCACGTAAAGTATTTGACTTGTGCATAAAGTACTTTTTCTAGCGAAAGGCTTACCAAACACGAATTTGTGTGGCATTCATCTCTTTCCTCCCAATTATTCGATCATCATCATCATTATTCGATCATCATCATCAAAGATCCTGCAACTTTATCGAAAGATTCTTCATATTTGGGATTCGATCTAGAATTTTTTCCTCGCTAAATGTTGAAGATGATGTGATATCTATTGGGTTCAGATTCAAAATCACCATGTCTTTCAATTATTGCAAAAATTATTTCTCCTTGAGCTCGCAGTAGCTGGAGATTCAAATTATCCAAATTATCGGCAGGATCTCCTTCCTCTTTATCGCCACAATCTTCATCTGCTAGATAATGGGACATCTTGGAGGTTCAGTATGAATATAGGACACATCAACCCTATCAGATGCTATATCTAAAATTTTTCTGAGTGTTATTCCGGTTAAAAAAAATCATATTTTGTCTCCCTAGACGGATAGTGGGTGCATATGGGTAAGTACACTATATTTTAAAGTATATAATTAGGAATCACAATTTTCTTTTTTTGATTTTTGATTACTGTGTCGCATCGGTTACTGCCTGGATTTGATACACATGCTTTAGCGCTTCAACATTCATATTCATATCGTTGATCAACACGTGTTTAACCTTCTGTGAGGAGCATACACTGTGAGGTATACATTATTTTCTAAATATGATAAATAAATAGATAAGTAAATCTTTCAAAATAATGAAATGTTACATTTGGAGATAAATCCTTTGTGTTTTAAACAAATTATTCCCTGAAATCAGCGCAGGTTTTCGCATGATTGAGTTTGATATTTAAATAGTGTATCAATTATTTCAACTGTAAAAATATTATTTCAATGAAATGCTTTATTATCGGCTAATACTTATACGTGTACATGTTAACCGTAAATAACAAATAAATACGTTTAGCGATATTCCAACTAAACAAAAACAAAAGTTTCGAACACACAAACGGTTAACTATAGCAACGAGATCACAGAGACGATAACCATTTACAACAAAAGCCCCCTTGCTGTTTACAGATGCATACAAATCGAAATTTTTCCGTTAAATTTAACAAACAAAGCATCACATCCCTTTTTACACTGGTCGTGGGGTATTATCGCCGGCTAAATTATTTCGGATATTTTAATATAAATTTCGCCCATCAATAAACCCTAAATGTGCCGGGCGTGTTTTTGAACTGAACATGGAACGGATATGTTTGTATATATTTGCGCTGTACTTGAAAAACCACATCGCGGTATACTGAACGGAATGGGCTTTTTGTTTATCTTTTTTCCACCACGAGTTCCTTTTTTTCCAGGGAAAATTCTATTTGAAAAACAATTTGGTTTATGAATTACGTGTAATTAATTTTGTATCGGTTTGTCCCGTTCCCAATATGCCATCGAAAATTTCTCCTATCCTCATATTTTTTTCTGTTGTATATCTATAGCGACACAAACGAATATCGAGTTATTTAGATAATTTCGATTTGTATGCGGAATCTAATTCCCGTGTTTTAATGAATTTTTAAACTTGAGTTCTATCTCTACGCTGACAGTTTTGATTTGATTTAAAAATATAATTTTTTACAATTTCGTTATATATGTGCATAGTTATCGCATACCAATGTTATTTATTTAGCCGTTCCTCAATTAGTGACCGTCCAGGTTTAAACGATTTTATAAAAACAATAAATGACACCCTTTATGACACCACAAAGTACTATAGGCATGTTTCTTATATCGATGTCAATCAAGGACTAGCGAATAATGATTTTAATATTAAAGGCTCTCATTTGCGACTACAAGGTAAATTTAAAGTTATTACTATGTTGGCTAAACTTATAAACTCACATCGGAAAATGTATGATGATCCAACTTTAAAGAATTTTATAACTTACACAAATTTAATACATATTTCAACAAAAAGTGTTAATGAAGAGAAAAGCAAAATCATGTCTCAAAGAGCTAACCCCATCAAGTTAACTATGCAAGCGGAAATGGGAAAATAACACAAAACAAACGAAAAAGCTAATAATAGAAAATAAAAAACTGAAGAAGGCAGATGACAGCGAAGATGAAGACTAAAGGGAACATAAGGATATAGAAGACAGGGTTCTTGCTGCGGGTGGACCTCTTCTTTCTTCTCCTGATAAAAGTTTTGCTTCCACCGTGCTGTCGATGAAGAGGAAGAGTGTTTTATATAAATCAACGACCTGGAGGACTGAGGGTACTCAACTTGAACACGCGCGGTTTTTTAAATAAGATATCATTGCTTGAACTTTTTTTGTTGGATAATAATGTGGATGTAGCCTGTATTAGTGAGCATTGACTAAGCGCATACCAAATTTCGTGTATTACTCTTAATTATTACTATATTGCTGGCTACTTCGCCATTCATGGTGAAACTTTAATACTTGAATGCAGGAATAAAAATACAAAGGCCTTCTGCCATAGTACTGTCTTTATACAAATCTCCAAAAGCTAATTTTTCGGTTTTTCTTCAGAAATTAGAATGGTTGTGGGACTAACATAAAAAATGACAAAATTTATTTATATGTGGGAATTTCAATATAAATATACTTCAAAATAATCAACAAATTAAAGAATTTAAAGTCCTCGTATTATCAGTCAGCATAACTCCAGCAATTTTTACTCCTGCTCGGGTCGCGATCATCACTATCACATCATTAATTTAGATTGTGAAGGTGTTAGAGTAAATACATATGAGTATCGTCGTGCATACACTGCACTAAATACACAAAAATTTATTGATCTAATTTGCTATATAACCTGGGAACCGATACTCTGCGCGCAAAATCCCAACACTAAACTTATGCGATTTTATGAAGCATTGGGAGATAGATTTAATCTCTGCTTTCCTTATAAGCAATTTAGAAATTCCAGTAAATTGTGGATGTTGCGTGGTCTCCGTACTTCTTGTTGAACCAAGCGAGAATTGTTTGTTTTAATTAGAATATAACCTAATAATGTAAAAAATATTAGAAAGTTCTTAAGGAGCTTGTACAGTTAGCGAAAACTTTGCATATTGATAGAGTTATAGAGAGCTCGGGCAACAAAATCGAAACTACTTGGAAAATAATAAAGCAAGAACCGTCACAAAATTTACCTTTTAAAAATTACCTCAAATTTTAGATGTGGATATTGCTAGCGATTCCAGAAATTTTAAAAACACCTTCTCTGCGAATTCGTTGTTTATACGCCCGGCTATTGAGATTGAAGTCATTCAAATGATCTCGAGCCTTAACATTACCAGCGCTGAGCGATGCGACGGGTTCCCTATTACGATCATGAAAAAAGTTGCTCAATCCGCTCAACAGCATTATAAATAGCTTTATAGGTGTAGGCATCTTTCAAGATTTCTTTAAAATTTCCAAAATTGTACCGATCTTTAAGAAAGGCGAAAATACTTGTGCAAGTAAGTATAGACACATCGAAAAAAATCATAATTAGAGTAGGCTACGTGAATGGATTGTTACTGTAGCCACTTTCACATAATGACATTTATTCCTTGACATTTAATTTGAGGTTATAAAGGTTATAAACTAAAGTTACAATAAAATGTCAAGTAATAAATGTCATTATGTGATAGTGGCTAAAGCAACGATCAAAAACATTTACATAGCCTACCCTAATTATGTTTTTTTTCGATGGCACGTTATAGGCACATATCAATTTTTCCGTCATTGTCGAAGGTGTTTGAAAAGATTTTGAAGTCTCAGTTACTTCACTTCTTATTTAATAATAAGGCATTACTCCCAAATTGTCATGGCTACTTAAATAATAAATCTACTACTACAGCTCTTAGGTTCATATCTATAGTCCGTGCTTGAGGTTGTGTCGATGCTTGAGCTACTGATTTTGACGTAAATGTCATTACAAATCTGTCAAAATCGCGTGTTCAAGCATCGACACAACCTCAAGCACATACTATAAATATGACTATTAGGGAAATCATAATTACTGTTGTTTTTAATTTAAATCAACAAAAAAACCACGCATGCATAGCATGCGATTTGTCAAAAGCATTTGATATGGTTGATCACGATATCTTAAAATAAGCTGTTTTCCTACGGTATTAGGGGATCAGCACTAGACATGTTTACTACATATTTGAATGGACGCTCACAATGTACTGAGATACGTTATAGGAGTCAAAATGGCGCACATAAAAATTACCAATCAACAATCACCGACAGCAGTTCCATTGGTGTACCACAAGGTTCCACTTTAGGACCACTTTTATTCACTATTTTCATAAATGACCTACCTTTACATGTTACAGGTAAGATAATTCTTTATGCGGACGATACGAATGTGGTTGTAACAGGTTCAATGCAAAGTGAGCTCTTCGAAAATTGCCGTATAGTTCTGGGAGAGCTGAAAGCATGGTTTTCCAACAATAAACTAGTTCTTAATTATGAAAAATCAAAATTGCTGTTATTTCAACAATAAGATGAAATAAATACTGTTGCAAATACTACTCAGATCTCCATCGTATCGAACTGTAATTTATTGGGTTGACAGTTGATTCGTCCTTGGATTGGCGCGCACATATAGATAAAGTCACTTCTAAATTGAATTCAGTAATATAGTATGTGTTAATAAACATCAAAAGAGTACGCAATCATATGAACACGGTAAAAATGTTGTATTTTGCCTATTTTAATTCTCATTTGAGTTATGGCTTGCTTTTTTGGGGTGCTGATGTAAATGCAAAGCAAATACTTTTATTATAAAAGAACACCTAGAGAATCGTGTAGAGAATATTTTAAAAGAATGGACATTCATCAGAACAGAGACAAATTTCTGACCAAATCGGATTTTCACGGTTACCATACTCGGAATCTGCAGTATATACGCTCCGATCTGGCGAGGTCTGCGAAGTATTATAAGTCTCACATTTCCGTCGGAATAAGAATATACAGTACGGTCGACCGTCCTGGGGTCACGATTTGATGAAAATGGCTTGGGTGGTCAGCCGCAGGCACCTAGGCGTTAGCCCATATCCTGCAATTTTCAGGTACCACACGCACATAACAAGTTATGTGCCTTGAAACTGTCACCCACTATCTCACCGCCCGCACGAGACCGACACCTCTCGGAGAGGACCGGCGAGCCGGAGGGCTCCTCTCCCCGTGCTACCCATGTTAGACAAGTTTCCTTGTCAGCGTTAGACGGGTCACCGCTGGAGACGCTTTAGCGAACTCCTACCTCACATCTAACCCCACGGGGCCTAGGCCTCCTTGCGGATGGCTACTATCCGCCAAGCGTGGGAAACGGAATCTGGCCGTGAGGTACAACCAGCCCGCCCGTGAATTAAGCCTGAACTACGGGGACGGCCGGGCCGAAGCCCTATCCCAATATGCCAACCACGCCAACTCTTTCGCCCCTCCGGCGATCAAGTATCCGCGGCAGCTACAGTGAAACCGTAGGGTCCCAGAATCACCGAGTTGTTTTAGGATGAAACCGAAGGTTTCCCAACCAGACAACCAGCGAGCGGACTACTCCTCGGCGAACCGACTTTTATCCTCCCCTGCTGTCTTCGCCAAATTCTCCCGCCACGCCCGTTTCCCTGAGTGTGGCCACCAAGGATGGGGTGGTGCAGCTGCGGAGTTCTCTAGGTAAGCGCCGTAGGGTGCCTCACTTACCCACCGTATATTCCGACGGTTAGCGGCCGGACACCGGAGCGTATGCCCATACCTACGCCCAAGCATCCTCCCCTATATACGAAGTCTACTCCCGCCACGCCCGTTGCCCTGAAACTATGAAATTAGGGATTGGGTAGTGCAGCCGCAGAGTTTTAAGGGTCGACGCTATAGGGTAAATGCCGACCCGTCCTAGGGTCAGTCGATCTCATCCGAACAAGTATGCAAAACACCACAGACGCGTATGCAGACAGATTCAGAGTCTTGCTGTCAATTTGACAGTATCGCCAGAGACCAGTATCGCTACTTTGTATGTATTTACTATACTACGATATTGTTGTTCTTCTATTATTATTACTTTTAATAATGAATATGTTCTCCCTTGAAGAAAAGAGATTCGTAGTGAAATATCATCATCGTCGTCAGTCTGTCAGACAAATTACCCGTTTTTGACACCGAAGTGTATTATTTTCTTGGCGTATGTAAATACAATAATGCAATTTTTCCCAAACGCCAATTATTTAAACATATTTTTATATAAAAATATGCCGTCCCGAAGTGGAGTCGAACCACCTAGTAGGGCTATCGCGGCTCTACCGCATACCGATGCGACCACGGGGGCTTCGACTACACAAGTAAACTTCACATATATATGCGAACGAGATGTTATAATGACCTAGGATAGGCAACATTTTTGACACCGAAGTGTATTATTTTCTTGGCGTATGTAAATACAATAATGCAAATTTTTCCCAAACGCCAATTATTTAAACATATTTTTATATAAAAATATGCCGTCCCGAAGTGGAGTCGAACCACCTTGTAGGGCTATCGCGGCTCTACCGCATACCGATGCGACCACGGGGGCTTCGACTACACAAGTAAACTTCACATATATATGCGAACGAGATGTTATAATGACCTAGGATAGGCAACATTTTTGACACCGAAGTGTATTATTTTCTTGGCGTATGTAAATACAATAATGCAATTTTTTTCCAAACGCCAATTATTTAAACATATTTTTATATAAAAAGATGCCGTCCCGAAGTGGAGTCGAACCACCTTGTAGGGCTATCGCGGCTCTACCGCATACCGATGCGACCACGGGGGCTTCGACTACACAAGTAAACTTCACATATATATGCGAACGAGATGTTATAATGACCTAGGATAGGCAACATTTTTGACACCGAAGTGTATTATTTTCTTGGCGTATGTAAATACAATAATGCAATTTTTCCCAAACGCCAATTAAAAAAAATTGCATTATTGTATTTACATACGCCAAGAAAATAATACACTTCGGTGTCAAAAATGTTGCCTATCCTAGGTCATTATAACATCTCGTTCGCATATATATGTGAAGTTTACTTGTGTAGTCGAAGCCCCCGTGGTCGCATCGGTATGCGGTAGAGCCGCGATAGCCCTACAAGGTGGTTCGACTCCACTTTCGGGACGGCATATTTTTATATAAAAATATGTTTAAATAATTGGCGTTTGGGAAAAATTGCATTATTGTAAATTACCCGTTCTTTAGAAGCAAAATTTGAAAAAAGTATTGGTTATGAAACTGTACGCCGTATAATTAAGAATTTTGAAAAACATGGTTGTTTGTACCCACATCGTCATGAAAAGACCCTAATACCACAAAATGGGAAAAAGGATATTTCAATTTGTGCCGCAGTAGAAGAAACCTCGCGTACATCTAGCAGAAAAATTGCAGAGCAGCTGAATGTTTCACGTATAATACAATCTTGAGAATTTTAAAGAAAAATAAGTATCGATCCTAAAAATTAGATAAATGAGTATTTGAATGATTTAAATGAAATATTTTCTAATGATAAACATGAGCTTCGACTTCTGTGAAGCACTTATCGGACGTTGCATCAATGACGAAAACTTTGTCAATAACATTTTATTCACTGATGAATCCTGTTCTGTGTTGCATGAACGTCATAAGATATTTACAGCTTCTACAATATACTGTGTTACCATATATTGGAAACCTTCAACAAGTCGTTGTACGAAGATACTTAGAGGAAATCTTTGACAATCTTCTGATCACCGGGTGGAGTGTCATTCGGTGGCCTCCTAGGTCACCCAATCTAGCTCCAAACGATTTTTTCTTATGGGGTTATGTAAAGTCCATAATTTATGGAATTGAAAATAATGAAGCTCATTCTATTGAAGAGTTACGTGAAAAGATAATAGATTGCATGCGAAAACATTGTGCATTTCAGCTTGGAGATCGTTTTGAGAATTTCTAAGTTTCCTAAGTTCCTTAAGTTTATCCTGATTTTCCATAGAAGCTTGTTTTTTTTTATAGGTATTTTAAACAATAAATCTGACTTTTTTTAAAGCAATTTATATTATTTGTGGAAGGACTTTTTGTTTTGACAGGACTATATTTAGTAGTATTTTCCTACTGTTAAAAGCAGCTTGAGAATATTTATCTCTTTTTAAAATTGTTTCTATTTCCATAAGAATTGCAGTTTATAGCATTGCATCATGTCATTACGTTTATTACTGAACGCGTCTGTGGTTTATTGCATACGCTTTCGGATGACATCAACTGACCCTAGGACGGTCGACCGTACTGTAAAATGCGTTACATAGTGATCTAAAAGAATTTGTCACAACTACTTTTAAGGTACGTTTAAAAAAGTATTTAAATAAGCATTTTTTATATTCTCTGGAAGAATTCTTTGTTATATCATGTCAATAACATAATTTTGTTTTTCTTTCATTTTTTCTTTGGGGTTTTGCTGCGGTTTTGTTTGGGGAGCCCTCATATCCTCTGATTATACATTATTTTAATATAACTATAGAATTTTGTGTATATGTATTGCTGTATTGTGTAGGTATACAGCCAGTTTCTTACAATCTTCCGGACTTATAGCGTTCCATTCTAGACGCAAGCGATGCTTGAACTCGTTTTTTGACTTCATTATGTGACGTCTAAATTTTCGCTTTAGTATACCCCATAGATGTTCTATGAGAGATTCGGCGATTGAGCAGGCCAGTGCAAGAGTTCAATCTGATTTTCCCTGAGCCAAGCGTTTGTGTGGGCAGCTTTGTTACAGGGTGCGTTATGCTGTTGGAACTTAACGCCGTCCATGTTTGTATCGCCAAAAAATGAGGATAAAGAGGACCGTAATGCAGATTCTAGAACGTTTATGTGTGTTTTGAAGTTCATACGACCTGCACAAACCAACATTTCTCCAGCTCCAGAAGCGCTCATACAGTTCCAGAGCACAACACTGCCTCTGCCGTGTCACTTGGTCGGTACCACACAGTCTAGATTAAATTCTTCACCTAGCCGGCGACGGACAAAAGTCAGTAAATTTTATTTTCTAATCAAATTGTTGAAAGTTGACAGAACATCAAATTGATTAACTTACCTCAAAGTTTGATTCGTCTGACCACACGATATTTGATCAATCTTCTTCGGTGAAACTTTGGTGTTTCGAGCCCAGTCATACCGTGCCTTTTTATTTTTTTCGGAGAGCCATAGCATTTTTCCTGGCTTTACAGACTTTTAGACCAGCTTGTCTGCAGCCGTCTACGGGTGGTCCGAGCAGATATTATGTTATTAAAACCTTGTGACAACTCAGCCGTGAGGTCTGATGAAGTTTTCTTCCTATTTCTTAACGACTCTGTCAATATTTTACGGTCCTCACGGTCTGTCGTGATTCGTTTGCGTCCGGTTGTGGACCTATTAACATGCGATCCGGTCATGGCGAATTGCTGAATAGCATACTGGACAGATCGGCGCCAACATTTTACAGTTTTCGAAATTTCTATCTGCTACTTCCCTTGATCATGCAAAAGTTGTATCTGCACACGTTTTTCTAAACTAAGTTCGCTTTTTATGGGCACATTGAAACAATATTACTAAACACACACAAATTTAACCACCGAAAGCGTACTAGATTACCGAATGTATCCACAGCGAGCGAAAGCAATGAACTCAGAAATAAACAGAAAAATTAAAAAATAACAAATTTTATTGCAACAGATGTTTTATGGGTAGCTTTGACGTGAGTCGTCATTTTTAATCTTTTTTGGAGGCTGACAAAATACTTCATAAACAGCAGGATTTATTTACTGTTATAGTTATCGCACACATGCAAAATTTGTAGGGTGCTCAATACTTATGGGCAAGGCTGTATATGTACATATACGAGGGAGCGTTTTTATATTCGCGGAATGGGGGATAAGGGGTGGGAATAAAAAACCAAATTATTTTTCTTTTTCAATATATTCACCTGCAAGACGGATACATTTTTCACATCTTTCAATTAATTTATTTATACCCTCATAAAAAAATGATTTCTCTTTATCTGCAAAATACGCCGAAACTGCTTCCTTGACTTCATCATCGGCAGTAAATTTTTTACCCCGCAGCTTTTTTTCATCTTCGGAACACTTGGGGCAAGGTCTGGGCTGTAGGGTGGGTGATTCACAATTTCGAATCCCACCTTATGCAGGGCAGCTAACGCAACGCGGCTCTTGTGGACGGGCGCGTTGTCGTGCAAAAGGAGCACACCTTTCGTCAATTTTCCCCGACTTTTCTCTTTAATGGCTTCTTTTAGTCGCTCTAATATTGAAGCGTAATATTCTCCGGTTATAGAAACACCTTTATCTTTATAATCAATCAACAATATTCCTTCCGAGTCCCAAAATACCGTTGCCATGAGTTTCCCAGCTGATTGTGACATTTTAAATTTCTTGGGAGGTGCTGTGCCCTTTTTATGCCACTGCATGGAGTCTTGTTTGGACTCAGGTTCATAATGATGAACCCAAGTTTCGTCTTCAGTAACAATTCGACTCAATACACCATCCTTGTCTTCATTACAGAGGTCCAAAAATGTACGCGAACACGCGATTTTTCCATATTTCACTTTTCACTCCTGATTATGTTACTTGGTTGACGATAGCTCAAAGACTAACTGTCTAATAACAATGAAACTTCGTATTTATACTAATTATGAGTCGCTGCACAGGCCACGTCCCCAATGCGCCTAATCACCCCCTACAACCCGCTCATTCCGCGAATATAAAAACGCTCCCTCCTATGTAGGCAAACACCAATGGTATAATAATAAATACTAATACTACTAGTCTTTTACGCAGGTTTTGATTATGTTGTTAATGTATTACATATGTAATCTGATCAATAGGTCCTCTGACGTGTTAACGTGTTTTCCATGGCTTTGTTGCAATCGTTCGGAATCTTGCCACAAGACATGAATTTGCGTCTACCGAACTCCAACTACCGATAGTCAGTCGTTATTATTACTACGGCGTTTAAACTTGTCGTCGGCTATCTAAAGGCTTGTTGTGTGATGTGTTCAGTTGCGGCAGCTTCTTAAACTGTACCGCTTACCAAATACTAGTCCTTTGATAAAAAATGCGAGAAACATGTAAAAAATTAAGAAAGAACTCGTAGCAATTACCTACATCTTAAAAATCAGAAAACTGTGCTTATATCATTTAAAATCTAAAGACGAATCTTTCACTCATCTGTTATGCTATTTTGCGGCGTCCAATGGTAAGGTTTATTGTCGATTATTTAACGAACGAATTATCAAAATTATTGGTATTTAATGATTTAAAGCTAGTTAGTTCCAGTAATTACGAGTGGAATTACGTCGGAAGTTAACTCTACTACTCTACCATAAAACTTGAAAACTTTATTAATTTCCTTATTTTGCTTTTCTTGAAAATATGTCCTTTTGATTAGTCTGTCTACATTTATTTCGTAGATACTGCAAACATTTTAATTTATAACTTTGATGACGGCTGTGAAACTGAAAAAAGCACATCACGAAATAAACGCGAAGAAAAATTAGATTTCATTCCTGTATAACTACGTCGCGTCGACAGGATTACTATATTTTTCTCTATTTTCCCGTGAAAAAAGGACGAGGAATCGATTGTGGCATAGCAGTAAAAAACTACACGAAGCTGAGCACTCAAAAGCACTTCGCTTACCGTAATTAGAACAAGGAAGTTACCGCCGGTTATTAAATAAAGTTTTGCACCCGACCCGAGTGGAGGCGCATTTGAACCTCTGTAAATTCCACTCTAAATGTAATATTCGGAAGGAGACCGCGTAGGGACAATAACAAAACTTTTTGCGAATTGGGTTGCCCCGAAACGTTGACATTATACTGTTGCGGCCGCGGCATATGTGGAAATTACAAATACATTTTGACCCCCTACGTTCCGGCTCACCTTCCATCAAACACGCGGTATTAGTACGACAGGTATGCGGAGAAACGTCAGGCAAAATTATTTCTTAGTCCCCTGAAATTGCGGTGGGAGTAAAATTATGTTTACGCACAACGATGTTTTCAATTATTATTAATGCGAAGGCGGTACCTGTTGTAGGATATTTAATAACTTTACGAGGGGTATGTTTTATCAAGTTTTTGCTTCACTTGAAATTTCAATTTATGCACTGCAAGTAGTCCTTTTCGAAATTTCCAAAACAAATTTTAATTGCAAATTAGATTAAGTAAACCGTCTTCGCTCAAGAAGGAATATTGCCCGGATTTAGAGGTAGACGTTGACGTGCGAATTGTAAATGAATTCTCTTTCGGAGATTAAAATCTCACTATTATTTAACAAACAACGAAATTCTCAGAAACCTATTTAGTTTCCATTCGAGATCTAATAACTAACCTTTCACGCTACGCTTTGCGATGAGAGGAACTCTTCTTGTTCTTTCCTTACACGATAACCGAAATATAACCTTCTATATATATATATATATATTGTAGGTCACGAAGAGAAAATATAATTTCAAGCTTCGGTAAGCAATTTACTAATCCTCAAGAACGAATTTCACCACTACGCCACTGGGACTTATTCTAGAGGATTTATTTTACCCCTCGCCCCCAATTTTAATAATTTATATCGGTGCTCCCCGTGCGTTCTAAAACGTAGCTTTCGGTACATTTTTCTGCACAGTAGCTTCTTGCTAGATGGCTATAGAGTCTCAAGTGTCAGTTTTTGTGCTGCGCTACTTACACTTGTTTTAATGGTAATTTTATTTTTTCTCGATATAGTCAAGAAATTGATTTTATATGGAAGCGTTTGAAATATTTATGCTCTTGTTAATGACCGATTTTGTGTAGAGAATTTGATATAACGTCGTGTCCTGGCTCCATCTGTTGTTGATCACTTGTTAGGACATTATACCTAAATGAATCTATCCGCTGAACGAGTTTCCTCACAGGGGAATATGTTGAGGATACTTAATTTATCGGAATCAACAATTGCCACAATCTCGATATTAACCTGGCGAATTTCGTGAGTAATAGAAAGACAAAACGGCGTTACTGAAGTCTGTATATAGTTGATTTAGCCTCTTATAAAAAACCAAAGGATTAAGACTGAATGTTTGATTGTAAGTAGGATGTTATTAATATCAGATAAGCATTTGATTTTGAATAAAAATTAGCTAAATCTTCTAGAACAAAAAGTTGATACTCCACCATCAAATTCATTAAAGTTCCTTTCTGTTTGGATAAATTGCACATTCAATTAATGTACCGTAAAGTGAGGCGACTTTGACTCACTTTCTAAATTAACGTTATCATAGCTGCTTACTACTAGTACCTATATTGGATTTAAGATTTGTTATGTACCACAGGGTTAATCTCTGCATGGTATTTTATTATCTCCTTATTATCTTAAAATAATTTTATTGAGAAACAAGAAAAAATATTGTGTTTACATGTGCACAACTTAATAAAAAACACACACAAACTTTAAATAAAATTAAAAGTTATTATCTGGAATAATAACTACAGACAAATAAATCATCATAAACTTCTGCATTTCTGGAACGAGAAACATATTTTCAGAAACTTTTTTCGGTTCTCTAATCACGTCCAAGTCTGTCATGGGGCAATAGCTCTTTGGAACTTGGGGCCAACTCCCACTTGATTCCATGGTTTGAACTAAAGCTTCTCTGTAGCCTCGTGAATATTTTTGAAATTTCCCAGGAGCATAGACTTCATCAAAAGAACCTATAACATAAACGCCCTCCTTAGGCAGAATTTCTCCTTCTTCGGAAGTGTCATTGTAGACGACACAGCTATCAGATAGAGAAGAGTCAGAGTCAACACAGATAGTTTTGCAACTTTTCTTTATGTTTGTATTCTGGAGTCCACTGCAACCAGGTTGTGTTTTTGTCGATACTACTTTTTTTTAACTGTTTGTTATCTCTGTCAGCATTATTTCCAATGTTTGGTAATGCTACATCCAAATTATTAAATTCTCTGGCTTTTAGATAATCGTTTTGGTTATTGGGTGAAACTATAGCAGCACTCTGATTTGTTTTTGTTGGTTGTTTGTTATTTCCTTTTTGTTCATTTGCATCGTTGCCTTTTTTTGTTCTAGGAGTTTTATTTTGAGCTTTCTTATTGTTTTGCATCAATAAATCTTCTACAGTAAGGCTCCTTCCAGGTGTTACATTGATTTTCTTTCTTAGTTTAATAACTGGAGTATCACTGTCAAATCATCTTTGCTTTGAGAGAAAATCTAAAACCACTTCATTTATTACAGGAGCAAAGCTTGCATTTTCTATTTCATTTTGGGTTGACGGAAGTATTCTGTCCAACACTCTCTGACGGTCCATAGGAAATATTCCACATTTCTTAAATCCGCTTTTTAAGATTTCTGCTCTATTGATTGAAATCGCATCCATCAATTGTTTCAAAAGTTGGGGAAACGAACTCTTTGGTAATAATTTTTTTTTTCATTCTGAAGTCCGTTAGTATCTTCCTCCAAGTAATTTTCATGGGTCTGAAGTGTGCCACATCTAGAGGCTGCGTGAGATGTGTAGAATTTGGTGGCAGGCACACGAATTTAATATTTTCTCTCTGACAAGCGTCTACAACTGTCTGTGAAATGTGTGACGACAAGTTGTCTCCTATTAATAATTTTTTTCCAGGAGTTTTTCGCAAAGTAGAAATTACCAACGACATATAAACCAGTCTTCAAAACATTCTGAGTCAAACCAGCCACTTTTAGACCGATTGTAGCGAGTTCCAACTGGCCAATGTTCCACCCAAGCTGACCAAAGTTTATCAGATTTATAAACAATGTATGGTGGGAACACTTCTCCCGCAGCATTACCACACAACATTAATGAAATAACTGACTTGCTCGAATTAATAATTTTTTCATATTTCATACCACGCTTAGTCAATATTTTCTGCTTACCCGGATCATCAGATAAGTTGGTCTCATCATTATTCCATATACAATTATCTCTCTCTAGATGATCAAAATAATCGTTGATCACTTTTGCACTTATGAATTTCTGCCCTTTTACGCTTTATGTTACTAGCGAATCGCTGTGTAATTCTTGGATTTCTTTTTAAAAACCCTTTTAACCAAATCGTGCACGGTAGATTATTTTTTCTGTGCGACCATCACGATCAAGGTAGGTTTTAATAAGGATTGTGTGTATGTTGAGCAAACGCCTCTTCTTCTGCTTTATTAAATATTGACTTAACCCCAATTGATTTTGTGTGAGGATTCTTTAATTTGTTTTTAATTGTCCCCACCGGGATGCCAAACTCTTTGGACGCCTTCCGTTGAGACAACTCCCCGGATTTGGCTACATTAACGCGTTTGAGCGCTGTGACCGTTCAAACTTTCATACATTTTCTGGACAACTTTTTCATCATATACATTACCTAATATTACCTAGCTCGATAACCGTTTGATGAATCTGCTTCCCCCTCGGCAAGTAGGTTTACCTTGTTAATCTAAACGAGAGGCTAAACTCCCAGGAGGGCACATTAACGCCTTATAGGGCTAAAATTTCATCGATATTTTCTCGAGAACCGTTTTATGAATCTACTTCGCTCTCGGCCAGATGGTTCATCTTGTTAATCTAAACGAGAGGACAAACCCCCAGCAAGGCACATTAACGCGTTATAGAGATACATTTTCTCGAGAACAGTTTGATGAATCTGCTTCGCTCTGGGCAAGTTGGTTCATCTTGTTAATCTAAACGAGAGGACAAACTACCAGGAAGGCACATTAACGCGTTTGAGCGCTGTGACCGCTCCAAATTGATAAATTTTCTGGACAATTTTTTCATCATATACATTACCTAATATTACCTAGCTCGATAACCGTTTGATGAATCTGCTTCCCCTTCGACAACTAGGTTCACCTTGCTAATCTAAACGGGAGGCCAAACTCCCAGCAGGGCACATTAACGCCTTATAGGGCTAAAATTTCTTCGATATTTTCTCGAGAACCGTTTGATGAATCTACTTCGCTCTCGGCCAGGTGGTTCATCTTGTTAATCCAAACGAGAGGACAAACCCCCAGGAAGGCACATTAACGCGTTTGAGCGCTGTAACCGTTCAAACTTTCATAAATTTTCTGGACAACTTTTCCATCATATAAATATTACCTAGCTCGATAACCGTTTGATGGATCTGCTTCCTCCTCGGCAAGGAGGTTCTCCTTGTTAATATAAACGAGAGGCCAAACTCCCAGCAAGGCACATTAACGCGTTATAGAGATAAATTTTCTCGAGAACCGTTTGATGAATCTGCTTCGCTCTGGGCAAGTAGGTTCATCTTGTTAATCTAAACGAGAGGACAAACTACCAGGAAGGCACATTAACGCGTTTGAGCGCTGTGACCGCTCCAAATTGATAAATTTTCTGGACAATTTTTTCATCATATACATTACCTATTACCTAGCTCGATAACCGTTTGATGAATCTGCTTCCACTTCGGCAAGTAGGTTCACCTTGTTAATCTAAACGAGAGGCCAAACTCCCAGCAGGGCACATTAACGCCTTATAGGGCTAAAATTTCTTCGATATTTTCTCGAGAACCGTTTGATGAATCTACTTCGCTCTCGGCCAGATGGTTCATCTTGTTAATCCAAACGAGAGGACAAACCCCCAGGAAGCCACATTAACGCGTTTGAGCGCTGTGACCGCTCCAAATTGATAAATTTTCTGGACAACTTTTTCATGATATAAATATTACCTAGCTCGATAACCGTTTGATGGATCTGCTTCCTCCTCGGCAAGTATATCCACCTTGTTAATCTAAACGAGAGGCCAAACTCCCAGCAACGCACATTAACGCGTTATAGAGATAAATTTTCACGAGAACCGTTTGATGAATCTGCTTCGCTCTGGGCAAGTTGGTTCATCTTATTAATCTAAGCGAGAGGACAAACTCCCAGGAAGGCACATTAACGCGTTTGAGCGTGATGTCAGTGATAATAAAAATATTTGATTTATAATATAATTAGTGTAACTAATAGGTAAATGTACTTTTGAAATTATAAAAGTCTTCTGGAGCTTTCGCCGTTTTCCTACTGACAATATAATAACCCTCATGTCAGCACAAAATATAGAACAAAATTACCCAAAAACTACTGTGAGCGAATCAAATTGCGCCGGTTCCGCATAACAGGGATAATGTGGTGATTAAAATTGCTTAATTCGCTTACATTATGAATATCAATTCCACATTATACTATTTTTATGCTTTCAATTAATGAGTGACGTTATCAAGTGTCAAAATGTAGTGACATTACAGATACTCCTATTATTTATACTGGTCATTATTTATACTGGTAATTTTGCATACTGGTTATTAGTTCTTCTGGTCATTATTCATACTGGTTATTATTTATATGGGTTATTATTCATACTGGTCACTATTCATACTAGTCATTATCCATATTGGTCGTTATTTACTGCGGTCACTATTCATATTGATTTTTATTTATACTGACCATTATTCATACTGATTTTTATTTATACTGGTTATTATCCATACTGGTTATTATTTATACTGGTCATTATTTATATAGTTAATTTTATGTTCGACTGCCCTATTTTATACAATAATTAATTAAAATGAGATGAATGAATATCTGACAGATCGTAAGGTAATGATTAGTAGCTGGGTATGTTGACAGTATTTTGGTACTTGTACAAATGTCAAATGACTTATTAACAATGTCAGGGTCTCAAACGCAAAATGAATGCGAAACAACAAGTTAAAAAAAATTAGCTACAAATGCTCACTTTTACCTAATAAATCTGTTTCAGTTTGTGATATAGAACAACTATTCCACTCACTTAACGCTACAGACGATTTAATTCCTTAATTCCAATATTTTAATTTATGCTATGTCTACGTATGTATATGCGTTTATATAATGCAATGTTATTGTAAGAGCGCCAAACTACGGCAACACTCAGCAGGTAGTAAGCTGGCCCTGCGGCTCTTTGGAATAAAGTATTGAGCGCAAGGTATTTCTCTATCTCGTCGTGACCGGATACCTTTGAAGGCCACTGTACATACCTGTATTAGTAAAATGCGTTATACACTGATCAAAATACCGCTATAGTAAGGTGTGAAAACAAAAGCTTACTAACACCGTAGAGAGAATATATATAGAGAATCCATGCAATGTTATTTTTTGGGCACGCCATTGTGGATCTGGAGGAAAGGACGGCTACATCCAAAACTAACAGCAGCACCGTCTCCTGGGCTTAAGCTCATGTATGGTAGATGTCGTGGTGTATTTTCAAATATTCTTTTAGTATTAACCATAATAAAATAGTACCTAATAACTAGTATTAACGCTCATATTTAATAATAAATTTTATTATTTAGATTTAGAAAGAAAATGAATACAAGCTGTCATATAAATTCCACCAAAATATGTATATAGCAAAGGTATGAACCTTGTTAAAAGACGTATATATAAAAACTTATGAATGAATGTGTAAAATCAAGACCGACTCTTTCTGACAAGAAAAAAATACATAAAGAACTTACACATCCAATTTGTGTTTGCACAGGTGGTCATAAAATAATATATTTTATAGAAACGCCAGACTTTATATTCAAGTTTATATCTTAAAATATGTATTTGCAATATAGATCCGAAAATGTAAAACAATTTTTTTTTTTATTCCTTTAATTAATTGTCCGATCATCAAAACAAATTGTATGCACTGAGTGGTGCTTCGAAAGATTTGATGAATACACCGATTGTGTGCATGATATAAAAACACACCGAAAACTTTAAATATAAAGAAATTGAAAATGAATAAATGCTTAAAAAATACCGTGTCAGCTTAATCTGGAAATGCCTTTTATTTTTAAATTGGATCATACTTTTTCTGCATACACGTTAAAAATAATTTCAAACTAATACCTATTTACATCTATATTGCACATTTACAAAATAGAAGAATATTAGAAAATAGAATTGTTTTATTTAATGGGGTCATCCTAAATATTAACAATTACGTTTCATAAAACCTGTTATGACAGTAAAATATTTGATTGACGGATATTAAAACCTCTAATTTTTATAAAACAGGAGCAACTTACTGTCCGAATTTAATTTCTAAAATTCTCTAACAGTTAAATTGAAAAATTAATATTAACACGAGAGCAATGGATAATAAAAAAGCAACTAGATTGACGTCAAAAGCATCAATGTTTGATATGTCAATTCTAAATATTATTCCATAAACCGTGAATCTAAACACTCCCTGTGCGATTGGATAATTTCGTCTGGCTGCCACATCCGGAACTCCAGTTATAACTGTTATAAGTAATAAAGATATAAATATATGAAATTCTATAAAGTAACGAATATACATACAACTTTAAACACCATGAATTGCTTCCGTAAATTATTTAATAACTGAAAGTAATATTGCAAAAGAGTAAAGAATCAAACTTGCCCCCAAAAACTAAAAATACAAACGCTATTGTATCGTGGGCTTCCGTGAAGTTCTGTTTAGAGTACTAAAATCGTCTGCATATACAGGGTTAGTCAAAAGTATGGAGTAGGCGGTTTATTTCCGTAAATATGAACTTTATAACAAAATGTCTTTAACAAAAGTTTTTTACTAACTATTCTCCATGTCTTAGACTACTCGTGGTTTTTTTATGTCAACGTATTTCCATGGAAGTGCTGATTTTTGTTTCTCTTTTTTTTTTTTTCTTGAAATGACTTGATATTTTTCATATGCTTTAATACTATATAATTTTTTGATCATCTTAATTTACGTTTAGATATGCTTTAATAATAAAATTTTAGAGAAAATACTCATAATACTTTATTTACTCAAATAATATTTAACTCAAATTGAATGTTCAATCTGAAGACCCTGTCCAGCTTGACAATAACCTAATCAATCACAAAAATAGCGCAATGAATTTTGCAGCCAGTTAGGTGGTATTTCTTCAATTTCATGAATGATTGTGGGTACCAGGTCTTGTAAATTTTGTGGTTTCTCTTTGTAAATTTTATTTTTTAAATGACCTCCGAGGAAAAAATTTAAGGGACTTAAATGGGGCGACCTAGCAGGCCATTCAATAGATCCTCGACGTCCAATCCAACGACCTGGAAAGACGTTATTCAGAAACATGCGAACATCAACTCCAATGTGGTGGAGCGCTCTCTTGCCGAAACCAAACATTGTCGTTTGGCATTGCTTGTCGATCTTCATTCGGAAATAAATGTGCGATGTCAGGTACAATGTAGGTTTAGGTTATTTCCATCATTATTGCACAAAACTGCATTCTTCTGTTAGGGTCATCTTCGTTTAGCTCATGGAGAAAGTGTATCTTGTAAGGTTTGTATTTGTTCTTTTGTAATATTCGAACTAACGACGATTGACTATCATTATTCAAAGCAAGTTGGGTGGTTGACGTAATTGGATTATCGATAACACTAAGTAATACATCAAAAGCTTGATGCTGATTTGTGGCGGATTTTGGACATCCAGACCTTGGAATATATCTTTCACATTTCCAGTTACTCTAAATTTTCTAACCAATTTAGACACTGTGGATTGTACAATAGAATTTCTCTTCGGATGAACGTTATTAAATAAATGACAAACGTCTTGATGTGAACGTTGTCGATCTCCATAACCAACCATAAGATTTCAATTCTTTCAGTTTCTCTGAGTTTGACCATGTTTACAAATTAAAATGAAACTATTTTGATTAAATTAACTTGTTAACTTATTGAAAGGTACTTCACAATGATATGGAAAACGACATTAAGAAAACAGAGACCACTATAATTTTTTGTAGAATTATCCTCACATGAATAAAAAGAAGTATTAAAAACTGGAGAATCTGATTTGAAATCACATTTTGCCGTTTATTGAAAACTATGATTTTATACAGAAATTTTGTTATTAAAGCATATGAAAAAAAGTATCAAGTCATTTCAAGAAAAAATAAGAGGAATAAAGTTCAGCAAAAACTTGGTTGCCATTAAAAAAAAAATTAATACCTTTCCATGGAAATACGTTGACATGAAAAACCAACGAGTAGTCTAAGATATTGACAATAATTAGTAAAAAAACCTTTTTTGCTAAAGACATTTTGTTGTAAAGTTCATATTTACGGAAATAAACCGCCTACTCCATACTTTTGACTAACCCCGTATAAATAATCAGCATAGATGTGTGGAAGAGTAAAGTAATTATGTCGCAAAATATTACTACAGTTTTAAGGCGTAATATATAGGTATACCTAGAGTAAAAACCAAATCATTTATAAGATAGAAATACTCGTGTCTGAATTATGTTTAAAGTTTTTTTAAAACAGCAATACATTTTTTTATTGACAGTAGGTAATAAATCACTTTGATACCGTATGTAGTTATGAATGGAGTTATTTCATTCACAGTTTTGTTGGGTTAGTTTTCCAATTACAGTTGGAAATAAATTCGGTTTGGTTTAGTTTCACTCTTAGTGTATAGGTGGTCATTACAGTCTTTTCTGCTTTCTACCACCAGATACCAGCACATTACTGGGTAATACACAAAGATTTACCCGAAATTTTATGTTGCCTGATTTGCCTATTCAATGGGCTCTCTATATATATTCTCTCTACGCTAACACAAATATAAGATAAGCAAGATAAGTCGCCAGTTTTCGTGATTTTTTTGTAATGTGTTCAAAATTATTAATATCCCGCATTTTATTGTACTGCCAATACCATCTTTTAACCACCAATCAAACTCCACAAAATAGTAGTCTTACTAATAGGCCTGTTCCTTTGCTAAAAAAGTGTAGCACGGTGCAGCACTGTAAAAAGTGTAGTGTAAATTGCACAAAGCAAAGGAAAAGGTATATTATTAATGACAGAATACGATGATGTTTTCTAAAATTGGCTGTTACCGACAAATTTTACAGGTACCTTTTTTATGCTTGTAACATGACTATAAAACTCTTCCCATAGTGTGTCAAAATGCAGATATATTTACAAAATCTACGTAATTTGTGTCAATACTGTACATTTAATAAATTCTCAATGACAATTAAGCTCTCAATTTAAAATGTTAGGTTCTACTTGCCATCAAAAAATTGTACCTGAAATAGCCAGTCACCTTACCGGGTCAAAGTCACCTTACTTTACGGTAACGTTATTTAGTTGTAAATATATTTTCTGCAATTATGGTATACCAATACTAACAATTTTTTGAAAATTCCCACATTATAATATGCTTCGAGTGGTTAACTCTTATACTTGCATACTAAACATATGTATAAAAGAGCGTTACATTTTGTGTCATAGAAAGTACATCCTTCAACCGTTTTCAACTCCCTTGCCGCGCCGTCTGATCCTTTTCGTTTGCAATTATTCGGGGAAATTCGCAGATGCTCCCGGCACATCACTAATGATTTTCTTATAACGCGTCACGTCACTTCTTCGCCGATCTAACAATCGTATTCATGACGATGCGACGGGGTAGATGGCGAGGGTGGCGGAACGAATTCGAAAAAATCATTTTTTTTTGTCGTCGAGTCGCCCCAAGAGTGGGGCGAGATAGCGGAATGAGAAGAAGAAGTAGTAGACGGAGAGAGGAAATGAGAGATAGAAAAAAAAGAAAGAAATCCGGACGATTGAAGATATTCAGTTAAATCTATTTTAAACTTTCCATCTCTTCCCTCGTTTTTGTTGAGGGCGAAAAGAAATTGCTATCAATCCATTTGTCAATCTGTTTATTCTATTCTCCATTAAGCCATCTTTAAATTACGTGTTTAAAGATGGTGTAGGTTTTTAAATTTTATTGTTGAGAGGATATAAATAAAGAAGGAAGTTATTATATTTGAATGTGTTTAATATCTGTTGAAATTTGTGTAGTTTTCTGACCTTGATTTTTGCTTTCATGTATAATATAACTTGTTAAAGCAAAGATTCTGACCTTGATCATGTAATAAAGCTGCAGTTGTTTGTATGTCTCTCTTGGGAAATTGGACTCATATCAGATAACAACTGTAATACCACACAATAATTCAAGATTGTCGTAGGAATATAAGTTGATTCGGTCTGGTAGTAATAAGCCCTGTCCGTATCGATTTCCAATACAGGGAGTACACTACAATGTAAAATTAATGTCTCGCTGGATTTTAAGAAAGTACTCCAAAATTACTCATATAAACGTAAAGTAAGCTGTTAAAGTATAGCTGTTGAAATATTAGGAATAATCTTAATCTGCATTTTGGTATAGAAGACATTTCTTTTGTTAGTTATAGCACAGGACGAGATCTGACCATCTAGTCTCAGGTAAACTTAACATCCTCGATTGTGAGTGATAGAGGTGATTTATAGAGGAAAGCAAAATTACGAGACCGCACAGTGAATCACTCCCGCTTTCGCCAATACAAGGTAAAGAAAATATCTACGGGCTTTCCATACCATAAAAAATTTATGTTTCCCCGGTTGTATATCACGCAGAATACTGGCCGAATAACAAAGAGTTAACGTTTACGATAAAATCAATCACACTATACGGGGTCCGATTTTGTGAGCTTCCGTGAAAGAATTGCTAATGCAAACTCACCGTAAATTCGCTAAAATGTTTATGTGCTTCGAAGTTTCTAAATAGGTCAGGGTAAACAACAGGAAGGGATAATTTCAAGTTTGCACTCTCTCTCCCACTGTCAGTAAAAACACGAACGGGATTTATTTTATTTTGGCCTGATTAAATGTTAATTCTCGGTTAGGTTTACAGGGAGGTTGGTTTATCGACGTAATATTATGTATATAAGTACTATAAAATGTGGGTAAAAGTGGGAATATTGTGGAATTAGCGCACTTTCGTCGTCGTAAATTATTTGATAAAAATCTTATTCACTAAATTTGCTTGAATAGCTAACATTAAATTTTTGGTGGGTGCGGGGCGGTGGTGGTAGCAATAAAATTCTATTTGTTGAGCAAGTCTGATCTGTTTAGTTATATATTTGTACAATATATACATATGTATAAAGATGTACTAAATATATTGAATCTTCACTGATGTATTAACCTAGTTGTATGAATGTACAGTAAAGCACCCAGATTTTTCTAGTTTTGGCTTAAATTGGCCACACACATGTATGTATGTATATGATAATTAATTAGTGATAATTATTTACCATTATGTAACCACTATTTAGCAATGCGTTTCGGTTTTTCATTAATTAATAGAATATTAAGCCGCCACTACCAAGCGTTAATTATCATATTTAGATTAATAGTAGCTAACTGTGCATCAAATAAATATAGTTTATTCAATATTGCTTTGTATAATCCTGGTACAATATTGACAATGCAAAGATATTTTACATTCAAACTACGATATTGGGAAAATATACATAACTCTATAGGCAAATCAATATCGAAAATTATTTTGTTATAATTGTTGTTTTGAAATATGATTCAATTAATGTCTAACACTGATTCTTCATAAAACTTGTCTTACGTCATGCAACCGATATAAAAGACATAAAATAGAATATCATAACGTCTAATTACTCGGGACTTGTGTTTCGAGAGCGCATGGGCTCTTATCATCAGCCGATAATGAACAAATAAAATAAGAAACTATCAATATAAACATCCGCTCTTCTAGTATAAACAACCATTGCATGCTATTCTTTACCTAAACCGAACTAATTATAAATGTTGAGAAGGGACCGTCTTTTTTTAAGTGTTCGAACAAAACCGATTTTCCGAGAATCGATGGTTCTCTGTTCAGGACCGTCTATTTCAATATAATGTCCCTTTTCAATTAAATGTTGCGTTACAGCGGACGAATTCCCTCTTCCACACCGAAATTGATCTTTTTGTTTGTCCAATATAAATTTGATTACAGTCTTTTGCATGCAATTTTATAAATTCCAGACTTTTGTCTCATCTCCGGTTTGTTTTTCGGGTTGCTTAAAAGATTTTTTAACGTACTATTGGTCTTGTGACACATTGTATCGTTGAAAAACGCCGTTCAATCCTTTAGTTAGTGGGTGAAACGATAACTAACTAAATTTTTTTTTCCCGTTATTCGATGGAACTAAAGTCGTGGAATTTCTCACACATTCAAGGTTAGAGTAAACAAACACAGTAAAAAATCAATTAATTTGCACACAGCGCGACGATATTAATCCCCGCGCTCTGAATGGAATGATTAGTAACATCGATAATAATAGATGAGAATTTCTGCCCTTCTAATAGATATAATTATGCTAGGTCTCATTTTTATGCTCTTTACAAATTACTAGAACAATGCGACTGGACAACAGTATTGGAAAGTAGAGATGTTAATTATTCTGTAACAATGTTTTATAACAGATTGTACAGTCTATTGAATATATGTACTATCAAAGACAGATGTATTGAATCGAAAAGCCATAAAATTTCATCGGGACTAAATCAGGTAGCGAAATATAAATAGATAAACAAGTTGGTCAACTGTAAAATGCCAGCGGCTGTTTGCTGTAAAATATTTTAGACATGAATCTAAAGACATTAGGTAGTAATATCTGCCGCAATAGCATGCACTGTGAATACACCTACAAATAGCATTATCATAGTGTCCGCTGTAATATTTATCAATATATGTGTTAGTCGACGTATACACATAATTTGCGATATATAAAATACTACTCGATCCTTAATTATACTAATAGATGGATATTTACTTCTTAGAAAGAGTTTCTAATGTAGTTACGGATTTGCTAATACAAATAATTAAATACTTTTATTTTACAATGATTGTATTATTATATTGTATGCATATATTCGTTTATCTGATCGATTTATAGATTAATAGGGTGATTACAAATTATTATAGATGTGGCTATAGAAAATGATGATCCTTTCGAAGTATTAATGTCTTAACGCATCATCATCTTCAACATTTTCGTGAAATATTATGTTAAGTAGATTTTTTTAGTTAACCTTTGTTAATTATTGGAAAATTAAAAAAAAATTAAAACTTCCGCTTTTGATGAAACTGTAGACACAATCGCTAAATAAATAGTCACAAAGGTAGCGGCTGAGTTTACAGTTTCATCAAAAGCGGAAGTTTTAATTTTCCAAGTATTTAACGTAATTGTCACCGATAAATAATGTGTGTTGAGATGTCCTCTAGGCAGAAAAACTGAAAAATTGAGAAAAAGCTCCATTATTTTCGTAAATTTTAAGTTTGAGTGAGCGTAATTAGTGAACTCCGAAAAAAACAAAAAAAACACTATATCGAAAACTGGCGCCTTTTGGATAAGGGAAATTGGGCTGTATGTATTGCAAATGATCTTTACTAACACGCTGTAAAGTATGACCGTTTCATTACCAGTCACCCTGTATACTGATTTGCAGTAAATCTTTACCGTTTATTACTGTTCTAAGTTTAACTACAACATTCAAAAAACAATAGATAGAAAATGTCTTTTTGAATTGTTAAGAGAGCCGACTACCGTTTGACAGTTGCCACAATTAAATTTTTAAAATATTTGTAGAAATACATATGTGCATCAAACCCAATTTTCAAATTGTATTGAAATAAAATCAAGCAAACAATTTATAGAATTATGTAGATATGGCACCGCTGTAAAATAATCAGCTGGTAAACGACCCTCTTAAGTATTGCAAACTACTTCATCATGTATTTTGTTGTCGTAGATAAATAAATCATTTTTCAGAAAAAAATTGTTTCTATTGTTTTTTAATAGTATTTTATTTGACTTCGTCCCTTTTCACGCACTATAGCGAATTACTTTATATGATATAATGATACTATATACTTACGTATTGTATGTATATCAGGAAATATGGATTGACTTATTAAATAAAAATTAATTTAATTATTAATAATAATAATTAATTTTAAATATGTATACTAATTGTGCAAATGCAAGAGGGTTGTGAGTGATACGTTAAGACTTAAAAGTATATATATTTAAATATATGTATGCAGATATAAACAGTATCGTATTTTATACATAAATATGCAAACCCGTATACCTGAGACATACAGTTTACGAAACAAATAGTAAATCAGAGATTAAATCGCTATCGGCACCCCGCAAAATAGGTGATTAATTTCTTTTGTCAGAGATAGTACACCCACCCGTGAAGTAAGACCCTCTGCTAGTACTTCTCCAGTGTGGTTTACTGGTGAAATAAAAACTCTGTTACAGCTTAAGAATTATCATATGAAACGCAAAAACAATTCTTTCAATTTGGAGCAGTTTAAGTTGCTTAGGACTATAACAAAAACCAAAATACAGGATGCTTACAAAGATTATTGCAACAGTGTGGAGAACTCAATCGGAAACAATAACGTTAATATGTTTTGGCCTTTCATAAAAAACAAAAAACGACCACAATCCTCTCCAGACACTATAATATTCGAGGACGTTGAATATGTGGGTAATACTCGCATAGCGGACGGTTTTACTTCATATTTTTCGAGTGTGTGTGGGCCAGCTTCCAAATATAATCTTGATACTCTTACTGAAGGTAGTGGTAGTATGGTATGTCTTGAACAGATTTCTGATAATGATATTGTTTTAGCAATCAAAAATCTAAAAGCAAAAAAATCTGCAGGAATGGATGACATTCCAGCTTACATTTACAAAGCGTGTGCGGAATATCTAATTGCTCCATTGCAACATATTTTTAACCATTCCCTAGCCACAGACATTTTTCCTGATGAATGGAAATACGCAAAAATAATACCTGTATTTAAGTCTGGTGATTCGGGATTAATGAATAATTATCGACCTATATCTATTTTATCAACTGCAGCTAAAATCTTTGAACAAATTTTGTATGCCAAAATTTACAGTCAGATTAAGCATGAAATATCGGTAGAGCAGCATGGTTTCATGAAGGGTAGGTCTATCGAATCTAATGTACTAATTATGTGTGATGATATCGCCAAATCTATTAGTAATAATTCTCAGCTAGACGTTATATACACTGATCTGGCTAAAGCGTTTGATAGAGCAAATCATGATATTTTGCTATTGAAACTCAATGCCTTTGGGTTTTCCAATAAGTTGTTAACGCTATTTGCCTCATATTTATGCAATAGGAGGCAGGTTGTGAATTATAATGGTGCATTTTCAAGGCCATTCCTTGCATTGTCTGGTGTACCCCAGCGCAGTAATTTGGGTCCGTTACTCTTTCTCGTTTTTATAAACGATTTGGTTAAAGAACTTAATCTTTCGAGGTGCTTGCTGTTTGCTGATTATTGCAAAATATATAGGGAAATAAGCTGTCCATTGGATTGTTCGCTACTACAGAGGGACCTGGATAATTTGAATGTTTGGTGTCGGAATAACAGCCTTAACTTGAACGTTGACAAATGTGTTGTGGTCAGCTATACTCGGAAAAAAGCACCGTTTGTTTAGTTATCAACTGTCAGATTTCAGTTAAATCTGTAATACGTGATCTTGGTGTTACATTTGAGTCAACCTTCCATTTTTCGGAGCATGTGAAAAGAGTAACGCACATTTGATTTTCAAAATGAAAAGTCTCTTACGACGCTTTATAATGCATTGGTTAGGTCTAAATTGGAATTTGCTTCATGCGTATGGTATCCTTTGACTAAAAAACTAAATTACAGACACTCGCACGGAGGCGTGACTTCTCTATGATTTTTGTATTGTATAAAGTTTTTAATAACGTCTTTGATAATGCGAAATTATTGTCTTTATTTCGGTTGCATGTACCTTATTACAGTACTAGACCCGGTCCACCTATGCATATAATAAGTATTACGAAAAATCGAGATATTTGGTATTGCTAAAACAAAATTTTTGCATTGTACGAAACAAATACTATACTCTGCGCCAGAATTTTAACCTGTTGGTTAAAATTAGGAAATTAACGAGATTATCGTAATTATCATGAAATTATCACAATTATTTTTGTTTTAAATTTATTTGTTTCCTGTTTTGATGCTCCCTTGGCACTGGACATCATTATTTTGTTTCTTATTATATTATTGGTATCGGATTATTTGTTATTTGATTTTTTTTGTTTGTAATATACTTAGGATGATTAGTGTGTTATTTGTTTATATAATGGAATATGTAATGTAGGATTCATGTAATTAGAATTTCCTGTATGAATCTTATCAATAAATAAATAAATAAATAAATAAATAATAATCTGAAGTTGACATTTTTAATTTTTTTTAAGAATAAATTATACTTCTGGATACTTTAGGCATTGATATGTGCTCTACTTGATCAATTTTGAAAGTTGTAGTTTTAGTCATGATTCTATCCATGGCTTTATGGATAGCTTCTTTATTTTCTTGTAATTGGTTTTGCTTGTTTTCGGGTTAAGCTGTGGTTGTGTGTAATACAATAGGTTATGGTGCAATTAGTAATTACATTAGTTCACAGTTTGCGCATTGGAGCCAACTTAGGTGTTTTATCTTCAAGAATGTAAGCAGGTTATTAAAAAATTAAATCATTTCACAAGTCATTGTTGCTTTGTGTATGGAATTGAATTTTTGATGATCGAACATATTATTTATGTCTAAATAATTGTCTTTTTAGGCAACTGCAAATATGACTAGACCAGGTAGTCTACTTATTCTTGTTCGATGGAGAAATTGTCTTTTTATTGACTTTATAATTTGATGCAATCACAGCAATCTTATTTTATATTTTTTGTTTTTAGTATTGCTGGCAATTGAATACGGTTTTTATAAAACTTTTACAGTTTCGTTTCCAAATAAATATATCTATACCAATACTGATACTATAAATAAAAGCATTCAAATTTTAATAGGGATTCAATCAAAATAACCAAAATAAAGCCGATATCATCTTACAATTAATAGCTGTACAAAAATTTAATCTGTTCTACTCACATTTTAAACTTTCAGTAGTTAGACAACAAAGCTTTGATTAAACATCGTACGCACTGACAATTAGACAATTAAACATTGTACTACATCGATTGATGGTATAATTTACAACAAAAAAAAAGAAGTTACACAGAGCTTTAAAAAAACTCAGGTATAATAAGATATGGCTTGAAGAACTGACGTAAAAATTATAATAAAAATTTAAAAGTTAGATTGATAATATAAAATTAGAACACGAGTTAGAGACACAGCAAGATCTTATATTAGGAGAACCTTCTGGAAGACAATGCAATTAGGCCAAAGGAGAAGTCATACGTGACTGAACTTGACGATCAAATTTATTATTGAATGGAATTTGGAATAGACAAAATATAAGATGGTTGTTGTCCAGTAGGAGTTTAGAGATGCTCATTCTAGTAATTTCTGAAAGTCATTTGTGCTATCTGGATTTGGAAAGTGTGTAATTGCATATTCTCTGTAAAAGATCAAAATTGATCGAAATATCACTGTGGACATCTTATCGTGTGGAACCACTTTCTGTAAACTCCGGCTAGTGGATGAAAATTTTGGCCCCACCACTTATTCCGAAGTTTTTACGAATCCAGAAGAAAATTTATTATTGAAAATTCAGGAATACTGTAACAATTTTGAATATCTGAATTATTGATCAACAGTTACGTCAGTACCTCGATTTATATAATTTGCTGCCTTGTCATGAGAGTGATTTTACATCTTGTTGCAATAGTACTACAGCCAGATCATGAAGTCTAGCAATTTTGAAGTACTTCAGTATTAAAGAGTGTTAAAGTCCTGTTTTTCTTTAACAGCTACTTAGAATAGGTGGATGAGTCATTTTGATTAATTTTTGTACAGTTTTTGACAGTTACAAGATGTATTTCTACACTGACACCCGGCTACGTTTAATATTTTTCCTGAGGCTCGACCTTGTCTGACATGAATAATATGTAAATAGTAATGATCTGAAATGTTTATTTGTGCAAATGTTCAATTTTGTTTGGTTCTGATTTTGTCATACAAGCGTCTTAGTTGGTGGGCTACTTTCGTGAAATACTATAACATTTATTTATATTTATTCTTATTATAGAGTTTCATTAGATTCGACAGGGGCCACAATTGTTTTAGGAAAAAGTATATAGTCACTTTTACATGGTATTCTGATGTAATAGTTAATAAATACAATACACATTTGCTAACGATGCTAGCACGAACTTTAATCTCCCGTTCGTTATAGTCGTTAACATAACAGTCGAGCTGTTTTGCATTTTGATACAATTTCTCTCGGGTATTTTCCATAGTACAAACCTGATATTTTTGCTTAAATGCAGGATACAACATAGTACGTACAGTGCAAATACGTGAGGCATATTACTTCTCTCGTAAAATTAATTATGATAATTGAGTCGTCCAACAAAAAGGAAGTCCTTTTTCTCATATATCCAATAATTCTAGAGCATAATTGGTAGTAGCGAGCTCAACCTAGCCTGCAGCGTACGATGGTTGTAAAACATCGGTATCCACAACGAACTAGCACTGCCTAGGTATATACGGCACGTTCGCCTTCATTCTACATATATAATATATAATTGTGGATGTAAACGGTAGCACATTGTTGGGCAAGACAGCGTATCACGTTCCTGTATGTTGTTCTATGATGAAGTGGCGCCCATTAAAACGGCTAGCCGTTGGTATGTATACATTGTTACTTGTTACAGTACGTTTCAGTGGCGTGCAGATGATGTTGAATGTGGTGGAAGGATGATATTTTCTATCTAAGTTATTACTTATTATTATTATATTTTGTGTAATGAAACCAAGATGGTGGCTATTAAAGACATAGGTACGTTTTGACAGACAAAAGACCAGAAATCAGTAAGAAGTGTGCGATATATTTAAATTCAAATACCCAAATCGCTCTATATGACAATCTACTTACTTGTTAGTAAGATTGAGTCGAAATTTAGAGGAAATAGTGATGTTAGAGATACTCCAAAACCTGGGCTTCCAAAGATTATTGATGATCAGAATGCCAACATTTTATGGAGTATTGATAAGAGTCTCTCTAAGTTCCATTAGAAAATGAGAGAAGTCAGACGAGTACTACGTATCATAATGAAGGAAAAATAACGTCCGTATAAATTTGAACTCTTGCAAGAACTAGGCGAAGATGACTTCGATGGCAGACTACAGTTTTGTGAGATAATGATGAATTGATGCCAAGCCAATCGACGTTTGCACCGGAAAATCCTCTTCTCAGATGAGACCACGTTTTGTATCAATGGCACAATCAACCGTCAAAATTGTAGACATTGGAGTGGAGTCACTCCTCATTTGGTGGTTGAGGCACACACTCAACACCCTCAAAAATTAAATGTGTGGTCTGTGGGCTACAACAGTTGACAATGGAGTCGTTGGAGTTTCCGAGATTATCTAGTTCCAGCGCTTGCAGCAATTTTTCCAAACAGTAACGATCCTAATATTCCAAATAATACAATATGATTTCTGTAAGAGGGCACATCCCCTGTTAGAGATTTTTTAGACAACGAGCGAGGGGCTGGCCTTTCTATTGGTCGAATAGTCAACTAGATCCTCAGATCTTACATACATCGCTTGATTTCTTTTTATGGGGTTAGTTAGAGTCTAGGGCGTACCTCACTAGACCACGAAATTTAGGTGAACTGCATTAGAGACTAAATGTGCAGAATTAGTCCGGAAACGATTCAAAATGCACAAGAAGAATTTCTAAACAGGCTTACGTATTGTCAAGATGTCGGTGGATGATAGTTCGAAAAAAATGGGGGAGAACAAAAGAGAATGTTATGTAAAAAATGTTTGTTTCGCTTTTATTGAATTTATTCCATACTTTAGGTGCAGAATGTATTTATTTGAACGAATCCACTGCTCCAGAGAGATGGTTTGTGTTGTCTACATCCGTTTAGAAAGATTTTGACTAGAACTAGAGAAGGTAACGTTTTATGATTGAGTTTGATAACTTGTCTTAATTAACCGGAATAGCTTCCGATATTGTATTTTCTGGGAAGCAACTTAGTAGTTAGAAGGTGGGAGCAGTAGCAGACACTGCTCTAAACTTTTATAATATCAGTGGAGTCGACAGTCACCCCAACGCTTTCTACTCACCAAGGTAACAATATCTTAAAAAAATTTTCATTACAAGCAAATCGATTGGAATTTTGACACCTTTTGGACTACTCTGTCCAAATTTCTGGGGTAGTTCCTGGATTTATCTCGTCCTAGTCTTAAGTTTCTTGCGGATGGCCTCTTTTTATTTAGCTGACTTCATATAATAAGAGCGCTCAATACATTATTTTTAGTTATTACGTTATAGAAAGCTGCCTCAGGTCATCTCCTCATTTGCCTCTTCATAGTCTGCGCTCTGAGATTGATTGATTTTTTTAGATAATAGGAGACCAATATAGCCTTGTCTTGGCAACCAAAGTTTATTAAGTATTCATGTTTCTTGTGTATGGTCGCTAATTAATTGGGGAGCTCTAGTTTGTTTTTGTTTGTAGTGTACAAGCAATGTCGAATTATTCTTTTGCATTCCTCTGGAAACATCAAGGCTTTGGAAAAGAGTTGTCAATAGTCATATTGCTCCTCGTTGTTTCTAATATTTTTGTCATCTCTAAGGTAACTCGCCTGCCTTAGTTGCGGTCACGCAGGTCACCTGCCTTACCAATATCATTTCGGGATTTGTAAACACATTAAATTTTACTGCTATATGCTGCCTTTATGCCGCACATCTCTGGTTTACAAGATATGTAGTACTTGTAGAGGTACCTGACACAGAATGCAAATACTACTACTATATAAACAGCCACAATTTTCTAGATTAAATCTTGATTGTTCTTCTGGTTTCATGCTTATCAAAACGCAGCCATTGGTAAATTGTGGTGAACCTATTTCTGATCATAATTTTCTTGAATAGAAGGTGTCTATCTTGTATATTCCATAAATATGTAATTCCTATGTCATGAAATTTATAAACTTCGGCCGGTATCAACAATCCAACAAAAGAACTCTTTAGCGTCCAGATTTTTCTATAAATCTCCCTGCGTTAGTTGACTTTCTGCCTTAGTTCACTAAACAACGTGGTATGCCATATTACGTCTAATACTACTACAGGCTGTGTCCACATTTTGCTTAGCATGCGGGGGGGGGAGGGGAGGGGGTGCCCCATGTGGGCAAATAAGCCGAACTATTCCCAATATCCACAAGATACCTCAGCCTAACCTAGACCTGTTTAGTTTCAACTATACAATGCACTTTATTTGCTTTGCGCTTTAACCAACATTTATTTAGTTTCTACATATCTGTTTCACAACATTGCTTTTCATATAAGAAAATATGAATTCAGTTCTAGTAGAATCAAAAAATAAATATAACTACTACTTATATTAAAATTTAATGTAACATAAGGAAGGTTTATCTTAGGTAGTCGCTGTTAGCTACTTATATGTTTTCATTGCACGCCACTGGTCCCTGTCTAACTATTACCAGAAGTAGGAGCCGGCAGCTCTGGCATGGTGATGGATATTTGTAGTAGGCACGTACACGAGTGTGTCCGCTTTTGGTGGTGGTCTCCGCGGGCTATTTTATAATATAAAGGTTACCCGTGTTGCCTATTCCACGTACGGACTCCCCATTTATTTAAAATGTTTCATCTACTTTTGTGCCACCATTTCAGGTCGTTTTTCTTTCTTGTTACCGGATAGCGGGAATATCGGATTCTTCTTGTGTGTTAGCTGCACCTAATGGAATTTGCCTCTGGTGTATTTCATTGCGATGATGTATGGTTGCCTACTTTCTAATTGAATTAATAGCTAAGTTGGGTAAAAGCTCCAGCAAAGCATAGCATGTTATAGAAGATTAACAGGAGTATCTTTTGTGATATAAAATTGCGGTCTTTATGGTGGATTATGGAATTACATCGCAACAATTTAAAACGTTCAAGTTTGTTCTTACGTAAACTTAGAATCTCATATGTTGTTCTTTATGTGGTAAATCTTTATTTTCCAGAACTGCAGCAATTCGTAGCACTTCTTCTAAGAAAAATGTGATTGCATTTGCATCTAGTTACGTAACCTTTCGTATAAATCAACGTCGCAACGTAGCTTTCAAGGTGCGCTTACAAAATATTTCCACAACAATTCTTAGATGCAAATGATGCAACAATCTTTCCAGTCAGTAATGTTTCGAAACGTACCAAAACAAGACGTAAGAGTAACGTGCATTTCGCGCGGAGAAAGAAATGAAAACGTGTATTTGATTGGAAATCGGTAATTCGAATATATTTCCACAAAACTGTAACAAACGTATTTCTGCTCTTGACGAAGAACTGGTTAGAAACTGGAGCTATGCCACTGCTGTATATGTACAACATACATAAAACTGCAGCACAGAGATGCATGCATACGTGAAAGAAGATTATCGAATAATTTGACCTCAAATCGCATTCGCGAAAATCGATATTCGTAATACTGCGAGGCTAAAGTAACAAATCGCTTTTTTGCTTTCATTCGTTCGTGGCTTTGTTCTATTTTTAGCACGCTATTCGTTATCGACGAAGTTCCTGTTTGTTGCATCGTTACAATTAAATCCGTAATGAAGTCGTTAAAATCAAATTACTGAACTGATGTATTTTTAAGTGTTTAGAGGTTGTTATTAAGGTTGATTCTGATCGGAATATAAAATTAAATATGTATTATAACTAGCGTTGGTAGTTTTAGACGACATCGCATTACTAGACGTGAAGTTGACAAAACAAAGTTTGATAGGATTTAATTTAACGGCTAACACTTGTTCGAAGTTTAAGACATTAATTCGAAGAAGTAATACTGCCAATATGATGTATAGGTATACGTGTCCTGTTCAGAATAGAAATACTTTTGAAAATGTTTTTGTAAGGTAATATTTTGTTTGCTCCTATTCTACTCATGCACTCAGGTAGGTAATTTAAGAGTATCTTTGAAGAACACAATCCAAAAGTCTTATATGATACTGCCACACAACACCTTTCACTCATTAGATTGATCATGTTACGCCCTGTACGACAGATACAGCTTCGTTATGCTGAAACGACTTTTCTCTTCATCCTCAACATTCATCCTAAGTAATCAGGGAACGAAATAGTTTTTTGTTAAGGATCTATGACTTCTTTAGTACACGAACGCCCAAAGAGTAGTAATAGCTGCTGAACAATTTTTTGCAGATTATGATTATCTCAAATGTAGCAGGCTTATTTGTTGACATAATTTGATAAAATTTTTCGGCAAAAAACCTGAACAACTGATTCATTCAGCAGAATATATTATGTAAACGATGGTTTTCATTCTTGTTCGAGTTGGGTTCCAGAAATGGTCTGACTCTAACCCAATTGCTGCATCAATTATCACTGCTTTTCTGCGACAGTACGTTCAACCATGGCGATAATCTTTTTATCCGGTAGGGTGCATGGAACCTATCTATTGATCAATGCTATCTGCTCAATAATCCACGGATACGGACTGATATGTTAACAGTAAAATGTGCAATGCTGTCTTTGAGTTAGAAGAGAGTCTCGATTTTTGTAAGCACTGTTGTTCTTCCAACCTCTCCATGATGAAATTACAAATCATGCTGAGAATAAATGGTACTTGAGTTATAATTCATTTAGTATAATTTGTATTCACAAGTACTGCGTACTAAATAAACACATGCATCGCATGGCCCTCGTAAACTCTCCCCTGTGTAGAAACTGTGAGAGTGCGGAGGAAACTCCAGTCCATCTCTTTGCTGACTGCCCAACAGCGAACAGGGAGGGAAGGATATAATTTCGGGTCGATCGATTAGATGATCACGGAGTAAGTCAGTTAGCTCTTGACCAAGTTGAGGACTTCTTTGTCCGAGTGCAACCTGGTCGATAGGACTAAAACGGTATGGGGGTATAATGGATCTCAGTTTTGGTCGAGTTTGTTTTTCTATTCGAAGCTATCATTTCTGTATATTTGGCTGCATTCATTGTACCATCTAAGACTAAAATGCCACCGACTCCTTTGGCAATAATACATTCCCATACCATTATATATTTTGAAGGCTTTGAGAGTACGAAGAAGGCATTCATCGCTAAATCTTTCATTAGCTCTTCACTTCACTGTAATGCTACCATCTACTCCAGAAAGATTAAATTTCAATTGATCTGAGAAGATCATTTGTTTTTAATTGCGTGGATGTCTAAGTAACTCTTTCTCATGCCCATACAAGTTTTTTAATTTTCATGGTGGATGTTAACAGCGGTTTTTTCGTAGGCTGACAATTCGCGTTTCTTCTAATTCTCTTTCTGTAATTGCTGCACTTTTAAAACGATTTAAGCACGTTTTAAAAGCTTAAGAAGCTTATACGTCGTATTTCTATATTATCCTGTTCAGTTGTGTTTGTTTTCTCCCGGTAGGCTTCAGCGGAATAATGCGTCCAGTCTGCTTTTAAGTCGTAACAAATTTTCCAACAGATGCTTCTCCATCATTACTAGCATTCTTACTGTTTTTCCATTGCGAATCTCATTTTGAAATAGTAAATTAACGCACTTCAAAGTTTAAACCTCAACAACGTCAGCTGTGGAACCGTCAACCGTCACTTGTAAAACTTGAAGATTTATTTCAAGGCTAAATCAGTTTGATAATATATATTAGAAGCCACTAAAGCTAGAAATACTGTCTTTGTTCCTAATTGTATCGTAATTTCAAGCAATGTTTAAAAAAATTGCGATAACAGTTAGAATATGTTTTGCCACGAAGAACTGGTAATAATTTCAATACTGTTAAATGCAAAGATATATTATAAAATGAACAGTTTAAAGCTACTCTTGCAAATATGTACTTAAATTAGAATCCAATCACTTCAAATTCAAATTGTATAAATTAGAAACAGCCTAATTTAAATAACCGGAAGCAATTTACTTCATTACTAAATCTAGAATAAATAGGGTTGTTTGTCTGGTTAAAATTGATCGTTTCTTTAATGTCTACATGAAAAATTACTTGGAGAGATAATTACCATTACACATTTTCTACGGGAGATTAAATTTATCTTAAATTGTCGCCCTGATCCACCCTTATTTAGAGCGTCGAAATTTTCCAAGAGGTTGCACCTTCTTAACCAAAAAGGTTTCAAGTTGTGAAGGGGTGAATGTCGGCTTTTTGATGTCTAAAGGAGTGCGATCGTTATCGCATTCCACAAAAGAATAATTACATTAAAGTAGAAGAGAATTAGATTATTAAAAAAATGCTCGATCATTATAAATCTGGTTTTTAACTTATTTTTTGATTCGATGTTTTAATTTCATTCATTTATTGATTGATTAAGAAATTAATAATTGTGTGTATTTATTCCAGTGTTTAATGTTCGTGATCTGCTTCCAAAATTGAAATTCATCATCATTGTAATAAGGTGAGTAAATTAGTTGAGCTTAGGGTAACTTAGAATAAACGAGATCAATTGTATTACTTTCTATAACCTTAGAGATTAAAGTAAACCGAAAATAATACTTGTTAGTTCTGAAAATCTATTACTTCAGGAAACTTAATAAAGATAGGCAATCGAAGCATGTTTTGCTCATGTTACCTGTGACGTGGATTCTCTGATAGCATCACAAAGTAGGTCATGTATGTGTATTATAGCAGTGTTAGGAGCTAATCGATATCTAAAATGAGATGCTGTTTGGGTAGTATTAACATATGAGAAGAGTTGGTCTTTTGAAAATACGAGAGGAAAAAACGATCTATGTAAAAACGTTTACAGGTTTACAAGAACGTTACTTTGAACTCAATATCGTTTGAGTTGATATCAACAAAAGGTCGTCCTTGATAATGGATCTTCTTTAATAAATTTGCAATTTCTTAAGTGGTCTAGTAAGAAATGGACATGTTGTTCGGTGGTTTTGCCGTACAAGCTTTCTTAAGGTATAAAAAAATCTGATTAAGATCATATACTTCAAAAGGTATGAGTTTTGTTCTTCTTCAAAAAATACTATCGAAACACTCACTGAACAGAAGCTTCTACAGCAGATTTTGGTTGATTAGTTCAAACTCGATGTCACGTTCTAAGTATGAATATCTTTTTTGAACTTCATTATCAATCATATAACGCAAAAAATCTGCAACAAAACTTTTTATTTTGATCAACTCAAGAGTAAATTTTCTTTCTGATAAGCCCGTTATACTTGGAGTTTCATAAAGCATCTGAAACACACAAATTGCTCTCAATGAACACCAGGTTAGCGGTATATACGGTTGATACTCCCACGCCCTCATCGGTATGGGTTTACAGCGTTCGGTAGAGGACATTGTTGAGTGAGTTTGTGGAGGCGTAGCATTAACTCCACAAAATACGAAGCAATATTTGTCTCAAAGAAGTGCAACCAACCATCTTCCTGTCACCTCTTATGGATGAGGTTTATTTTGACTTCGTTGCTACATTGGGAAAATTTTCTGTAAGTTTAAGGATCAATGATTCTAACCTATGGTGCCCTCATTTGATCCAGCACTAAAAAATTGCAAATAAAGCGTTTTAATATGTGGTATGGTCTCCCCATGGTCTTCATTTGGCATATCCTCCAAAACAAACAACTGCAGAACTCTGTATGTCATCTACAGTTGCTTCCTTAAGACATGCAGAAGTTAGCACTGTATTTTGCCAACATTTTGGTATGGTATGGTTTGAAGTATAGAGAAACTGTTTGTCGATATAAAAATGGAAAGACATGGCTAATATCTTCTATTTTACGGAATGAATCAACGTTTTGTTTAAGGTTTCGCGGTGTTACTTCCTAATCTCGTTTTTACCACTAAATTCTTCTTTTTCCTCAACCTCTTAAATAGACAAAATAATGTTTTTTACAAATATAAAAAAGACAAACAATCCTTATGGAAGAAGCAACTTTAGCGAAGATGGCAGATTTCGGTGACAAGTTTGCACAGAATATTAACTTAGGTAGGGGTTGGTGCTTCTCTGGCAGATTCTATGCCCTGTTCATCAAGCATGTTTGTGCTTTGCGACTGATTTCACCGCAAAGATTATATTATCATGCCTCAAAATTTCGACACATTTTTTGACACCTTGTACTGTCAAAACCAGAAAAGTCTGTTACACACAAACGTTTGCCTTAAGGTATCCCTGCTCTAAATAAGCCTTGTTTCGAAAGACACATTTTTTTAAGGAATCGTTCCTTTCAAAATTTCACATTGATCACTACAAGAAATCTAGACCGGAAGATTGGGGTTTTATTCAAACAATTTTGTTTGAGAATTCAATTAAATTTTTCAATTCACTCTATACTAGGTTAAAGATAACATCTATTTATTTTCGTCTCACTTTAGAGATATACCGTATTCGACTGTAGTACGTGGGCGACAAATCTTTTTTTCTCTCATAAATGTAGACATTACACGCCCAAAAATAAAAGTATCTACGCACACATGAGCAGCATATTGAATTCCTCTCCGATATTTTCCTTTTTTTTATTAAGGAACAACCAAAACCTCGATCGAAGAAGAGAGAAAGGAAATAGAGAACAAGATGTTATTTTCGTACTCACTTAAGGGGAGATATCGAAAATTGACAGGAAGATGCATTGATATGTCTGCTCGGTATATTCGCGGGAATTTGCAAATATGTTCTTGCTAGGAATAGGGATTTAGGTGTGTCTCATTCTGGAGATATCGTTAGTTACAGTTTGTATAGACCGTGTATGGAGAATACCGCTAAGAGACTAGAAAGTCAATGCGAGGAGTGTGTAAAATACATGTTCTATATCCTTTTTATGGATTTACTTCCTCTGATGATAATAAAACGAGCTGAGAATTAATTATTTCGTTTTATAAATGTCCTACTTAGTTGTATGTATACATTCTCAACTTTTTTAAATTGGATTTAAATGGCTACAAATTAATCAAAACTAGTATAAAGTAATAAATGATCCATGCATGCACATCTACGCTGAAACGTTTCCTGTAAATCGACAATTGCATATTTCACATTATTGTGCCCTTTATAACTGCATTCTGTGAATACAAAATAGGAAATGGTAGGAAGAATTGAATCAGATGCTCATAACTAGCATGACATCAAACAAGGAAATAGTTTGAACACAGATATTCAGATATTGTACTAATATTTATTGTAAAACATATGTAGATGCTTTCGTTCATGTAAGAAATTTTCTAGAACTAAAACGGAAGTATTGTTGTATTAAAAACTGTTGCCTAAAACAGTATACCTTATTTGTTTAACATTTTTTCACACCATATCAGGACGCGAATTAGTTCTCGTTTAGCAGTCTATACCGACGATACGGTGACGATACTCGTACGATACCTCGTTCAGAAACGATACACTGGTGTGAAGAAGGTTTACAAAGATCGCTGGACGAATTACGCGAATAGGCTCGTAGGTGGGGGTTTGTCATTAATCTCGACAAGTGCATCGCAATCCATTTTTTCGCTCTAAGATTATCATTGGGGGCAGGAACTGTTCTGGAGCACCCAGGTGCAGTATCTTGATATAGTAGTCGACACGAGGCTGACCTGTAGACATAATTTTCAATGGCGGTATCTCGGTTAATTAGGGCACATTCGGCTTTGGCACCAAAATTTGCTGCTTTGATCTCCGGCATTCCTCCGGTAGATACTGACTTACGACGCCCCCACCTAGTACATCACGTGTAAGTCGTAGATAAAGAGGCTCAATGCTTTTCAGAGCAGGGTGCTGTGTACAATTGTGGCAGCACCCTTTGTAACCAAGCCCCCGATTCATAGAGATCTCAAAGTTCCATCCTTGAGTGATCATGGACTAGCGCTGATCAGGAAAACTCTAGAGAAGGTCACGCGGTCGGAGAACCCATTGCTCCAGCATCTCTGGAAGCTGTACCCTCATAGGTCACCACCTCGTGTCGTGAGACGCGGCGTATTCTACACGCACTATTAACAATTTCAACGCCATGGCTAGATGAGCCGATGAGGGTAATTGGAGCCCTCAGAAGTTGATGAATTCAGTGTTTGGAACAATTACACTTAACAATTAACAACAATCTTTAGATGAATGAGTCAAGATGTTTGCTGTTAAGATTTATTTAAAGGCTAAATCCACCATATGACAACATACTTATGGGTGACGTTTGTATCCCCACACGATTGATTCAAGCAGCATGTTCAGTACACCACAAGTGTTACAGTTTTTATATTTCAGTAATTGAATTGTTATTTTTGAAAGGCTGATAGTCGTTGCATAGAATAAAAGTAATTTAAAAAAAGAGTGGCGGATGTCAGACTGATTAGATAGTTCAAACATTAATCATTTTTCATTAAATGCTTTTATTTTTAAGAGTGGTTTTCTTGAGCTTTGATTGAGAAAACGTTAATAATTTCAGAGACCATATATAAATATATACGTGCATTAATTGTTTTTGTTATACGACACCACGAGGAAAACAGCCTGGTTATCTAAATCTTTTAGATAAAGGAAATACACCGTTTGAATGTGTACATATAGACCATCTAGGCCCCTTTATTCGGTCTAAAACTAGAAAGAAGTTTGTGATTGCCTTAGTTGATTGTTACAGTAAATATGTTGTTTTAAAAGCAGTTAGAAATGTCCAGGCAGAACCAACCGTGGAATTTATGTATGAGTTTATGTCTCATTATGGAAAACCAATCAAACTAATATCTGATCGAGGAAGTGCTTTTACAGCGCGAGTATTTGAAGAATTTTGTGACGAGAATCGTATACAGCATATAAAAGTAGCTACTGCCACTCTACGAGCGAATGGACAAGTGGAAAGAATTAATAGTCTAATTGTGTCATGCTTAGCTACTTTAACCGATATCTGTGGATTAAATTGGTGTTCAACGTTGTTTGATGTACAGTGGTCTATTAATAACAGCATCGACAAGATTACCAAAAAGTCACCTGCAGAAATTATTTTTACTTATAAAGTTAAGAGAGTTCTTGAAAATCCCCTAGCAACAGAAATTAACAATATGAATTTCCTTAGAAATGTTGAAACAGAGGAAAAATCCGTAGGTCAATTACTGGAACGGAATAGAAGTAAAATGGAGGAACAGTACAATACGAGTGGTTTTCTTGAGCTTTGACTGAGAAAACGTTAATACAAGTAAGTGTAATCATCCTGTTTTTGTGCACTAGGAACTCATTCTTAATGAGAATTTAGGCATATATGAGACTTTGTCCCTATTTTGTGCCGTTAAATGTCGCAGAAAAAAAAAAGAAGGAACCTTACAAAATTGGATTTTACGCCTGATCATCAACGTACTCTGTTTTGTGCGAAATATTCAGTTTATAGTCGAATTTAAGATCCCTTTTTTTCTTAGATAACATACAGATACAGTTGATCTAGCTAAAAAAACTAGACAGAGACTCGTAAGATCTTCATACCCACTGGTGAGCCGCTTGGTTAGTCTTACCTGAAAAACCTGCTCCTTCAGTAAGACAAAGATGAGCCTAGCATATTTATTATTGTTGGTTATTATGCATCTAACCATCAGTGTAGTGTTTGACTAAGTTTTTATAAAAATCTACTCACCCATCACTTACTGACAGAGAAGCTGTCCACACAGGAAGAAAGAACTCAGGAACTTAAATGCTCAGACCTATTCAGTTTTAATTTAATTTATATATTACTATAACAATAAAAATATCCGAAACTAGCATAGTTACCAGTTGTTTTAAACAATTGAAATCAGTTTCAGAATGCATAAAATCAGTTGTCACTTCAACACTTTCTTTCGTTGTTTTCAGACATTTGTAAATATTTAGGTACACATACATATTATTTATTAGTCGTACAGCGTATTTAGTAAAAATGGTAAAGTCAGAAGGGACTGTTAGTTCCATTATAGGCTATTTTATTACAACAATTATCCATATAATATCATCGAATGTTGTAGTATATAATAGCGCACATTTTACTGTCTTCATCGTAAAACTTTTAGAAACCATAAAATTTTATTGAATCCCTAGTACTTTTCGAAAATGTATTTCAATTCCATGTAATTTTATTTTTATTATTGTGCTACATAGCTCTGTATATACCTCTTACACAATTGGTGTAGCATTACGGAACCATAAAGATGCTCCTGCAGTAAATTTATGCATGTCTATATATGCATATTAGTATACTTATCAAACAATATATGTATTCTTTACAATGCAAATGTATATGTGTGTATACGTATGTAGTTTATAAAATATTCTGCATATTTTTTCGTACTGTTCCTTAATTTTATGTGTACCTTGTTCGGGTGTTATGTCGCGTTTACGCTTACGCTGGGCTTGTAATGAAAAGTATTTGCGGTGGCATAAATAAAATCCATTTCATTTAACGGCAGTAATAAACAATTTTATTGCCGTTGTTGTCGTAACGCGGTCTATAAATTAAGGTATTAATTTAAATTTGCCACGCAGTGGTTTCGATGTTTTTGTACTATGTATAATGCTTTGTAGTATAGGCTCAGAAAGCAGCATTTCTTCTATAATAATAGAAAGTAACATAAATATTAATATGTATCACAGCGGTTGATTTTGAAGGAAATATATGCAGTTAAACACCTTGAAAATGCATTTCTAAAATCGACATATTACTATTAATTACTATTAATACTATTGATATCAAAGCTTAAAGCTTAATTTTTGTTTTAATAAATAAGTTTGCATGAATATCAACTAAAATTCGACGTCATCTGTATATGAATAATAAATAATAATAAAAATAATTTATTTGACATATAATTAATTATTGTTCTTCCTTGTATAAGTTTATTTCAATTTAAACGAGCTGAATCGTGTTCATTGTTTAAACTAAAATAAACTTGTACAAGGAAACTTATGCAATAATTAATTATTTGTCATCACAATACCTTGTAATAGAAATGGATTACAACTCGACCCAAAATAATTTATTTGTTATAGATCACAATGTAACATAGACAATTGTCAAAAATTCTATAAAATATTACCATAATATCAATTTAATATAAAAGATACATAATAATTTCAAAAACAATAGGTTAAAAGATCAATATGACACTTCTCAATTAGATATCTTTTAATTTTTGTAAAATACCGATTTGTATCTGATATATTTCTTATGCTCTCTAACACCCCCTCACATTCGTTGTCCTAGCGTGTGTCTGAGAATAGATAGTTTACTAGCGTTTCTCAACGCAAAACCTTTTTCTTGAATAATCAATAATCTCCTCGTATGAGGACAAGCACCCGAAAACAAAAACTCCATAGCGTAAGAGAAAGTAGACACTGACTTATTTAGTTTATTATCTACGTTGTCTATATTGCCCTCAATTTTTAAATTATGGTTAATGTTAATACCGAAGAAATTCACCGATTGGCACTAAAGGATTGATTTTTACCGTAAAGGAATGTATACAGATTCCGCAGCCAAATCACGGAACCTCACCAGTCCGGTCTTACAACAATTAAGGTTCAATTGATTGATTTCACACTAATCATTCATACGTTTAACATACAGTGCGGTCATAAAGTTTGGAACCAAGCTTATAACCGCATTATTTTACATTTTTAGGAAAAACGCTCGGACAGGTAAATTTTCTTTTTTAGAACGCCATCTTTGGACATACAATTTTTTTCTATGACGTCATTGGTTTTTAGAGTGATGACGTTATCAACCCTTTTTTTTTAAATGGCAACCAAATAGTAATATAAAACAATTGGTATGTTGCATCACAATTTTGTTTAAATAATATAAATTTAGAAAAAAATAAGAAAATTTTATTTTTGTACAAAATTAAAATTAAATTGAAAAAAAATACATCTGAACTTAAATTTATTGTAACAGTTAACGTAAATTTTCAAAATGGACCCCACCAACCAACTGACACTGTCTCAGCCGAGCTTTGCGATCAATAGTAATCTGTGTTATTCGCTCCAGATCAAAACAACAGAAAAAAACAACCAACAAACAAAGCGGATCGTAAAAAGCACATGTACTCATGTTACTATGCAAAAAATCTACAAAAACAAAAACACGCACTTTTTTGCAAGATATTTCTTTATGACATTCTTTCTTCTTTTTATACAAATTATGATGTACAACACTAATATTTTGAAATTGTTTCTATAGCGACAACATTGTTGAATTAGTTACTTTTATTTTTGACGTTAAATTTGTTAGACATTGCGTAAAAATTGTTCATTTTCGCTAATATAAAAAATGGCATATTTATCTGAGCCAGAAAGAATCGAAATTTTAATTATGGTTGGGTATGGGGACAGACAAAGAACGCATGCAGAAGCATGCGAATTGTTTAACCATGAACATCCTGATAGACCTTCAATGGCCAGGTCTACGGTGACAAAACTAGTTGGAAAGTTTACCGAAACTGGATCCGTAAAAGATCGACCACGGCAAGGTAGACCTTAAGTAGGTGAAGATGTGAAATTAAATGTGCTTCTAGAAGCAGAAGAAAGGCATCACGTTTCCACCAGACAACTTGCGTTAGCCAATCAGGTGGCTCACTCATTTGTCGTCAACTTATTTAAAAAAGAACACTATCATCCTTACAAAGTTCAACTTGTACAGAAATTACATGAGGATGACGAAGATCGTCGACTGCAGTTCTGTGAAGACGTAATGTTACGTTGTGACCAAAATGCAAATTGATTGGAAAACATCGTCTTCTCTGATGAAGCTACGTTCTACCTAAATGGATTTGTTCACCGCCATAATTGCAGATATTGGTCGCAGACCAATCCGCATTGGACTCAAGCGTGTCATACTCAGCGCAGAGGAAAAGTTAACGTATGGGTTGGAATGATTGGACGACGCATTTTAGGACCATATTTTTTTGAAGGAAATTTGACTGCTGTGCAATATTTAGAATTTTTAAGATTTGAACTGGTTCCAGTGCTCGCTGTTATGTTACCAAATCAAGGATGGTGATGTACCCCATCCAAATATTTGGTTTAAACAAGATGGGGCACCTCCCCATTATGGTGTAGAGGTTCGCCACTAGCTTAACGAAATATTTCCTAACGGAGAGGCGCCATATAATGGCCACCTCGTTCTCCTGACCTGACTCCGTTAGACTTTTTTTTGTGGGGTTATTTGAAATCGAAAGTGTATTTTAACAAACCGAACAATTTAGAAGATTTAAAATAACGAATTCGCGTAAAAATTACACAAATATCCCCAGACATAATTGAGGCGAGTATACGAAGTGTTTACACTCGGCTGGGACAGTGTCAGTTGGTTGGTGAGGTCCATTTTGAAAATTTACGTTAACTATTACAATAAATTTAAGTTCAGATGTATTTTTTTAATTTAATTTTAATTTTGTACAAAAATAAAATTTTCTTATTTTTTCTAAATTTATATTATTAAAAAAAAATTGTATGTCAAAAGATGGCTTAAAGAAGAAAACTTACCTGTTCGAGCGTTTTTCCTAAAAATGTAAAATAATGCGGTTATAAGCTTGGTTCCAAACTTTATGACCACACTGTATATAGTTTCGATTGGCGATAAATGTGTCATTTGAACACTGACTTACAGTTTTAGTGCGTATATAACAGTGTAAGTCGTTGATGTGGATTAAAAATAAATATGGACCCAAAACTGAACCTTGAGGTATACAGATTGCAGTTGAGCTGCTTCAGACACTGCTGAATGTTCATTCATATCGGCTAGAGTTACATTTGACGCCTTCTAGGTAGATAGGATTGGTCTGTTGAATATCCAGCCCACTACACGATATCTATATCTACCTAGCTTCTCACATAATATTTTATAATTTATGGAATCGAAACCACCGACACCACCCAATGGATACGAATCTATGACTGTGAATTGAAACTGAAAATTGGTTTTTTTTTTAACTTTCGAATAGTTGTAATTTTTATTCAACTCATCATTATTTTTAGAAGCGCAAATAGTGTTTTATAGTTTAAAAACAATTTCTGCCCAAACAATGTATAATTATAGTTATTCTTTTATCGTCTTATAAAGACTAGTCGAATTGATTTGGGGATAGTGTAAGATAATCTGATAGGAACGTTATACGAATGGAATTCAATAATTTTTGAGAACCAGACATTATGCCTACTTTTGTCATATCACAGATGATCTCGAAAAATATTGGCTCTATTTACAAAAAAGAAATTGGGAGAGAAGTATTTTATTTTGATAAATATGACACGACCTATTTAACACTCTGTATATATTTGCATTGCAAAGATAATTTAGGTGGCTATAGAAATGATTACTAAAAAATATAGCAATCAATGAAAAATTTCAAGATCATTCTGTATATTCATAAATAATATTACAATAAGCGTTGTGTCGTATTATATATGTACAGAAAACCTTACATTCCTATCTTTTTAATTAATAACTACGCACAGATTTGTCATTAAATGCTAGCCGGAAAAGATTAATCATTTTTTATTTGTTTCTTCCATTTCTCTGCATTGTTCTTCTGGATACTTGAAGTGGATAGATCTTCGTAATTTCATTGCTATTAACAAGCATATTTGCTTTTTCTCTTTTTATTCCTGTAAGCTATCTGTAAATGGTATTCCGTTAAGAATTTCTGATTTCTGATTATTTATTCTCCGAATTTTAGTAGCTTTTGTTTAGGAAATTGTCGAGATTGTATCTGACTAATGAAAGGTTTAAAGATAAGATCGCTTTAATAATTGGTACAAGTACTCTGTATCCTCTTTTCTGACATGCTCAGGATTGTTTACCATCTAGTTAGTACAAAATTCGTACAATACGTATTCTTTAAAGGACCAAAAAATTGATTTGGAAGGAGATACATATCTTCAATAGTGCATTATCTTTTAGGATCCATGCGAGATATAATTGTCAAATATCAGAGAGATAGGATTTATGGATATAAGTTGATTGTGATCTTTGAAATTCAGTAATAATTGGATTTACTTGGTTGCATCATAACTCCAAGTAGTTTGTTTGGAACTCTCCGTAATTCTGATGTATGTATATTGAAAATATTTTGGCTAACTCTGTGATAATACTCACTATAACTGCCACTTAGCTGATGGCTTACCACATTTAACAGCGAAGTTTTTATACTTCCTGAGACTTTTCCAGTGTTTTTGCCTAACTTTGACATTCTTGACGATCATAAAGGAGATTTCTTTTAATAGTAAATGTTTATTTGAGATCTCACCTACATGATTTTTTCAATTTTTCTTTCAACTTACTGTTAGATTACATTAGATTAGAATATGTATGGGTTGTGGAGGTAATGCTGCCTGCGACCTGTAAGATCAATTCTGAGTACCCTTAATCTTTTATTCACAATTGATCTCCAGATTTGTGAAGAAGTCCAGGATTTTCTTGGGTGTTATAGTTCTAATTTTAGCCGTTTCTATATACGTCTGTTTGAGGTAATGGTGCCTCTGCCTAGCAGTTGCACATAATGTGTTCTGTTGTCTCACTATGTTCCGAACAGAATTCGCATATATCACGGTCCATACCTCAGAGGGTCGTTACCAGTGAATACAGCCGTAATGGTCCTAAGGTCTCTTCTGTTAATCTCCAGCAGAGATTTGGTCCTGATGGCTGAAAAAGATTACGTGATTTTTTCTTCACTATCCCACTGTTCGTAATGGGCTCTTATATGACTTTTGATGAGACAACAAAATGGCTCTAGTGCAATATATCAGAACGCCGCGCCTTTCTTTGCAAGACTATCGGCAGTTTTGTTGCCCGCACCGCTCTAGTGACCTGGTACTCACATCAGTGTGTCCGCGTTTCTTTGGGTGAGAGCATTGAAGATGTATAAATAACCATCTTAAATTCTATTTAAAAATGATGATGATATTTCGTCTGACAAAACCATTAAATTTTAGGATCATTTCGTGGCAAGTTACAATTATTATTAGTTTCTAAAGAAGTTACGAAAGAAACACTCTATACTTCTAACGCTACTTCTAACTTGAAAGGAAACAGAAAGACGCCCCCTTCATTATTTATAAAAAAATACTTTCCGCTGTGTACTTTAATTTAAGGTAGCAAATTTCAATCTTCGACGTAAGTAGGTGGTTTGCGCTCGGAATCTTTCCCTTTGAGTTAATTTTAACCGCTTTATACTCCGAGCAAGTGTCTCCAGCCGTTTCCTACAATGTAATTCGAGAAACGTATAGAAAATGCGCTCTCTCGCCTTTGCTTCACTGGTAGCCTTTTCCCGTCAAATTCGTTTTTCTTATCCGAATGGGATCGTGAGATTCGGGGATAAGCGGATAATTAAATGTAAATTAGAAATGATAGCGTCGGGCGAAAGGCGAAACCAGAGTTAAGGAGGAGATCTTGGCAATGTAAAAGTAGGGGCTTCTGGCGGTAGACCGTGCGTACGTTAAAAGAAAGTTATTGTCATTTTTATTAATGACAATTCATAATTTAAGCGCGAGACCGCTCGCGCACGCGGAGAGATCACTGCTGGTCGGCGTTAGCTGTGTGGGTTTTATTGTTTATCCTCATCCCACCGCTTTTGCCTCTTTTCGTTGTTGACATTTCATTATGCCGACCGAAATTACTCGTTTGTGTGCTGGTTGGGTAGTCGAAACGTTCGCAAAGAATTGTCTACAAGCAGTTTTACTCCGGCGGTAGTTGCCTCTGGTGTAGTACCACGATCGATACGTCAAACGGGCCCCTACTTTGGGTAACGAACGTCTTTATTACGACTCTCAAAGTAGCGATTTGATGGAGCAGTGTAATGGTTTCGAGTATACCATTGCGTTTTAGTTTTATGATTTATGATGGTAATTCGTGCCGCTTTGCATTCACGTAGTTCATATGTATAATTTGTTTTAAAATAAGTTGTTGAGTATGTAAGCTTTATCTGAACCGAATTTTAAGTGATTAGCAGTCTTTAACGAAAAAATAAGTTCTATGTGTTACACTCATTAAAAAATTAGTTTTAGTGCCTTTTGTAGCATTCTTAACTATTATAGATATGATATCAGATGTCACCGGCAGACCCTTTGCTTTCTTTTCCCTTTTCCTCCTAGTCACATTCCTACGTCATGGAGCGTCTGACTTTTATTTGTCGGTCTAGTTCATCGCTCTCATTCATTGCTATAATATTCTTTATCATGCTATGTACTTATGAAAACGTCGACAAATGCCAATATAAAAAACCAATGAGACCTGGGACGTCAAAACCACCTGGTCCTTCTAATGCTTGATCTATTTTCATTGCATTCGCCCGCAGGGTGAATTCCAGCAATATCCTATGAGCACCTATTACAGGCATTTCTTTGGTTTTTATGCTATGTACTGTTTGCAGTTCACTAACCAACATCAACGGCATCATAGTCTCTGGTGTTTCTATGCATCCTAACTCTCTATGAGTCTTTTCTTGCTGTTCATTCCATCGAGTGCTTTGCAAACACGCGGAAAGATCCATGTCCCCAGTCAGGACCACCCATGTGCCTTATCAATCGTTTCGTCCACTGTGTTTTCACTTTTTCCAATTCCAATTTCTGATGCCATTCCTTTAATGTTGTTATTCTGGTTACTGTTTGCGTTATTGTTCGGTCGTTCTGCCTCTTATCGTACAGGTACCATCCTTCTTCGCCCAGAAGGTCAATCGGTATCATCCGTTTGATCATCTGTAAGGTCATCAGTGAAACCATTCTACAAATGGACGCAACTCGGAGTAACGTATTCTTTTGGGATGGATGTGTGTTCATGTGGTTGTCCATCGCTAGCCTGGATGGTAAACTTCGGAAACCAAATTGGAGTTAATGCAATTAGAAGTCTACTGAGTATTTCTAGAAGCTTACTCACGGTACAGAGCAGGCATAGAGGCCCATAGGATCTTGATAGATCAGATTCCTTTCCGCTCTTCAAAGGGAGTACAATTCTTGCCGTTTTCCATTCATCGGGAAATTGCTGAGTCATTCATAATCTTGGTCAATAATTTCGGTGCACATCCAGCCACGATCTTAACTGCTTCCAGCGGTAATCCGTCCAATCCGGGGACTTTGCCGCTCTTTATGCTCAGTTATTCAAATTATTGCAAGCTGTCGATGTCATGTCATATGTTGGTGGGTGGTAGTCCAGTCAATGGCAAGACAAAAGAAATATCAAAAAGCTCAATTGACAATTCTTATCTTTGATATTGGAAAATTGATTTTAAATGACTCTTGATTGTTTTTTTTTGTAATATTAAGCTTTCAGCGGCTACCTTTTGATATTTAGATCATCGTTATATTTATTTTTGACATTAATTATTAATTTACTCCATTATATTTAGTGGTGTTATATGGTTGGCGTTTCTTCCTTTTTTGAGTTGGTTATGCTTGATTTACCGATTCAGGCATATATCTGTCGCAGGCAGATTGAATAATCCGCATTTTTCTCAAAAAGACTAGGCATTATACAATTAATTACAATTAAATAGAATTTAATTTCTAACGACCGCCACTCCCTGAAGATTGAATTATACAAAATGCTGGCGTTTGTACCAACGATTTTTTCAAAATACTTACCTGCAGTTAGGCAAATTGAATAATTACTATTGAATTATGTCATCGATATTGCAAGATATCTTTCTCATATCTTTCAAAACTTCTACAAGCGATGGGCCAGACTTACAAGGATCAATTTCATTTCTAGAGAACCAGTTTTTTATAATGCCAAATTTGGTTCTTATTCTGTACACTCCATTTTCTAGCTCCAGAATCTGGCTGAACAAATTCTGTTTATCTAAAGGACCTCGATCGACTTTAGGGATAGTAAATTTTACGTAAGTACCAACTTTTATCGTTTTAAATTTCTGGGCAGACCATTCAAGCATTTTTTCAGCTGCTCTCTTTTGACCTACATAACTTGATTTTCTTTCTTCGATTATTCTTTTTTCTTGATGGAACAGAGTGCATGATAAATTAGATCCGTCTCTACAACCACCGCAGTTGTAATGCACCTTTCGTTCACATTCAGAGCAGTTCTCTATATTGCTGCCACTTTCCTTATACACAATGCAGACACCTTCTTGAGACACAGTTTTTTTTTATTATTTGTTAAATTGTCTGGAAATTCTGGGTCTAGCTCTACATCGTTGTTTATGTTATCATCAAGTTCCATTGCAATACTATTTTGTTCATTTTCGGTTTCAGCATTAACATCAAGAATAGTTTCGAGTTCTTCTTTTGAAGTAATTCTGTTTAGTACATCCTTTGGTATTAATATATCTATTTTGTGACCTCTATGTACTTATTTTTTAATTCCTGAAATATTTCTACTTATAAAGTTTAGGATCAGCTCTAAACAAGGCCTTGTGTGGTGTTCGATTAATGACTCTATGGAAAGTCTGCTTGCGACATATCCATACAATTTCCATTGAGTTAATTTATCTTTCTGCCTCACTTGTATTATAGATTTTAATATTTTCCTTGCACTAAATCTGTAGGGAATTTATTGAATTACGTATGAACCTATGAGAAAAAAATTGTAAAATTAAATATTAATCCGTTGCATAGTCGCCTTCCAACGCTGGTCTTTGATACACTCTGTGATTAAAAGCACATCATTTCAATATAGGCAAGCACTTAGCTTCCTTAATTGCAGGTAGAAATGTTGATTTATTCTAGTATGCAACCTGACTCGTTTATATCTATCTCTTTCCTGTTCGTTTCTTTATTGGATGACTTTCTTACTATTCCGCACCATTAGAAACAGTGTTTCTCCGTCTGTTCCGTAGACAACCACCAATGGTAAGGTGTAAGTTGCCAGAAAAGCGATCTTATCATTCCGTGCACGTAGTTTTTCCGCAGTTGCTTCTCTATAAATTACTACACGGGACGCAAGTTTTCCAGGTTAATTCTTTCTTTTTGCCTTCATACGTGATGAGCCTGTGCCTGAGTTATCATTTAGTTCGATGTATAAACCGTTTTCGTCTCTTTTTTTTTTTTAGCGACCGCGATAGTCCATTATTTCTAGGCGAAAGCTTTCAATAAAACATCCTCCCTAAGCTTTGAGATAGTAGGGTGCGCTACTCTAGCATTCGACTTCTGCGATCATGCCCTTATGACATTAAACCCCTGAATGCGGTGTGCCCAAAATGGCGAATTCCAGATCTAACGCAAAGGGTGGAAGGAAGATGTAAAGGGATGTAAAGAGAGAGGAGAGAGAAAGGAAAGGAGTCCGGGTGTATTTATCGATGGCGCAAAAAGTAAAACTTTTAACTCGATTTACGGACGACGTTGTGATGGGTTTTCCTTTGGATGGTGTGGTGGGAGTTGCAGGGTGAATTTCCCTCGACTTCGTCTTCTTTTTTTTTTGAAGATTAATCTATATTCACGGAATGTTCTCTCGAGTAATCTGTTAGAGTATGTTGTGCTAAAGAGCGTTTGACTTCTAAAAAGGTGATTTATAGCTAACTAGCGCTTTCACATAACAACTCGTTTCCTTTGTGATACGGTGGAAGGCAGATTTACGCGGGTTTCGGTAATTGGTGCGATTGGCTGTAAACAAATTTCGAATTCGATAGAATACAGTTAAGTTATCGCGCATTTCCCAACAGGGCAACTACTAATGAAAGCTTTATCGCTTCGAGTTTTTTTCTTCATAATTAAGATTGGATGTTTTGAAGATAAAAAGACAAATTTAATTTGTCCGCACTCTAATAGTCCAATCAGCGTTGATCCTTTAAGTTACTACATATATGTAATGATACCTGTATATTAAACAATAATTATGTTATTTTACTGATGTTAAAGTTTATTTCCATTTATAGTAAAATATCTATTGTCAAGTCTCAACGATTAAAATTGTAGTAAAGTTTTAAACGATAAGAGCGCTGGTCTTTCTACTTATATCACAGATAATATACACATACGTAACTTCTTATACATCACTAATAAAGAACGTTAATGCTGTGCTTTATCTCAGGCAGCGTAATACGCTATATTTCCTACAATATAATCCTCAACAAAGTGCTATCGTCAGGAAAAGTTTTATTTATATTAAAGGATGAGTTTACCGCAAGGGATTTGTTTGAGTATGTTGACTGTATGCTCTTCTCTCGTGTTACCGCACATAACTCCATCGAAGTTAAGCTCCCCCACAACCCGTATAACCTTAAAATATAAGGAACAAGCTACTTACGAGACGCCGTAGAACGTACGGGAGAGACAAACAAAAATTAGTCATCTAAAACGAAGTTAATGCACAAACTCCTTGCGGCAATTTCTTATATTTTACGATTATCTATGCGGGGATTTTCATTTTGCCGTGTTTCAAGACACAGTGGGTACTTTACTGCCAACTGGTTACCAATAAATCTCTTACGCTAACCCCACTAGAAAGACTGTAAAACTCCAAACGAAACGTACCGAAAAGAAAATAACTGACAAATACGGGTAAATATTTTACGGTTGCAAATTTTTTGGTGTAAACCTACTTTCGCAAAATCTCATTATTTATACGGCTCCTATATAGCGTTAAGGAAAGGAAAAGAGTACCTTACCTTGTGATGTGTTCGCTTTGTTTCTTGGCGAGGTTCTCAGTACATGCCTTTAAGTGATTAGTCCATTTACTTTCCAAAGTAGGTCATGAGTGTACTTTTTCCGGCTTAAATGAGGACCCTTTGACCCCAAGTTATGAGCAAGTGGGTTTTAGGTATACTATTATTCCAAATTGAATGTTAAAACATACATACCACGGGCACTAATGGGATTGGGAAATTTATTATTTAGCGACTGTAATGATGAACATTACAATAATAGGTATAACATGTTGTACTAACATTTATAGGTTCATTAGAGGATAATTAGCTGATAGTATTGAGAACGACAAGTAGAATTGTTCATTGTTGACACTGAATAGAGTTGTTGTGTACTGGCTGCAAACTTTGGTATGGTGAAATCGAACACACGTTTCGTTAATAAAACAAAAGGTGTTGATTGGTATTTACACTTTCTTTGGTGATGTCGTTTCTGGATTAATTGTTCGATTAAAACAAGAACGATAATCTAATTTTAATTTATGTTAACTTGATTTAATACTTGATATTTCTTCGCCTGATTATCATGATAACTGGCATTTTTTAGGCATTAGATTTCTATAGTATTTATACAGCATTTAATAATTCTGTAACTAGGTTTAGTGGTGGATTTTTAGGTTGCTTACATTGTTTTGCGCGCCAATTTGGGGACAGTCTTGACATCATGAAGGTATTGTGTAACTGATTTCATCAGATGTGCATGGCCATTATTATTTCCAATGATATGGCGGATGTATTAGTTTGTATTCATTTCTAAACACAGTAAAACCTCTAAATAGCGGCCACTAAAAAAATCAAAATTGGTGGCCGTTATTGAAAGAAGGCCGCAAAAGCCAGGTGATGGATATTACTCACTCCAAATTCTAAGTAAATATTTTCACATGATAGCTATTATTTTTCTTTTGGAAATAAAAGTCATTTGGACGTTATTTTAAATGATTTAATTTAAACTTAAAATACAGAATACAGAAACACATAAGTATGTATATAACTAAACTAAATGTGTATACATTTTGTTTTGCGTTCATTGGTAATATGTATAAATATACGCTTACATAGACTGCTTTTATTTGTTGACAAAAAATGCTTCAATTTTTGTTTGTTAAAAAAAAAAAAATTTACTTAGATTTGTACATTTCATTTTCACATTTGTGTAAAATTTTTGAAATGCCCATAACCATGTCACCATTATTGTTACACAGGAAGTTACTCTGTATTTCTCTTAATTTTTCGCACACTTCGCCCATATTTGACAAAGCTGATTTTGGATCTTCAAACTCTTCTATCTCGTTGTTATCGGAATCATCATCATTATTGCATAGTTCTTCAACACAATTTCTGCTATACTAAAATCAGGATTCTCTGTAGGTTCATCATTGTCAATTGAAGCAAAGTCGTGTAAACTTGCAAATGCCCCGCCGATTTTTGGAAATAGCTTAGTAATGGGTATTTCGTCCTCCTCGCAAAAATCTTCATTAGATTGAACTACTTCTGCGAATCCAGCTTTGGAAAAACAGTTTGTAATTGTAGATCGAGAAACCTGTGTCCATGCGGCTGCAATCCATATTAGCGCATTTGTTAGATTTATCCTTTTTTGCCGAATCTTCAACGTCACAATCACTCTCAATGAACGTTAATAGTCGTGTGATCAAAAAACTGCGGTATATCATCTTAAAATTGTGAATTATGCGTTGATAACACGGCTGACAATACGACGTAGTGTTTGGAGGCAAAAAAATCAATTTGACATTTTCTAGCAAACCCTTAAGGTGTGAAGTTGCATTATCCAGAAATAGAAGCACCTTTCGATTTTGTTTGTTCATTTTCATGTCAAATTGAAGCCATTTTGTCATAAGATCTGATGTCATCCAAGAATTTTCGTTATGTACTCACCCTAAAGATAATTTTTCGATATGATTACCCTTAAAACACCGAGGATTTTTACTTTTTCCAATAACTAAAGAATTTTCTTTGTCGCCTTCCATATTTGCGCAGAGTAAAATAGTTAACCGTTGTTTTGCTGATTTTTTTCCATTACATTTATCGTATTTTAATGCAAAAGTTTTATTTGGCATGGCTCGATAATACAAACCTGTTTCGGCAACATTAAATGTATCCTTCGGGGAATAATCTTTTAAAATTAATGGTAATTTAGAGTTCCATGCTTCTACATCTTCCACATTTACTTCGGCGGACTCACCACAAATTGATTTAAAAGTGATATTGTGCCTTCGACAGAAACAACCAACCATTTGAAGCAGCGAAATTTTCGATGTTTAAATTTCTTGCTGTTTATAGCGCCTTTTTTTTAATCAATGATCCAGATATGGGAACGTTTTTATTTCTAGCCATGCAGAACCACTTATACACAACTTGATCCACTACTACTCCACCCGTTTTAGGAATTTCCGTTTCTGATTCAAATTAATACCTTCTTCATACATCCTTTTTAATATCACTTTTGTTTTTTAGGATATCGTTAATTTGAGTTTTCGCAACTTCCGCGAACTTAAATTATACTTTTCACTCTCCTCGATAATATCAATTTTGTCTTTGAGTGACGAACGTTTTCTTTTTAGCGCGATATATTCACACACTTCACGAACACAACGATACATTTAAACTGATCGAATAAACAAGTGTTTTCGGAAACTGCGGTCAAAGCCATCAGTTCTATCGTGTTTCACTATAACTAACAATAAAACGCCCTTACAGTTAAATTCTGTGTCCTGGTTTAGACTGAACAACAAATACAAGTAAGAGTAATAAAATTTTCGGATACGAACGACAACCATTATTGAGAGGTAAATTTTATTGCATTTATGCCATAAAATATTGGGATAGTCTGGCCGTGGCCGCTTTGTAAAGGTGGCCGTTATTGCAAGGTATGGAAATACTCATATTGTAGATTTTTGCAATGTTAAATCTGGCCGTTATCACAGGTGGCCGTTTTATACAGGTGGCCGTTAACACACGTTTTACTGTATGTAGTACTTAGCAAAACTTTTCCAAACAATTCTGGCCTATATCATGATTGAACCACTGGAAAAGGTCACGTTTCCTACACACTTATCTTGTGATCATTTTTTGAGCGGTTATAATAAACAATTTTTAGAAACCAGTTTAAATAAAATTTTCACTTTTTCATGAATAATTGTTACCCTTTATTGCGAAAGTTAATTTTGTAAATAGGATTTAATTTATAATCCTGCCATTTTGACCCCTGAAAGTCAGCTCTACTATTCCGATATTCTTCTGGCCATTGCGCTCTTAATTAACGCCTAATGTGAAGCTGATCGTATGCAAAATTCGAACAAAAAATAATTGTCTATTAATTATCACAGTATGTGTTTTTTGTGTCATAGAAACTCAGCACGGTCAACTGAAATGTATAGAAACACCCAAATGGTCGGCAAATTGGCCAAACTAAAGCAAAAATTACAAACTTGTGGCAGCTTTTCCTGCATTTCTATCCGTAGGTAAAACGGAAACAGAGAATTTCGGAATGAAGCCATCATATTAGCATTAGCTTTTAAAATTTCGAAAAAAAAGTTCAGAACGTGAAAATTCAATTAGTTTAAGGTTTTGCACCTGGCAACTAATCGAACATACAGAAAATATTTATAACACAATTTGGACAGATAAATGTAATTTTACGGAAAATTGAGATTCCAATTGACATAATGTTTACATATTTATACGAATTATCATGGAATATTAGACAAAGTCTTTGGTACGAGCAAGATGGGCTTCCTGCACCTAATCCTCACATGGTAAGTAACATTCTTCAAACAATATTTGGCATCTGGCATATTGCCAGTCAAGGTTCTATTTGTTGGCTACCTACATCTCCGGGATTTATGAAAGCTAAGATATCTCAAACAACTCTGCAAGAGATAGTATTTTAAATGCTGTTAATCAAATAACTCCAGATATGTTGGGAAACGCAGAAGCAAGTATAACTCGGAGATGTCATTTTTGTTAACAGGAAAATGGTAGACTTTTAGATCACTTGAACGAGGTACATCTCTTTCACATTCGTAAAGTTCAGTTTCTGATGTATTTTTATATTTTGTGTTTAAATATAGACATAAGCTATCCAAAGTTGAAGGTGTTTTGTAGATAGTTGATTGGCCCAGACATTTCCTTTCAATAATAGATACGACTTGTAAAAATAAACTTATCTAGTCTTTTATTGTCTTCAACTAAGTTTCTATACGTGGGCTTCAAAAATTTAGACACTAACTGTGCACATTTTTACTAAATCTTTTTTTTTCAATTCATTCTTAAATGTTCTTTTAAAGAGATTTATTTACAAGGCATCTATTAGTTCTTCTGTTAAAAAATTCGCTGCAAAAAATGTAAACATAGGTAACAACTGTTTGAAACCATTTTAATAAGGCACATAAACATTCAATTCGAAATTCAGTCAATTTCTAGAATATCCATATGTGTAGCTTTTAATCTATGTGTTATAGATCTGTAATTTATAACATTTACTATTGCCTGTCGTTGTTCAATAAGCCACACAAATATGTAGTGTATGGAGTGCCACCTGGTAACCACATGTTGAATTAATATGTATTGAACGAGATTTAGTTGTTGATGGCTATGTTTTGTACACTGGAGTAATTAAAGTATCCCACTACTGCACCACACTTTTTTATAATTTTGTCAGGTACAGGAGCTATGATTTTATTATTTATTTTTTAGTCTAAAAAATGTTCTCCAAATTTTTCCTAAATTTGACTAAAGGACATCTATTTTATACCATAAACTATTGCGATTATAGACCAATCTGTATTTTGAATAGATAGTATGCTGCCTCGTGATGGCACATGAAATAAAATGAATCATTTTAGCTAAAATTTGCTAGTTTGCTAAAAGTTGTACATCTAGTATTTCCGTATATTTATAAAAAGCCTTTGATCGTGTCGATTCTGCCATTTTATTTAAAAAAAGTAGTATCTTATGGGCCTTAGAGGTAAGACATATGATTGGTTCGAGTAGTGGGTGGGAAGAAGACAATTTTATAGGTTGGTTTAGTTAATGGTAAAAAAATCACGTCAGGGTGGTGTGTGAATCCACTCGCCGTTCCTCAGGGCTCGATATTAGGACCACTTAACTTTTTTAATCAATAAATCTTTTGAGCAAGGTGAGTTTCCTAACTTACTAAAAAAGACTAAATTAATTCCTATTTTTAAAAGGGGTGACAGGTCGCTACCAGAAAATTTCCGCCCTGTAGCTCTCACGTCGTCTTTTTAAAAAATATTTGAATATTGTTTTTTAAACACGTTACAGACATTTTTGTCTTACTTTAATATAATTTCAAATTGCCAACACGGTTTTAGGAAAAATGTTTCTACTTCTACTGCTTTAAATACTTTTATTAATGGAATCATGACCTCTATTGAAAATGGTACCTATCCTGTGGGAATTTTTTTGGATCTAAGTAAGGCGTTTGATTGTGTTTCTCACGACCTTCTTTTAAACAAACTACAAGCGTATGGAATCAGAGGGAATGCTTTAAATTGGATTGAGTCTTTTTTGCGAAACCGAACTCAGTACATCAATATTTTGTACAACAAACGTGCTGCTGTTGGGAGTGTTTCTTTGCCTAATAACATTGGAGTACCACAAGGATCTATTTTAGGTCCGTACTTTTTTTATTGTTTATCAATGATTTTCCTTTGACATTGCACAATGCTTCAATCACTTTGTATGCGGATGACGTTGCTTTACTAGCAACAGATAAAACCGAAGATATTTTGGTTGAGACTTGTTATAACTTGTTGAGTGATGCATCTGAGTGGTTCTCTATGAATAGGCTTCTTGTTAATGATAAGAAAAGCATTTATTTACGTTTTCATCCCTATCAGCTTCAGCCCACCCCGGATTTTTATTTGGATTTGTCACTGGGCGGCAACCAGCTTTCCAACGCGAGCTCTACCAAATTTTTGGGAATGTGGGTAGATCAGTCTCTGAATTGGAAGGCTCATTGTGAAAGTCTACTACCCAAATTAAACTCAATTTGTTTTTTATTCCGTAACTTAAGGACGATGTTAACGCGTCAACAGATGATTGGTGTATATTATGCTTATGTTCATAGCAGACTCTTTTACGGAATCATATTTTGGGGAAATTCAACCATGTGTAAAGATGTCTTTATTAGCCAGAAACGTGTTATCCGTTGTATATCAGGTCTAGAAGCTTTGGAGTCTTGTAAACCTGCATTTATCACATATAAATTATTAACTTTGCCATGTATTTTTATTCTCGAACTTGCTCTTTATGCCTATGATAATTTCAATAGATTTCCACATAATAAAGACAAACATGATTACAATACCAGATGTAGAGATGACATAGCCACACCTCGGTCTAGATTAACTTTATTTCAGCAGTCCCCACAGGTTCTAGCTATTAAAATATTTAATAAAATTCCCAAACATTGGAAAAGTTTAACCCGTCTGCGCTTTAAACACCACGTACGTGATTACTTAGTTGAGAATGCCTTTTATTCCTTACAGGAATACTTCAATTTTAGCATTACTTGAGACGCTATGTAATTCTAAGTCTAAGGTTTCTTGCTCTTAATGTTATTACGGCCACTACTTTTACTAGGTGTTGTTATTATAATTATTATACTACTTTTGCTACTGTTGTTGCTGTTACTATTACTAAGTATTGTTATTATAACCATTGTTGTTATTATAACTATTATTATACTTTTACTATTGCTATTACCAATACCATTTCATTATAATTATTGTACTACTTTTGCTACTGTTGTTGCTGTCATCATTACTAAGTATTGTTATTATAACTATTATTATACTTTTACTATTGCTATTACCAATACAATTTCATTATAATTATTATGCTACTTTTGCTATTGTTGTTGCTGTCATCATTACTAAGTATTGTTATTATATCCATTGTTGTTTTTTTTTGTTAATGTGTGGTGGGTGCTTAGTTGCAGTGACTCCGCAAGCTGTATTACTTGTCTGGCTATCACTGCAACTCTTGCGGTGTAGTTTAGTGTGTGTAAGCTGTGTTTAAATGGCTTTGTGACAGCATCATATCGCCTTTTATGATGCCGCGCTGTTAATCACTTTGCTCCCAACAGCGAATGGCAAGTCGATCCGGGATTAAACTCTCTGAAAAAATGTCACCCTCCCTCCAGAGAATTGAACCCCGGCACCTATCGTCCTCTCACAACAATAGTCAGCCGCCTAACCACTGCGGCCATCGACCCGTTATTATAACTATTATTACACTTTTACTATTGCTATTAGCAATACCATTTCATTTTAATTATTGTACTACTTTTGCTATTGTTGTTGCTGTTATCATTACTAAGTATTGTTATTATAACCATTTTTTTTTTAGTTTAGCAGCAGTGGTCAGGAATTGGAGCGATTGGTTGTTCAGGACTGCTCACACTCAGAATTTCGAACGAATGATCCATGGCAATTTGTAATAATTGCGGATTACCTTTGGCACAAAACTAGAACAGATGATCAAAAATATAAATACAAGTTGGGATAAATGAGAAAAAAATTGCTGTGCATGCAAAAATAGGGAGCTTGTAGGTACAATTCGCTTCTTTAAAACACTCTAAAACTCCAACCTGGATCATTGGCGTATTCTGTAATGCTTACAAAGTTCTCCTTTCTACAGATAGATAGTGTTTTAAAATCTTGACAAGGGTTTTCTGAACTGGTAATAATAGCGACTGCTTTTCTAAGATTTCTGCTTTTAATAAAAAACAATAATTTACTACAACATATATTTCATAACTGACCAATTACTCCCTGATGTAGTTGAGTATAATTGGACGATTATATTAATCAAATTTTGAATTCTCCGCTAACATTTAGTCGCAACTCATTATTCATTTTACCCTTTAGAGTAATATGATTCGCTTATGGACCAAAAAGTATTATTCGCATTAGAAATGATAAAGTGTAATTCTCGCCCGTCCATCGGCTCAAATGAAATATATTTGTCCATAAATCTCGGCTCCCGAAACTCCTTCTTCGTCGCCGTCGAGAGATACGAAATTAACTCGACTTCCACTTATCTTGGCGGTAATAAATGTCAAGTTTGGAAAGCAACGGACCAGTTCGAAATATCAAAAAGAATTATCTAATCCTCAGCATAATATGTTGCACATATATAACGATTAGACCGTAGAGAGGTATATACTATAACTAGGATTTCCGCGAAACTTTTAACTTGAGACCATATGCGATCAATCAATATTATCCGAAAGTTAAGTCAAACAAACGCCGATACAAAGTTCGTGCGAGATACACAACCCATCCCAACAGGATGTAACAACACCAGCACACAAATCTATATATAAAATCGTGAACTGCTAAGTCGGCATGTTACACTGTTTCTACTTGACACCACTCCTTGTTCTCCAATACATCATAGCGATAATAGAAATATATATATCATAGCACTGGTTACAGTATATACGACCGGTCATATTTTATGTCATTTACTAGAAATTTGAACACATACATGAAATACATGTTTAAGATATATACATGTATATAATGTGTGATTACATCTAACATACTAAAGGATTGTGCTTTAGATAAGTCTCATAGAAGAGTACGTTTGGAAGACATAAAAGTTGGAATTATAAAAATGGTCCTGTAAGGAGATCCTTATACGAATGTCTTAGTGTAATAGTTAAATATGCACGTCATCTAGATTCAACGCTTGCATATGTACCAGACTTCAAAGGCGGTGCTCGAGCTCTTGTCTTGATTAGATTCTTCGAAAAAGATTTACATCTATGTTGAGGACGTCCGCCTACTCAAGAGCCCCACCGTCAAATATCTTGGTATGACGTTGGACTCCATTTTCACACTAAGACATTACTTCTCTGAAGTCTTTGCTAGATCGAGCGTAACTCAGGTTCTATGCAGCAGAAGCCAGCTGAGTTTAAAAATAAAACTCTTGGTTTACACCCCATTTTTGAGACCACTTAATCTCCCCTCTTTTAGTTTGATACATCTCCACTACGTTGTGATGCCCCATTTCCACTCTCCCTTTTTGCATCTATTTCTTTTCTTTTTTTTAAATGGTTACAACCTTATCCAAGATTCCGTCTAACCCCACACATTTCTATTGATGCTAAAATTCCTACCGTTACACAGCAGTGAAGGTCCCGTATAATATGGAGGAATAAAGGGATAAAGAGCTTGGAGTCCTCTACCTAGCGAAAAAGAAGGAGGATCTTACTAGACGACAATAGACCACCTTTTCTTTCTATTCAAATATAAAATAAATTATGCAAATTGATGCAAAATTCAAACAGGAAATACGACACCGTTTCATTGGAAAGTCCTAGGTACTCTTAAGAAAGTTTAAGAGAGTTGAATAGTCAATTAAGTTAGTATTTCCGCAATAATATGTTATGATATTCAAGTACATTAATATTTAAAATTGAGCGGAATAGTAAATGTAATTGTAAACATTTGGAAAAACGTGTGTGTAATATTTAAACGTAGGAAGAAACTTTCAGGCGTCTTTTGCTCTACGAAGCGTTTTTTTGCTGATTCCATTTTATAAATTTGTTTTGGGGGATGCCGCTCAGACGTGTTTGTACAGTTGGTAACTTTTTTAATGGGACATGTGCCGAATATGGGAGTGACGCTAAACGTGACGTATTGACTAGATGCAAACACAGGCTGTGGTGGGTCTTTTAGCTACTAGGTGAATGATATTTTTGAGAAAATGTTTTACTTGTAAAACTGGGATCTAAGCTCTAAATAGAAGGAAAAATAATTTAATTTGAAAACGGATATGTATAATAGTAGTAATGTAACGAAAATAATAATTCTCCCACCTCTTGGGGGACAACAAACTATATTATTGTGTTGAACTTAGTACTGACAAATATCCAGGTTTTCATATTAACAAGAACAATAATTTACAGATAATTACGTTAAAATCAGATAAGTGTAGTACAATCCTTATCGTAAACGCTATAACAGCAAAATGTTTGAATTACTAAATGGTAGAAAGCCATATATAAATTTAGAAACGGATACTACAAACCCAAAATAACAACTTTATTTTACAAAAAAAACGGAAACATAATATACTGCCTAAAATTTATGTAAACGGCTTTTGTATAAACTTAAAAAAAAACGTTGCTCCTGGCAATTCAAAAACTTCATCGATAAAGTCCCTCCACCAAAAAATCATCTGTTCATCTCTTTGAATACCATTTTTCTCTATATCAACACCCCCATACTATTCTAGACTTTAAAGTTGTAAATAAGGACGAAAATTAAACAGTCCACTGATCTTGTTTACGAAAATTTCATCAAAGCTTTAAATTGGTGCTTGATATCTTCGATAAAGAATGGCATAGAGTTAGTCAAAATACCACCATGGAGAAATCCACTCTGTTGGATATACTTAGATTTCTCTTTCAATCAGCTTATTTGACCTTTGATGGTAATTATTACCAACAAACCTTCGGGACTCTGATGGGTAGTCCATTATCTCCGATTCTTGTTTGTATTGTTATGGATGAACTACTCCTATCATGCGTTCCTAAACTGGATTTCGAAGTTTCTTTTATATTTAAATATTTAGACGACATTATTACTGCCGTTCCGGTTACAAGAACTATTGGATGTCTTTAATTCTTTCCATCACAATCTAAGTTTCACAATAGAATGTGAAACCAATAACTCTATTCCCTTCCTCGATACCCTGGTAATCATAATAACTGGTATTTCGACCTCATCAGGAAGGTATATAAAGTATTACTCCAACCACCCTATGAATATGAAAAGAAATATTATAATTTCTATGAGAAATAGGGTTTTAAAACTGTCGGATGTTTCCTCCAAAAAGAAGAACCTAAATCTACTCTTCGATATATTTTCCAATAACGGAAGGCTACTAAAGAACTTGATTTTCAACACATCCACTGCTGGTATTGGAGATCGACTCACATCACTGTTAAGTATTGTAAGATCCCGTTTATCAACGACCTCTCTCCTAGACCTTCCTCCATTTTCCATCAATTCCCTGTTAGGCTTGTTTACTACAACGTCTTAAAACTGGATAGATTGTTCTCCAAATGTAAAATCCCGACACCCTTGCTGAGGAACTCTAATTTGGTCTATCGTATTCCTTGTGCTGATTGTGAGAAGGTATATATTGATCAGACGTCCCAATATTTGGAGAAACATATTCGACAACATCAACTCTATTGCTTGCATCGTAGTACCAAGACAGCCCTCGCAGATCACCACGTGAATTGCAACCACCAATTTACATTCGATGATGTTTCAATCCTTTCGTTCGAAAGATTCTGGTCTAAACGTCTATTTTTGGAAATGTACCATATCAAACAGCAAGATAATACTCTTAATTTTAACACTGACACTCAAAGTCTAAGTATAATTTACTCTATTACATTTGGATAAAATAATTCATTCTAATACCACTTGACCATCCGGACTTGTATTTTTGAACTTACATGTATACTGATTCTTTTGATTAGTGATGTAGTTTGCATTGCTTGTCGTTTGCACTATACTTAATAACAACGACAGCTGTTTCGCTACACTGTAGCTTCGTCAGGTTGACATACAATAATAACTATCTACATACCCTTGACTCTTATATATAGTGTGTGGTTATTAGGAATTCTAAGAACTAAAATATAAAGAACAATTTCGTGTCTAAAAGTGTCAGGTCAATAATAATAAGTACCTAATAATAAGTACCTAAAACCATTAATCAAAAGACTCTTATTTAGCACCAGTCACAATAATGATAGACATCATAACACTGAACAACGAAATATTATAGAAGAGGTCTTTCATTTTAAAATCCTCTTCATTCCAGAAAAAAACATAAATTGACAAGAATTGGGTATTGTAACCTGTAAACTGCTTTTTTTCCAAAGCTTCCAAAGACTAATAAGATATACATAAGTAACATATCCATTTGGTTGAAGAGCAGACTAACTAATCATAAAAGTGATATAAATATTAAAAAAACTTTGCTTTGGCAAATCAAACATGCCTAATTTTGATACTGCCACTTTCTGCAATTGAATTGAGTTGAATTTTTGGAAATAATAGGAAGGTAGGTAAGCACAATAGATTAGATTAGATTTATAATTGAGAGTAACATTGCACTACGACCTATTGATTTATTATGTCCTCTTACATGAGCTGTAAGTTTTCGGGGTTTGCTCGCTCTTTAAGCTCTCCATCCAGTCTAAGAGCTTTAATAAACTGAAATAGCTGTAATTGTTTTAGAAAAGGTATTTTTTCCTGTGTCTATGACGCCGTTGTCGAGATGATTGGAACGAGTTTTTGTGATAGGTGTGCAGTTAGATGTCAGGTGTTCCGGATTTTCTTCCTCCTCCCCACAGAATCCGCAATCGCTATTGGGTTTTAGACCTATCCTTCTTATGTGTTCCTCAAGGTGACGATGCCCTGCAAGAAAACCTGTGACGATACGTAGTCGTTTTCTATTTAATTCGCAAGGTTTTTGCTCTATAGCTATTGTAGTCTTTAAAGAATATGTTGAAATGCCTCAAACCGGGGAGATTCTTCCGGAGGGATGTTCTGAGCATCCTCTAGGACTAGTTCTCTGCTCCTGTACGTCCATGGCACCTTAAGGTGCTTATTTAATATCCAAATTCAGTATTTTTTGTGACTGTTATTTGCAAAAAGATCTTTTCTGTTGTACATTCTAAGGAGAGCGTGAGAAACTCTTTTCATAAAATTTATAGATTCAGAACCTGACTTAGTTGTTAGAAACGTGGTTTGAATTATTTAGCAATATCGGTGGTTTTAAATCGCTGGGCTATGCGATATCTTATTTTAAATTTTTCCTATTTTATAACTCTTATTTGAAGTATCCTTCTAAATATGATATAGGCGATAAATGTGATTTGTACACATCTGGAACCAAATTTTATAAACCTAAATTTTACGCACGAAAAGCACGGGGTTAACATTTACGAGTTCATTTCATTACCTTTTAGTATTTGGCTTTTATTAAGGTAGTTTAAAATAGGAAATAAAAATATATTGATGTCTACGTGGTACTGCAATAAAATATTATAGCTGGCAATTTCCATAAAATTGAATGATAGATTTTGAAAATGTTTTTAAACACACCTGTGGTTAATAGCATAATTCTGTCTTTTCCTGCACACAAATCGTTTTAGGAATACGTTACAGTATTTCTAATTTAATCAAAAATTCATTACAAAATTAATTTGCTGCAAGGCCATTCATAGCGTATTGTTGTTTGCAAGCGTTTCTTCTACTTGCATTATTTATATTGCGACATCTTCAAAACGTTCTTTTCTAAATCTTGTTATTTCTCACGAGAATTTACGAGGCAATCGCCCGGAACGGACTTGCCGTTGATTTCGTTCGGATTCCGTGGAGGTGTGGGACGAAGTTGGGCCGCATTCAGCGCGCAAATAATAAAGTTTCGAAATTAAAACGCTGCCAAAGTTTCTGTGCGCGTGAAAACTTTCCGAATGTTTGTGTATACGATTTTTATAAAACGCTTTTAAATTAGTTTTCGTGTTTTAATAATAAATTAAAAAGTAATTTATGTGAGGGTATACGTGACGCTGATTTTTACGAAGCGAAATTGTGACAAATTTGCATAGCCGAGAGCTCTAGAGAATTGACCCAGTGTCAGAAAAAACGCCATACTCATCGTTTTGTAATTTTTTATCGTGAGTTACGGCGTTCTTGTACTTTTCAATTTTCTAATGTAAATATTTTTAAGCATATTTTACATTTAAATTCTTCGTTTGCCGTTCCACTTTTCTTGTTTACACGAAGCCGTTTTCTTGGTATTACGTTTTTTTATTGTATTGATTAAATTTCTATTTTCACAGGCTTTTTTATCCTTACTTAAAACTTACTATTTCACACATATTGTAAATAATGTAAATTTGGAATTATTATTATTTTGTGTTGGTTGTTAATCTGATATTTGTTTTTTTTTTAATGTATGGTGGGTGCTAGTTGCCTTGACTTCTTAAGCTATATCGCTTGTATGACTAACGCTGTAACTCTCGCTGTGTAGTTTTGTGTGTGTATAATTGTGTTCAAATGGCTTTGTGACAGCATTATATCGCCTTTATAATGCAATGTCGTTAATCACTTAGCTCCCAACAGAGAATGGTAGGTCGATTAGAATCCAATTCGCCGCGAAAAATGTCACCGTCCTTCCGGAGAATTGAAACCCGGCTCCTGTCGTTCTGCCATAACGATAGTTAGTCACCTAACCACTGCAGCTATCGACTCGATTTAATATAAGTTTCATACGAACTGTAATAGTATGTATGTTACATACTTATCGTCCAGGTACGATTTTAATGATTTTTTTTGGATGGCAACTCAATTTTGCTATTTAAGCTTCTCTCAATTTTCGCTATAAACTAAACAATTTTTTTCCTTGATCGATAACAAATTCCATATTGACCATCATCACGCTTTGAGATCAGAGGTTTATACTTATCATAATACCTTAGAATTGTAGCTTTTGCTGCTAAATTTTAAATTTTCTGAAATTCTACATTTTTGTTTTTAGTCCAACACCAATTTGTCGATCCATGAGTATATTAACCAGTTGTGGGTCCCATAGAGTGTCTCAGATGTACTTAATTTACTAATTTTTTGGTCATGTGTTACACAAAAGAAATGCTTTTTGGCATTAAACGTAAAAAATATTCGGGCTTTACCTAATTTCAAAGATTGTGAAGTGAAACACATTTCACTTTTGTTTTATTTTGTATTGTTTTTTAAGTTTAGGTGCCTCAGTATGTACGTCCTTCTTCAAAGTCATAGGAATCATCCTTGCTGGTTATATCATAAGTTATAGGCATCCATATCCTGTGAAAAAATGTCTCCTATATCTTTGCACTGTGTTGTTTCAATTTTAAAACAGTCTATCTTTTAACTAAATTACTACGTCAGCTTTTTATCGGATATCTCCCTACCACCAACATTGCAAGGAAATAGTTGACATAGTTTAGTTTAGTTTATTTCTGGTAGTGGTATTAGTAGTACAAAATATATACACAATATATTTTGGTCATGACGAGAGTAACATTAACGTAGAACATTAAATACAATTACATAAATGAAACTATACAAGAAAGCGAGGGTAGGAGGGAGGGTTAAGTTGTGTTCACACTCTTGCCAGCACCCCCAGCATTTAAAACTATGTTTATTTAAATTTTTTTTATAGAGAATGGGTTAATTGGCTTTTAAGCTAGTTTTGAATTGTTTAAACTTAGTCATAATTGCTTGAAGCCACTAAACTTAAGTTGTCTACTTTTTAAAATTTTTTCTTTTTGTCGTCCGTTCTTCTTAATTGTTTCTTTTTAGAAACTGTCGCAAAATTAGTTTTCCCATTACATACTTTACATTGTTGCCCTAAGAAAAGACAGTTATCCTTTCTGAAACTAAACATAGTGGAGCAAAAAAATACATTGCTTGTCATTGTTATTTAAGACTAAATTTAAAGAATGACAAACTCATTACTCAGGCTATATGTCTCCCCAATTATTTCCAAAATTTGCGCAATTTTTAGTCACATTGCTCTTTGCTAGTTCCAAGCAGCGATTTTTTTTTGATGCTCTTCATAAGACTTTATAGCCGTATATCTCTACAATTAGATTGTCCAACTAGGTTTTTACCATAAGACAGTAGCTGACAAAGTTAAGCGGCATAGAAAGTACAAATTAGTTTGAAAGCGTTAGTATTGATTCAATTTTTTATAGAAACAAACGCAGATTATGTATTACTCAGACGTGATGTGACTCTTTACCTGCTAGACAAAGGATACGACTGTGACTGCAACAGCCTAGCGTATATAGTGAGGACAGTGAGTTTTTAATAATGCAAAAGAAAATGTATTGAAATTTAAATTTAATTCTTTCTTGACATAATTATCGATTTCGTGTCTGCAGAGAACAAAAGACCTAAGATTGAAGATTACTACTTTTGCATCAATAAAGCAGCAGCAATTAACAACCGTAAGAAAAAAAAACGTGATTATTTAGTGATAGTGATACCTCAAACTAAACCTAACTATATGAAAAATATCAGTCGTTAATTGGCAAAGAAAGCGAACAGAGGCATCAACATACTACCAACAGTAGCTTTCGCAGATGATTTGGTGCGGCATTTAAATATATCCGAATCACAAATGAAAATAGTGAAAGAAGCACGAATGAACATCTTAAACATATAAGACACGATTTCATCCACAAAACAGTGCACCACAACGCATTTTAAAATACCATTATCTCTATTATAATATAATGACAGCCTTGCTTTTAAAACATATGGATTTTATGTTGAGTGTTTGATGTTTTTGTACGTGAAATAGTGTTTATTGTGTTTAGCTTCGTTATCGAGAGATTTAGTAAGGAAATCTTGTTGACCTGATACAGTTTGGTCGAAAATTTCGTTTACTACAATGCTTAAATTTTTATAAGCTTTGAAGATACAAAATAACCCTGGCTCTTGCAGTCTTCAGAGGATGATAAAAGACCGACCAATAGGTTAGATGGCTACTATGCAGGAAACATTGTTGTTTCCAAGAAACAACTGGTCTACAAGATCAACCATCAGTGGAAAAGGAAGCGATTATAATATCACTTCTGCGCGTAAAACAAGAGCTCATATTAAAGCACTGGATGAAAAGTTTTTTGGACGTTTTACGACACAAAATTAACAAAGCTTCATATGTCCCTATGGTACAAGTTTTTATCAATTTTTTAGGAAACCGGAAAGCAGAAAACCGGAAAAATTTAGTAATGCACGTTATAAATTGTGAAGTTGGCTGCAATAAGTCCTGTAAAGTGGACATCTGACATTCTCATTTAAATGTTTGCCTGGAAAATATAGACGACATTAGTGAGAAAAACATTTTAGAAATGGAAAACGGTACCAAAGTGGAAACGTTTTCAATGGCACGTTTCTCATTGTAACAATTTAACGTTAAATTATGTTATATAGAGAAAAATCCAAGCGAAATTAACGTTGACGCGATCATTTAATATTTATTAAATAAAATTTTACCAATGTAGAATAAATTTACATCAAACCATTGTTTATCGCAGCAAATCTATTTCGAATTTATGCTAATACGTTCGTTTTCATTCTCGGAAAACATTGAAACCCATCGCAATGGAAATGTGGAGACAAAAGGGAAATTATAATTATAATACTCACTGTGATACGTATCTTGCAGAAACACCACACATAAACAAGTACCAACAAAATACAAAATCTTGCAGGTGAATTATTATTAGAGTTAATTGTATAATCAGCACACTTGAGTAATTAATTTTGTTCATCCAAGAAGAACATTTCATCAAAATCTCCGTTGGAATAAAGTATGTATCTCTTCCTTTACAATTACGCTTTTGTTTAAAACATGCTTCTAAATTTATCCTACTGAAATTTTCACGCTTGAAAGATTTCCCTAGGTATTCGCATTATTTACGCATTTCGGGGATTACGAGCTTCCACTTACGAACAATAGCTATCTAACACGAGCGTATTTTGGCTTACGCTTGTATCGTTCATGTATTTATTTAATCCGGAACAACAGTTATACTTATTTAGCAAGAATTTTAGCTTTTTGAATATACATATATAAAAGTACAGTCCATTAGCCACAAATTTGTGCAATTTAATTTGAATCAAATTTGGTACACTATTGTCCAATAACACCAAGAAACAGAAATTTTTCTTTGAACCAGATTTTAATTAGGTAAAAACGGTCGAAACGCCGCGCCAATTCCTTTGGCCAATAGCAAATTGTTTTCAGCTTTGAGAATATGTGTATTTTATATTCAGAAATGCGACTCCTCAAACGTCCAAAAACAGCAAAAATTGGATGTAGTATTAGAGCGCATACGTCGGGGCGAGGGTCCCTCTCCTTCCCGCTGGAGGTGATAGGTGAATTCCGATGGCAGATTCTGATTGTACTAGGGCGATTTACCCCACCTAGTTGTTTTCCTGACGATTGGGCAATAATAATTAGCGAGTCGAGAAAGTTCGAAGAGACGTTCTAATACTGCATCCGTGGAGCGTTACGGTTTTTGGTATTTTTCGGGCCGAAGGATCCATATCTCTAAATATAAAGCATACATATTCTGAAAGCTGAGAAAATTTACTATCGGATAAAAGAATTATCGGGGGATTTTAGCCGTTTTTGGCTTGGGATGGCACTTAGCAATTTTTACACCATTTCCTCCCTCGATATATCATATCCAAGTTCTGAGTGCCATCTCAAAGTAAAAATGGCCGCGACAATTCCTTCATTCGATAGCAAATTTTCTCACCTTTCAGAATATGTGTACTTTGTATTCAAAAAGTGTGGCTCCTTCTGCTCAAAATTGGCAAAAACCGAAACTCTACACGGATGCGGGTTATACTGGGGTGACTTACCCCGCAATAATTAGTGAATGGAGAAATTTTGATCAGACACTCTAATACTGTATCCGTATATTTCTTCTTCTGAATTAAAATACGATATCGGTTAAACTATTCCTGAGTCAATCAATGAGGCTCAGATGAATAGCTTGGTTCAATAGATCACCAACATCTGTTGCTTTGTCGTTTTGACTTCCATCAGAATCTGAGTTTTCTTTATATCTCGAATATCACATGATCTGGAAGTTTTGGTATGGAGCAATTCTTGGGAATCTTTGGGACTGGTCTGCTTGTTTGGATTTTGATGTACTGTTTGTTAAGCTAGAAGAAGAGTCTAAGGAGTGGCGTATGTTATTTTTCCATTTAGTCAGAAGCCTGAAATATGATAAACAGATTGTAGGGCTCAGACTCTTGTTTTCTCCCCCAATTTACACCCAAAATAAAATTCATAACATCTTTTCAGTAATGGCGTAAGGTTTCGTCTTTGGGACTTGAGTTTCGCTTCCTCATATATATAATAAAAGATATACCAAGACACACAAAGCACTGTTTAGATCTTTAATTCCATCATAATTACAATACCTTAGGAGCGTTTACATAATAATATTACATGCATCTATGAGCATGAAAACATTAACCTCATACAGCGACTTATCTCAGTTTTAGACAATTGTTTGTAGGATGTTTGGAACATTCAGTGATCTGAATTAAGATATTTCCAAGTGTGTGTTGGAGCTCATATATATGTCTTCACACACGGTTATGTGTATTGACAGCAAATGTGCGATATACGAAGCGTACATATAAGGGAGTGACAAAATCAATCACATGGAAGCAGATTCAACTGCACACAGCGGGAATTTGATTTATCAGATGGTACCCTACGAATGCACGAAAGAGAACGGCGGATAATTTAATTCAATTTCGATTTCCCCATTTACCTCGCAGGTAATTTTTTCTCCTGAATGGGTGAATATGTATATATATATATAAGTCTAGAGAAGATTAGATAAAATTTGTATAGAATATATAAAATTCAAATTGTTTTGTAAAATGTAAATCAGTTTTCGATTTCTATACTCTTGATTTTTTTTTCGCAAATATTATAAAAAATATAGATTGGAAACAGGATAGTAAAAACAAAATTATTGTTATTAAATCCAGTATAATCGCCAAATCCATCAGGTAATCCTAAATTTTAAAATTGTAGGCAAATTAGATGCCCATTTCGTTGGAAGTAGATACGTAATTGCCTGAAAATTTTTTTTACGTATAAACGGTTACTGGTTGCTATAAATCGATTCAGGCTTTTAGTAACAGGGGGATGTGGAATGTTAATGAAGATTTCAATACATTGTATCTGTGAGTAGGTCCGAAATATACATATAACAATTATCAAAATCCAACGGTATGGATTTGGCTCATACTCCATATATTTGTGCTTTTAATACTTCTTGTTGCTTTCTACGTAGAATAGTTACTAGAACTATCTTCTCTTAGTTTCTCAAAAACGGACTTATAGTTAGCTACTTCAGTTCACGTAGCCGTACAGAAAGTCTTTAGTTTTTTTTGTTTCTTTCCTCTACATAATTTGAAACCAGTCTTTGCCACGTCTCAGTTGCACAAACTTAATTTATATTGATTGTCTTACTGTTCCCGAAAGTTGCCTGTATGAGAAATAATCGTCAGAAGGAGATGCAGTTACTAGTTAAGCCAATAATCATTATTCCTGTCAAACTTAACAGTGCACAGGTTTCAGGCTGCAAGGAATGGAGCTCTGGTGAAGCAAAATTGGATAAAGTATTCTTTATCTAGCACGCAAATGGATCTAAAGAGAACGAAAGAAGAAAACTTAGAATATACGGTTTACCTGAAAGAACCAATAAAGAACCAACAATGATATAGTTAGTAAACTTTGTAAAGAGAAGTTGAATGCAGGCTTATCGTTGTCGGATATGGATATTTCAAGTAGACTTTAAGAGGAAACAAGATATAACTCGCTTTATCACGGCACGGTTTGTTAGTCCAACAATGAAAAGAACAGTCTTTAATTCGAAGAAGAAGTTGCAACGAACGGAAGGAATAATTAAAGAGAATTTTTCATATTCATGGCAAACTTTATGAAAAGAAACTGTCAAGGAGAGTCATAATGGAAAAATTTTGTAAAGTTTGGTCATAATTTTGATTTATACACAAATAATTAAAGAGTACATGTCATTACACAGTTTGGTACAACTCTAGCAGACCTCGTTACTGTTTCTGATGTTGATGTCGTTACTGTATGTTCCGATGCTCTCGCATATGTAAGTCACATTATTAACTCGTGTCTGTATGAACACATCCTGCAGTTTGGAAAATGACTGCAGTGATTTCCATTCCCAAAGATGTTCGACCTATTAGCATTTTTCAGTTTTCAATAAAACTTCGGAGAAAGTGATCACCTAAACCATTTTGAATTCTTTTCTAGTTGTCAGTCGGGATTCAGAAGTGATCATAGTTGCACCTTTACGTTGTGAAAGGTTACAGCTTCACCACAGATCTCTAGACGTTCTCCGAACGATTACAGAGGGTTATGTTGCATATCGGGCATCCGATAGACGACGTTAGCATTAACACACGTGATCTCTGTAATCGTTCGGATAACGTCTAGAGATTTGCCCTTGTTGATGTCCAGTTATCGCCCGATAGAGGTCATGGAGTTAATCTTCTGATTTTCTTTCGAGTAATTTCAGGATATAACGGGTACGGGGAATACGTTTGTTGGTTCATATTCTTGTATCACGCACTGATGAGAACTAATAAGTTCGAAACACGTGTCTGTGTGTCAGGATTGAACTTTCAAAACGTTTTCTTTTACGACGTGTGGTTAACGTGAAATTCATGTGCTTGAATTAGGTTTTCCTTTTTCATTGCAACATGTTTGTACCTTAAATTATGATAAATTGCTCACAATTTGTTACTTAACCCTCAATATACCAATACTTTTGGAACCTGCCAACTACCGGCCGGGCCTAAGAAGCCTGTAGTTAATTTCATAATTGTGTATGTTTTTAGCATTTGTCACTGATTGAATCAAATGGAGGATTATATATTAACTTGAAACTTAAAATTTTTATTATTAAACAAAACCGTAAGTTATTCATAAGATATTAGATATTACATTGTTATAATAGTATAGGAATCGATTTCTACTCATTGCTTGATTGAAAATTGCATGACCGTCTTTTTTACTCCACATTTGTGTTACTGGTTCATTTCGGGACTTGAATACGCCAAAGGGGATCAGGACCCCAATAAACACTTTCAATTCTTCGATTTCAAAGTTTTTCCATTTATCTTTCAAAACTCCCCCTCCCCTCCCCCCCTCTTTATTTGTCCACTTGCAAATGATATCTAATAATGGTTTACGACAATATAATTGAATTGAATCGACATTCCCTTGGCAATACGTGTAGGTCCAGGTGATGATATATTGATTGATTATATTTTTGGCTGCTTACTTTTAGATGTATAAATCTGTTGCAAACAGATGAAGTTTTTTTGTCAGAAGAACTCTCTGATGTTTCGGAAGTGGACGTTATCATCGTATTTATAACATACGTATGTCTGCTATTTCTTCTAACATGTCATGACATTATGTAAGAATGTAACTTTTCGCAAACCTGCGCAATATCATAGAATTACCAGCGCAGTAGCCAACAAGTTAGAACAAGCAGGAACTTGTAAATGCTGGGGCTTTAGAGGCCTCGGTGGTACGTGATGCTAGATTTTTAAATAAGTCGAAATTCCAAAAGCCTTTTGCAATAATAAAGAACTGAGTAAAGCATTAACTAACCAGAAACAAGGTCACAAGATTGTTCCAAAAAGCGTTGGATCGCAGGGAGTGTGTCAGTGTTCTAATCTAGGCCCACCTCTTTTGAGGTTGATGATTTTCAAAATTTTTTGTGCGATATCCATAGTAACCTAGCTGAAATTGCTACCTTTATTGTAGTTTATTTGCTTAAGATTAGTTCTTCTACCTCAGTGTCTACTTAGTAAGCGTCATAATTTTCTTTTGTATGGGAACTAATTAAAATTTCTTCTGGGTTGTTGTTCCTATATAAACTAGCGCCAAAAATTTAGGTCTTATTTGTCGTAACGCTTTTATATAAAAGGAACACACATAGATGTACTACTTCTAAGAGCTATTTATAAAAGTGCACAATATTTTTCCCAAGAGTACTCATTACTGCCGCTTATTGTACTGGTAAGCATTGTTAATACAATTATTATTTCCATTTTACCCTGAGAGATACTTTTGAAAACACATAGTTTGTATCTATTTTAAAGTTACAACTCCTATTATAATGAAGTGCTTTTCACATTTTACGTTAGCGTACGGTCACTTAATTGAATCGTTGTAGTTTGTATATTGAGAATACTTCTAACACAGTTTGTTGACGTTGGACCGCATCAACCTTTCATTATCTCGATGGCAACATGTTATAAAGTTAACGAGGCCAATCACGATAATCAAATGAAGAGCAGATACGGAAGTTTATGATTTATCCGTATTCCGGTAGGAGCAGTAGTTCATGTTTGGCATGATTTACTGCAGTATCATCTGGGCATGGCTTGGCCGTCTGGCGAAAACACCGGCACATGACAGGGGCGCTGGGTATCGCCGAGTGTTGTAGTCATTCGCCGCGCGACAGAGCGACACCGAGCGCTACTCATCGAGCTACAACAGAATTTCATCTAACCGTTCGTGTCAGGCTGACCGCCGTCGGGATCAAGCGATAGACTATAGCGGACTGTAATAGATCACGTCCAGGCAATGCCGAACAAACATTGATACAGAAACAAAGTCCTTCAAAATATTACGGTCGATATTGATTCATTTTATCCAACGAGTTTTCACACGCCGTCAGTTCGAAAATGTTCATGATAAGTCTTCATGAAGGTGGAGTAGTACTGCAATGATGTAAGGAGCATATCCAGATAGTGATAAATCAATCAAAAATAAAATGATTTTGTATATAAATAAAACATTCTATAAATTACTCTTCCATTATTAAACGAAAATGGATTCAGTTATAACCACCGCTCCCAAGAAAAACAGATTCTCTAAAATTAGTTAATGAAAACAACAGAAATAAAAGAAATCATAATATTTAAGAAGTGTTATTTATAATATAATAAAATCTCATTCAGCTGGTATTTTTAGCTTCTACATAACCAATCATTTGCTACAATAAGGTATAACATCCAGAACACTTAGATTTAATTTTTTTACCATTCGAAATAGTTCTGACAACCAATCTATGATGCTGCTTGCTGTTGTTTGTCATTTTTAGAATTGTCAGGCTCGTGTGTATCATCAATCTGGAATAATTTTTGAAATAGGATTTCTATCTATATTTTTTAATAATAATATTTATTCGTGCTTTCTTTGTAAATACAAAAATTGCAACCGTCAACATGGTATAGAACAAACATAAACATAAGTTTTACAAACAAAAAAAATATCACAATGCTTATTTGTATAAGTACATTGTGTACATAGAAAAATAAATTATTATTAATAATACAAAATAATAAAAGCAGAATGAAAGACAAACCGGTTGTCCAAGCTCACACTAGATTGCTTGAGTGCAATGTCCTGACACAATCAAAATATTCATTCTCGTTGTAGATAGCGTGACTGATCAAAAGTTTCTTTAAGGTAGCTTTAAATAAATTAGAACTTAAAGTATTAAATTTATCAGAGAGAGCATTGTAAAATTTAACACTTCTCACGCTACCTACAGCGTGTTTGTGTACTAGTTAGTCGAGTATATTGTACACTCAACTTACCTCTAGTTCTTGTGTTGTAAGTACATATAATAGGCAGTCCAGAATATACTGACCCGGCAATGTCAAAATACCCAACTCTATACAAGCGAGGCGACAATCCGCTTGGAACGGCAACTTGTACAAAGTTCTTACCGCCCTCCGTTGTAAGCCAAAGATTCTCTGCCACGACGAGCTGTGACTCCACAGTATTATTCCATAGGACATCACAGAATGAAACAAGGCAAAGTACGCCGTTTTAGAAGTGCTCAGGGATACCGCGAGAACAAGGTTTCTCAAAAGATATATAGAGCGCAACAGTTTCGACGCCACGTCGTCGCAGTGAGGTCCCTACTTGAGCCTTGAGTCCAAAGTAAAACCTAAGTATTTAAGCTGAGTTGCTTTATCAAAGAATCGTATTATTTCTCAAAGAGAAAATCGTTGAAACTGTTTTGTTAGTGTTTTGCACTAATCTAGTTGATGTGCACCAGTCTGCAGCACAATCACGTACCAATGATGCCGTCTCCAAGGCTTCCAAGCCATCCATGGATTTGACCTGAACTGTAGTGTCATCCGCAAAAAGTATACATTTACCAATCGTCATACGTTTAGGAAAATCATTGATATATATTAAAAATAGAATCGGTCCCAGTATGAAACCCTGCGGCACTCCCAAGTGCATTTATTTTGACTATCTGACGTCTATTAGTCAGATAAGACTCAAAATATTGTAACGACTGTTGATCAAAACTATATAGTTTAAGCTTTTGTAATAGAATATTGTGATCAAGAACGCTTTACTAATATTACAAAATGTAGCCGCACAATCCTCGCCGCTTTCAAAACATACTAAGGCGAAATCAACAAAATCTAGAATGACTGCAGTAGTGGACTTTCCTTGTCTAAAGCCGAATTGATTCGGGCAGAATAATGAATTTTCAAAATAGCATGTAACTTTATTTTTAATTAACTTCTCGAAAACCTTTGAAATCGCCGGTAAAATAGAGATTGGCCTATAATTCGATGCTTTCTTGGATTGGCATATTTTACTTATGTCACAATCAGAATACTGACTTTTATTGGCTGTAAATTCCTTTTATGTACTTGATGTGAAAATAAATAGGTTATTGTTTTTTGTTTGGCCCCATAGTAAGGTCAAATTCTTGAGTGCTAAGGAAGGATGTATGTGGTGCAATACTAGCTGTAGATGAGTGTCTGAGTTATGTGGACAGGCGATCTACCGAGGGTTGTACCGGTGTCATAATCGAAGGAAGCTTTGTGGATAAGAGTCGCACATATCTGACATATTTCCATAAAAGGACGACATTTGGATTTTTTAGGTTAGCAGTAACAATATCTTTTGGGTAAATACTTTGCTTTCAAACTTCCTAGAACATGAATGTTTTGATTTAGTAAGGCTTCCTGTTTTGATTGAGTAAATCGTTGGAGAGTAACATATATCAGCATATCATCATTTTCTGATTTTCCAGTATAGATTATTATGGACCAGGTATACCCTTCTTTGGAACAGAACTTAAAAAATATTAAGAATTAATGACAATATTCTTGCGAATCAGTCTTTGACGAATTGATATTTTGATTGTTATTGAAGTAAATCGTGGGAACTTTGTTTCAGTAAACTCTTCAAACTTTAATGAGGCCCCTGTACCTACGAAATCGTAAAAATATTTTCATTTTGTCGATATTGGTGTTGTCGCATTTATTCTGATGAGAATGTTGTCTTCTCCGGTTGAACTCAATTGGCAAACCGATTGGTTTTTTCTCAAAATAAGAGTTAAACTGTCTTCGACGACAATACAAACAAACCCATAGGAATCGAGAATTTGTTTCTGAAGTCTATGGAGTCCGGTGAAGTCAACAGTGTTGCCGTTTCTTGTGGGACGAAATGGTAACTTAATAAGTTTCTTAACACGGTTTACAGTTGGGACTAGAATCGTAATATTTCTAAGGTGCTCTTTATGAGCATGAATTTGATATATGCAGATGAAAAACCATTGTAGAGTGCTACTTTCTTGATAAACCGTAATTTCTTCTGAAATCTTATTTTTTATTTAGTGAGAGTTTCTTAACCAGCCAGAGTTAGAATCAGCAATTGTGTTCGGTCTAAACAATTAAAGTATCTAGAAAAGGAAGTTGGTTCTTCACCTTTTACTCTACTAGTGCATCTTTCATGCAACTTCGGAATGGCTTGTCCATATAAAATTTGAAGCAATCATTGCATTGAAGTATACTTGAACTAAATACTTCTACTGTTCTATTATAGGAGATTCAGATAAAATCTCCATTTTGTAGTACCATTCTAGAAATTTAGTGAAAAGAGGGTGTTCTATTAAATAAAATTTTTATTTTTAACCACACTCTTCAACTTCCAGTATCGGCAGCTGTAGCTGGTAGTGGAGCCAAACCTTTGCGCCTAAAATCGTAAAATTCGGCCGTTGTTTTTGTAATAAAATCGTTCACTAAGGATGCATTTTTCCAAACCGATAAAAACGTTTTTTAAGAACGCACTTATATCTCAATTATCGTAAATATTGAATGCGTGAAAATTAGTACTTACATTCCCTCTTTACAATCAAAGATTATTTGTTTGGGTGTTTCGTAATTAAAGGAATAAAAAGAGGCGTTAATTTTTTTATACTTACCACAGTATTGGAAAGATTTCAACAACGAAACGTAATGTAATGTAATGCAGCTTCTTTGTTAAAAAAATATTTTTTGTTATTCGTCTAAGTCATCTCTCTTGTACGACCCATGACAATAATTTCAGTGTAAAATGTGTGTGTGTGTGTGTATATGTCTGTGGGTTTACGACCAGCTAATTTGTTGTTAACGCTGTACCGATCGAAGTGATCGTTTCTAGTTCGTAAATTAACTTCCGAGCTATAATTTAGAATCTATTTAGATTGCCGTTGACAAGTTGTGCGGTGTCGAATATGTAGCATCTGTCCTAGTGAGTTTACTATAAATGGTATACTTAATGTCGCTCTCTCAGTACCAAGCTTCGCGCTACCCTCTAAACTAAATAATGGATTACGCCCGCCATTAATATCGCCGGGACTAATACAAGTCACATATCAAAACGGCTTGTGCAAGTGTGGGCTGACTAAAGGTCGTTATTGCGCCACTTCATCCGCTTCCTCTTCGCATTTCCACCCTTATCCCCACTAGAAGCCAATCGCCTGCACTCGCATTTTCTGCTTGTCTGATGCTTGTTTCGTGACGAGGGATGGACGAGATGATTGCAATTTTCTGGACAATTCGTACAATTACCCCTCGGCTATTTTGAACGAGTGGTTTTCGAGGTGAAGTTTTGACACTTGGAAAGAACCCTGTTGACGAGCTTCTAAACTGTTATACGTACGATAATGAAAACTGACGATGGGAATAGCTGGGGTTATTTTATTTGATGTTTTCTTTTCTGGAAATAAATTGTTCAATTATCGTAGGAAATTCTCGGAAACATGGTGCACCTATTATAAAATCTTATTACGAGATCTTCACAGATACCATCCCTTGATCGATTTTACATTAACTTGTTCACTCATCTCGTTTTATAGGATCAAACTGCTTTCTTAGGTCCCCTGTCGTTCTTTGAAACCAACCTTACAATGGATATGTTTCCAGTAATGTATACAGCACACAAATTGAGAATTACCTTACAATTTGTAATAGTGCTATATAGTTAAAACAGAGTAATAACTAGACACTGTCATAAAACATAGTAGATTTGACAGAGATAATGGCGCTTCTGAACGCGAAACAAGCTTTTATCCTTCAGCGCAAAGTGTATTTATATTTCAAAACAAAGCGACACACAATTGTAATAAAAGTAGATTTTACAACCTAAATGTACACGATATATATCGCCTTTCATTTCGTACGCGCCTCATCTCCCAGATTAAATCATTTTATCATGAATACCAAGTGATCCCCGAGATTCATAAATAATGTACTAATTTCCACAGCGATCTGCTAGTATTATCGTCACCGTATTGCCATTCCTTTTACGATCTTTTTAACTTCACCGAGGAGGACAATCTGATCGCGTAACGATCCTGTTTTGAAGCACATGTAGAGATGTACTAGTACCACAAAAGATAATTTTATGACATCGTAACTGCGTTATGGGACGTATAAACCAAAACAAAAAAAAGCGATTGCTTACAACAAGCACAGGGAAAAGCTTTTAAAAGATTCAATTAACTGGGAGTTTGTATCTGAGAAACTAATAAACGTAAATTTTTAGTGATAATAAAAATAGTAGCCCAGGGACGAAGTTATAATGGTTTTTTTTTTGTTTCTTGGGGAAAACACATTAGATAATCTATAATCTCCAAGGAATTATAAAGTTATTATGCTGCTTATTTATATTCGTGACCTCGCAATTTTTATTATATTATGTTATATTGTAAAAAAACATTTATTACCTATCTAAAAAGGTGTTTTGATAAAAGGAGGGTGCTCCTTTAACACAAAGAACCTATTCCTGTTATTAAAATATTAAAATCAGAGCTCAAGGTCGTTAATATTGATTTTCTCGTGCGGGTAAAATATCTCTTATACACGAAGCAAATTACTCATTAGTCATATATACATGTGATTTCACACAATTCCTGCGCATCCACCATAATTGTCTACATGAAAAAATTTTATGTTTGTTCTACAGTCAAGAAATGAGTGAATTAAATGTTGGTAAATACCTTACTAGATCCGTTTGTAAAATATGAGATTTTTAACTCCAATGATGTTCACCTATGGGGAATCATGAGTGATCTAGGCAGAACAAACCCTGTAATTGCTATAAAGCTCAATAGTGGGCGATCTATGTAATAATCGACTTTACGTTTGAATTTTGAATGACCTTTAGCACTGTGGGTTTGAAAATCGTCCTTAAAAGTCTTCGTCTCATAGCAGATGTTTGTCACGAGCATTTATTTAAATTGGCATTGTATACCTATATCCTAAATATGTACTTCAACAAGCTGGCTAGATCTGTATCAGTACAATCCATGTGTCTGGCTTATCATCGCGCAAAATCGCGCAATTCACTGTTTTTCTAGTAGATGGCACTTCAAAAGCTCAAAATTTTTGAAACTGTCGCCTCATAATGGCTTTTATATATAATGTTATGTTATTTCGTTAATTTCCAACAAAATTCGTTAGAATATTATGTTAAGCATTGTAAATTTAGGAAATATTTTGTCAAAATTACACGTACGACGCACACTCATGTTACCGCGGGTTTTGAAAATAATAATAAAATTTGAGAAGGAGGTCAAGAAAAAACAAGAAAAAGTGAATTTGTTTTTTTTTGAAAGGTGAAAAAAAGGAAAAGTCAGACGAAAAAGATAAGTTCTTTTAAAAAGTAGAAAAACATTTTAAAAATAGAAAGTGAAATTTGAAAAAGAACATTGGAAATTTGTTTGAAAAGATTGAAAAGTGAAAAGAGGAAAAGAAGAAAAAGAAATTAGAGAGACAGGTGAAGGAAAAGTTTGAAGATTCAAAAGATTTGAAAAGATTGAAAAGTGAAAAGAGGAAAAGAAGAAAAATTTCAAAGGAAAGAAGGACCAGAAGACCAGAAGCCGGGAAGAAGTTACTATTTTTATTTTTTAATATTTTACATACTAAGGTAAGAGAGGGTGGGTCTAAATTAATTGTAAAGTGCTTAATATAAAAATTATTTGAATTATTTTGATTTGATTTTGACATAACAATAAACTATTTTCGTTTTGATAACCATTATTATTATTTATTTATTTAAAAAAGAACAGTTTAAAAGACATGCAATTACTGACCTATTATTGCACATGGTCTATAAATGCTCGATAATCACACAGATAAGAGCGGCTGGCCATAGGTAGACCAGTGCTTATGCTACTGGTTCTAATCTGGTCGGTAATGGTTGTTGAGACGTAATTAACAGTGCAACAGTGCATTTTTATATAATTCATTCATTCATTCAGAGAGTAATTGCAGAAGATGAAGATGATCTTACTTATATGTTCAGAAAGCTCAAACCTTCAAATGAATAGTGTGAATATCTAATAGAACGCAGTGAAGATATTAAAGACCTTAGTATAGACAACACCAAGATAAAGGGAGTCAAATGCTGTACACATCCAAGAAAGAATCAACAAAGATAGGGCAATGATGAATTCTTTCTGCTAGGACAAGAACATCGAAAGATCCACAAAGAAACATGTGTATAAAAGTCTCGTTTAAAATGTCACCCTCTACGGTTCGGAAGTATGGGATATTACGAGCGAGAATAAAAAGAAACTCATAGCAACAGGAATGAATTTTTTGAGAAGAGGCTGCCCATGATCCAAACTTGATAGAGTTAGGAACGACTATATCACTACTGCAATGCAAATGGATTGGCATATATATGAGGACGTAGCAAAATGGCAGTTAAAATGGTTTGGATATATAATGCGGATAAATGCTGACAGATGGTCCAGAAGGATACTCGAATGGATACCACTAGAGCGGAGAAGGAGAGGAAGACCACGAAAGAGTTCGAGAGATGATATAAGCGAGATCATGAGAACAAGCAATTTGGAGGAAGTTGAGGTTTTCGATAGAAAAGGATGGAGATTGGGGATGGTGGATACTCTTAGCAAGCGATAGTATTTAAGAAGTCGCTTCAGCTGTAATCACTCTAAAATAAATCAGATGTCAAACGTGGCAGCAACAGATTTAAAATAAATCTCCGATTAATCAAATATTTGTCAACACAATAATAATAATAATAAATAACAATTGTTTCTCGGATAATTGTCTTGAAATCCCATATCTCTTCGAATGTGGTTTAAAACTAAATCTTCTGCGAACCCAAGAAATTCACACAGCAACCAATAAAACAAACTTATATTGGATTTATTTTGATTTCTAAAGCATCTCAAAATTTTGTTCGCGCAGCTTTTGAAGGTTATTCAACATTTCAAGACAATTTCATCAGGTAACAGATTTTTAGCACCCTAGAAATATTGTTCCCAAAAGTCAATAATTTTCGTGATTTGAGTATTTAATAGTCTGATATTTTTCTTGTTTGATTGTAACTCGATAATGATCTATTATTTAACTTTGTGCCCGAACCTTATTTGCTAATATGTCAATATCAATTCTAACACGGAAACGTTTATTTCAGAACTATTGATTAATTATAAAACCTAAATGTTTCTCTATATTATTAATCAATTTGGGTTAACCGAATATGCATCAGGTACTATAAAATAAAAATAATCTAGTATTTCGATAACGAGAATATTACGAATGCTAGAAATTGAACAATTTGATCCACGGTCATAAATTTAATTGAAGTTTGACAAGCACTCATAATTTGATTACTTATGCACACAATATAAACCAAACTAAATTATACATGCATATTATAATATGTTGTAATTAGAGCTTGAAAGAGATGTAGACATTAATTATAATTTAAAACGAAAGCGCATTTTTCAAATGCGTCTGGAACCCCTTAAACTGCTTGAAATCCGCCGGCTATTTACATTAACCATTAGAAAATAGCTCGTTACTCAAGATTACTACCGCGAGATTATCGTTATTGTCGGCTAAACGCTTTCGGAGTAATCCCTGCAAAAATGAACGATTCCGACCTATTTTCCCTGGTTGCTTGTAGAATTTGTATATACTACATCGTGTGTATTTTTGTTATACAAAAGGAAATAAATACATACAACAAAGCGTGTCTGTTTTCTCAACAACAACAATAACAGCAGCAACAACAACAACAATAACATATCAACGTTAAGCGCTTCCTTTTCTAAAATTCTTTTTTCGTTATTTGTTTTTCTTAAATCATAATATTAAGATCACACAATATCTGAAATTCGTGATACACGTTTGGTCGTTTTCTTGGAGTACCAAGTAGTATTGCTAGTACGAGATGTATTTACGTGAAGGATATTTGTTTTCATATTCAGTGAAGGAGCAATCTTGATACAATATGCGCATAATATATATGCACTTAGCAGGGCAGGAATTGCATCTGTCGATTCAATATTCAGATCTCGTATCTCGCTTGGTTTGACAGAGAGCGAAGCTCTACAAGATATAGTAACAACGGGGTGCAGATACTGTGTACTATTCTGCACTCGCTAATTGACAAACTACATCTTCCACTGACAAGTGCGGCAAACAATGTGTCGGATCTGCTTCCTGTAGCGTGCAGAACTTAATCCAATACTTCGTTAACGAAAATTAACAGATTGTAATGACAAATATAATTAGTGTTAATAATATTAGGAAATTTTGATATCAAATTAGTTAGAATAAAAACTATTTAGATGATGCTTCGGAATGTTTTATTTATTTATTTATTTCACCGAAGTAGTTTAATTTGCCAACGTATACATGTTTTTAATTAGAATCGAATTGAAGTGTAACATTGTTAACAGTTAACTTTCTAACAATGTTGACGTCCTCGCTTGGGTATAAACGTTTTTAATGTACTTAATACGATACATTGTTGCCTTACTTCTTGTATTTCGAGATCTAAGACTAATACACCTTTTTGTTAATCAGTGGATCAGGAGGTTAGATAAACAAAAAATAGAAGCTACGTGTAAAACATACAAATAAACTAACAAAAAAAATAGCTAAACTTATTTTAATCTTCACTCTTCCCAAAAATTGCCATGTCAGAAAAGAAAAAGCCTATTTTGGTGGAAAAATGACTGGGTCTTCTATTTTTCCAATCAAGTTTCTCATAGCCTAACAGCTAATGTTTTAATGAATTGGAAACTGTAGAAATTAAGATCTTAAATAAAAGGCAAGTCCTAGCAAAATGCTTTAAATACAATCTTGAACGGTCTTAATAATCATCATACCGATATCAAGTTCACAAGAGGAGGAAACAATGACTTAGATTGATTGTGTGGCAACAGTAGCAAATATCTTCCTTTCATTGAAAGGAACTTCAGATGCAATTACTTAAATATGGTTATAAAATTTCTTCCTTCTTCTATTTTGAAATATGCAACCCGTGAAACATTAACAAAGTTTAGCTTTGATGTTTGTATCAACATGGATCTCGTTTTGTTGGTTATTCTACATTAACCTCAAACATTTATTAGCAGACATAGACAATTTTTGTATGATTTAGATACATTTGAAAATAATATAGATCTTAAAGCGTCATCTGAAAACGACCAAATTCATAACTCCTCACATATTGCTGACTATTTTTTTTGAAACTTCTTCAGGCTTCTTAAGACAATTTGATACTAGCCTTAGTAGGAAAAACACTTGACTAGAGTCAACGAAAGGCAAGCAGGTGCGAGGTCGAATATCCTCTGGGACGATTTGTGGGAGCATTCCAGAAGATCAGTAGTCGTTCGAACGCACTGTTAAACGGCATGAAGGCGCATTTTGCTCACTCCAAAATTACACAGCGAGCGTTGCTGCGGTAGTCTTAACAAGCAATACAGCTTAGCAAGTAGCTGCAGCTATTTGCCAACCACAGAAAATCATACAGAATAGTTTCGTTAAAGTCTCTTCCAATCAATATATGGTTAACCAGATCCGATGCCCTGATTAAGCAATTAGCAAGTTTACACTTGTTAGATGTCCACGATAAGTTTGCAGTTATCTTAAAATTAAGCAATGTTTTGGTCAACATAAGTCAACCCCTTACCCTCTCGCACTGTCCATCCCAAACCTCTTCGTTTTGGATTTAGAGCATTCAAATTCTTGTGTGTAACCGCTCCCTTTGTCGAATTGTTGAAACGAAAGTTTCAGTTTATTTACGGGGTGTGGTAAGCCATTGTCAAGAGAACGTAATCCTATTTCCTACTTTTTCGACGTATGTTTAGCTTACGATAGATAAAAAAATTAATGCCAATTTCCTTTGTAAGACCAAGAATTCGGCTTTGATTATTCAATTTGAATATGTTTTTTCTCCCGCCTCAATAAAATTAGATGTCCCATGTAGATGATTTTATTACTCTTATCTTTCTTTTTGAACGTAAATGTATTTAACTGAATTCTGTTTCTTCGAATAGTCACTGCATATCAAATTTGCTTTTCTGTCAGTGACTTGGCTAGAGAAATATGCAAGAAAATTATAGGCACATCACTTCTTCACAACCTATGTGCTTTTATTCATCATCCTCTTCGTCATTTTCCTCATTTTTCATTATTTCTAAATCATAGTCAAATGCTTTTGGCTTAAAATTCTGATCTCCTGATTGTTTGAAATCCTCATCTTCCGAATTACTAATATCTGATAAGAGTCCATTTTGCATCCTTCAGATATGTGTTTTTTTCTGCAGGCTTTTCAAACTTCTGAAAATACAAGTGCCGAACTCAGAATGCCAAATCAGGACTACATCTCGCTGTCTTCGACAATAGGTGGAGCTAGTCATTATAGTGCCAAAATAGGTTTCTTATGTCATCAAAATCCCCTCAAACTAATTAGTCATAAACGTAAAAGTAGTTTCTGAATGTTTTAGGGCGTATGGATAAATTGGTATATTGAAAGGCAAATCATGCGCTCCAACACACACAACTACGCTTAGCTTTAAAATACACGACTCGGAACTTTTTGTTTTATCAAGCGCTGAACTGATTTTCAAACATAATTGCAATTAAATTATAAGCAACTAATACACACAATTTCCAAGAACTGAAATTGAAATATCTACCTCTGTAATATACACTAATTAATATAATTAAATTGGGGTTACGTTATTGGTAATCACATCCTGTGCAGCATAACGAACCATTTAGTTCCAATTAAAACTAATTTCCAATTATCGCATTTTTCCCACATCACTCAATCAAAAAATTTCGTTCGGGTAGTATAATTTTTTTCTTGTTAGTGGTACATAATAAAAATAAAATAATTATCGTATTACTCTAATTTGTATAATAATTACAATGTGGCGTAGTGCTATAAACTTGTGGAAACCGAATGTCATGTTAAATTATACTTCAGCATGTCGTATGTAATTAACGCTTGTTTTATACCGGCTATTGATTACTGTCGCCTCGTTATATAGACTTGAAATACTGCTTTCCGTTCGTAGAAACTTGGTTTCTCGTAGCGATGTAATTAATACCTGTTCAGTTTGTGAAGAGGCTATAATTTCCGAGTTTCCGCGACCATAATTTTATGAAAACATGAAAGTCTGATTTAGCCAAATATCGTTGAAAACTTTGCCTTGGAAAATTATCCAGACTAAATTTGATTATGTATGTGTAGTAGATGTAGCATCAGGTAAAAGAAGCAATCGAGATTCTTATCTTCATCACTAGTTAGATTACTCATATTGAAGTTTGTAAAGTCAGTTTTGAATATTTGTGAATTGAAGTTTATCTTTAACAATGTACCTACCTACTGTAATATTCCAAATCTGAAACACAACGTAAAGCAATACGTGTTCACTAGGTCGAGCTTGATAACATGTTATTATTTAATAGAAATGTTTTACGCCGAAAACACGCAGCTTTATGCCAGTGCGTACCCTTATAGGACTTATAAACACTTTACAATACTGTGCATGAACGAATAGCAAATGTGTGTATATACCAGCTTATATTATTTACGTCCTATGAATACGAAACTGTGCGAAGCCGCAGAACAGTTCCTCTAGAGAACAGCCTGTTCGTGATTAGCTCAATCTGCTTAAAATGGAAGCATTTCGCCGCATATTTATATTGTATGTTAAATTCGCATAAATATAGAGCGATATACGTTTAACAAATAACGTTAATTCGATAAAACTTTATTCACGCAATCCTTTCATAATATGTATTTCATATACCTGCGAAGATGTTTCGGGATAATAATAATAATAAAATAAAATAATCAAGAGATAATATCAGTTAACAAGTAAATATGTAGCCTATATAGTTATTATGCTGGGAGTTTCAAACGTGTTGTTCTGAAGGAATATTATTCTGTTTTACTGGGTTATATTTGTTGCAAATTTGTTGTACTCATGTCTTAGTAAAGTTGTTATTTTGTGTACAGTTAGCAATTTAGCTCTCGGCACGTTTATGACAAAAGCTATTGCAGCTATTAGGATAACTGAGGCCATGCGGCGCGTGAGACGATGGGTGTGGTGTTCCTCGATATTGATACGGTTTGGCACCACGTTTTGAACCATAAGATAATCTCTGCACGAGTTTCTATCGGGTTACTTCGATCTCCACACCGAAATATACATACAACAGCAGGCGTCCCTCAAGGATCTCTTCTCGCATCAACCTTCTATTTAATTTTCATGTCAGAAGTCCCACAACTACAACATGCCATCTATGCAGACGATAGAACTGTTTATACCTCCTCCAGAAGCGAGGAATTGTTACGTCGACAGGGACAAATTGATGCCATCAGCCACTAGAGATCGAGAGATTTAAATTTAATACCTCGACACAGTAGCTTCTTCGAGGGTAAATTTTTTATTGAAGATGAACACCGATTGGGAAGGCCAGTTTCTGTGTCTGTCCTCGAAAATGTTGATCCAGTTCATGACATGAGTGTCGAATTAGGTTAAAACGAATATTGAGGCACTGAATATTTCATATGAAGGCATCTATCTTATACTTCACGTCAATTTGGAAGTGGGAAAAATTTCCGCAAAATGGGCCGCCAAATGGATGGAGACACTCTGATTTTCCCAGGTCTAAGTAGCTTCGTGTTCAAAAATCTGCTAGAAGAGTCCTTGCTTTAATTTAAACTGCAATGGAGTAATCATGATTGATTTTCTAGATGAGGGTGTAACAATAGCTGAGAATTATTATTCGATGTTACTGAGCACTCTACGAGAAAAAATTACGGAGACTAGGCGAAGAAAGTTGTTCAAACCTGTTTTGTTTTTGCAGGACAATGCCACTGGACACAATTAGCATGTGGCCATGCAAACAATTCGTGATTTAGGGTTAGAATTACTTAAACACCCCGTATTCACCAGATTTGGTTCCGTTCGATTATCATATCTTTCCTCCACTGAAAAAAAAAATTGGGTTGTACATTTTCTTCTACCGAAGAGGTAATAGAAGCTGTGGATGCCTGGTTTGCAAAGAAGAATAAAAATATCTTTCTGGAAGGTGTAAAGGCGTTACAAAATTGTTGTAATAAATGTATCGAATTAAGAGGATGTTTGCTTTTATAGCAGGCTAAGAATTTTTCAATACCTCCTCGTATATACATATATGCATATCTGTTATCTAAGTAGAACCAAAGGAATTGTAATTTTATATTAAAAATACTACCGAAAGCGTCACTGAAATCAGTATACATGACTTTGCTGATCCAATTCCTGTCATATGTATTGTGTGAGACTTACGAGATTGCTGTTGATCTATCCGGAACAAAGCCGTACTGATGCGGTGACATGCATGATTTAACACTATTATATGTATCGGGTAGCTAAATTATAAACATCCGTGATTACATTCAAACGAGCATGATATATTACTGAACAGTATGTGAGGTTTGATATTACATGAGTCTCATAGAAGATCCTTTATACGGTTTTGTTCAATACTCATCGGAAGACAAACGTTTTCTCTGGGTTACAATATGAACTTTCAACACAGGCAGAGATTTGATCGCGGAAACGGATAGTATCATTAAGGTTTAAACCCAAAATTTAAGCTGAAGCAACAATAAGAACCTTTAGGTTATTAATTTAAATATCCAATACTTCAGGTAATGTGCTAGTGGAATCCTTGTTACCATGATGTAGAATAAATAATAATTAAATCATTGTTTATTTTTCTATTGGCTTTTACCCAATCAGACATTTCAAAAGAGTAGTACAGTTGAACATAGTCCGGGTATAAATGCCAGCCTGTAGTGAAGCTTTTCAATTCAAATCCTAATAATTCCGGTTGGATTGGTTCCCATATATACTTTTATATGTTCTGGCTTATTTCCCTACAGACTCTCCTATCCTTCTTTTATTTTTGTGCCATTTATTGGCGCCTGCTCGTCAGATATCTTTGACTACCTCTTCTAGCCATTTGGATCTCAGTCTACTTCTTCTCTTTTTTCCAATCTTTCTCTCATTTGATTCTAGTGTTCTCTTGCTTCATTGCTTCTAACACCAGTTTGCAGATTTCCGCCACATTTTCTACGCTTCTTGTTTTCAAGGTTCTCTCTTTTTCTCATCTTTGCAGCTGAATCAGCACTCTCAGAATTAGACAGCGCTTGATATTGCAAATCAGTGCAAGATCAACCCGCTGAAGTTATCTTCGTCTGTTGATTTATTTATAACATTATTGAAACATCTATAACTAATATCTAATACCTAATCTATAACTAACATCTAACAGAATAAAATCGTACAGACACATCCCCATACGTTTGTAGAACAGTTATTTAAAAGCACGTTCTTACAAAAGGCAGAAGATACCACTTGAAACTTCCAGGCTAATTCAAGTACAACACAATTTACCAAATACATTCGTTTGTGAATTATAAACAAAGTCGAACGTAAAGGAAGCGAAGTGAGCATCGTTCGGTAAGCTTTCATCTGATTTAAGCCCTTAATTAGTTACGCAATTACAAGCATAATTACAAAAATTCTCCAGCGCCGTCTTTCCAGAAACATTGCGAATGAAAAACGCCCCAATTAAACGCCACAAACTTGCCTTCCATGTTCCGTATTTCATACATAAAAAATTCGCCCGAAACCGGCAGTTTCAGGGGACAAGACTCCATGGTTTTAGGCATACTGATCACTGTGAATGGTGGCGAAGAGAAGAGAAACTTCGGCGTCATGCAGTGGCGTGCATAAAATTGTGTTCCGTAAATAATTACTTACAAGGATGAAAATGCATATGAAACACCTACTAAAATAATTTATTTCAGGTGATTACGATTTATTATTTATTTTAATAGTCTAGGGACGAAAATTAATAAAAGCTGGCATTGAAGACATAAAGCACTTAATATATTGTAATTGCACGCCACTGCTTCGTCGACAACTAAAACGAAAAACTTTCTTTTTCCTCTCCTCAGCATGAAGCAGGTGGAAAACCTCGAAAGGTCGGAAGAAAAAAGAGAACGGAAGATAATGTTTACATTTGGAACTGGTTCCAAAAGGAGAAAGCTCGTCAAAATATAATTTGCGTCAGACGGTTGGTCTTTTATTCGTTTCCATTTTTTTCCTGTAGCTTTACCGGTAGCACATATAGCGAGTCTACCTGGCGCCTCAGAAACGGTTACGAGGGAATTTAAAATATATTAAAGCTTTTTGAGTGAGATTTTATTTGATGCAGCATATAATCAGACTGGAGCGTTATGTAAATTTCATGCTAATTACGTGAGAGTGGAATAATTTGACCTTTTTCTGGTAGTTTGTGGACAGTAAACGCATTTGCTGAACGATACGTAATTGTTCATATATTCTAGCTGAATGTGTTAGTAAAGGAAGTGTTATTTGTTCCTAAATCACATCATCAGGAAATGTTGTTCCATTAGAGGGAGGATATACATATATGTAGGCAGATGAAAGCAGTTCTACTAAATTAACTCACGATTTAATTGTACGAATTACTTCGATTTACTTACTTGAGTTCTAAGGAAGTTCTAAGTAAGTAAACTAAGAAATGTGCTTGAGAAGTTTTTCAGAAGAAGGTCACAGCTATTTTAAATTTCAGCATTATTATTTAAAGAAAAAAATAAAATGTGAAAACGAAAAATATAAGGAAAATTGGATGGTGGTATAAAATAAAATATAGTGGAAGAGAAAGGAACAACATACGCATGTGAAAGAAAGAGAGCTCTTTTCCCTGTACGTAAGAGAATTCTTTAAGATAAAGAAAATAGGAGCCAAGATAACAAATTAACTCGACTTGTGGACAATACTGGAAGCGAAGGTTTCTCTCGGAGGCGGCTCTTACCAAAGAGGTTGTTTATTTATGTTTATTTTTTCGTCTTTCCACTTTGTTTTGTCAAAATTTGGGCTATTTCCATTCTTTGTTGGGTTTTGATTTCTGATTGTGACAACATATACAGGGTTTCCACGGTCGAGTGGGACATAGGGAAAATACATGTAAAATCGGTTTTCGGTGAATATTACCTCCCTAATCCTACTCCATCCAAATTTAAGTGCCGAATGTTATAACTGGGTTAACAATTAACATTTCCACAATCATAGTACAAAGAAAGTCATTTTAATAAAGCCAAAAATCATTATTTACCTTAATCCTCAAAAAATCCATTTTATAGTCTTTAAAATCTCTGATTTTTGTAGTTATTGAATTTGTAGCATTATTGTTGGAGATAAAACATAAAAAATAAAACTAATCTGCCGGGATTCGAACCCGAAACAATCCGTGCAATTGCGTTATTAAGCCGTCGCGCGAACCATTGCGCCATGGACGCTTGCACTAACTCACGTATTAAAAGCCTTATTAGGAATTCACGTACAATAGATTTAAAAATAATAATTTTTTGGCTTTATTAAAATGACTTTCTTTGTACTATGATTGTGGAGATGTTCATTGTTAACCCAGTTATAATATGCGGCCCTTAATTTTGAATGAAGTAGTATTAGGGAGATAATATTCACCGAAAACTGATTTTATATGTATTCTCCCTATGTCCCACTTGGCCGTGGAAACCCTGTATAGCGTGAGTACTTACGTTTACTTGGGATTACATGTCGACCAGCATTTTCTGTGGTCGGATCATGTCCATTTCTTGGTTTTAAGCTAATAGCTGTATGTGTACAATTTATTTTACTATTTAAAAGATTTCCTACCTAGAGCAACATTGAAAACAATATATCATGCATTGTGTGAGTCATTGTGCTTGTATGCACTGTGTGGGGGCATTGTTCTGATGTGCACATTAATCAAATCTATGCACTACAAGATCGTGTTGTAAAGTATATTGCTTGGCGGTTCACACCGGAAAATTCAGGCGACACTGACATTGATCCCTATAAGTTATTGGGAATTTTGCAAATAAAAAAACTATTCTTTATGAGGGGCATAATAAATAACTTAACTGAAATAAGTGCAGGCAATGCCGCGAATTTACCATGACCACGGTACGCGACTTAAGGCGGACAAAGCGAGGATAGGCTCCAGCTTTACAAATAAGTATGGACAACGAGTACCAAAAGGATTCTTGCCAAGAATATTTAATCGACTTCCGGCAAGTATAAGGGATGAAAAGCGAGCAGGAGTTTTGAAAATAAACATAATTCAATATTTATTACGTCAAGAATTCTAACTGATTAGTGCAGATGGTTGGTTAGTGGATTATCTGCAGCATGCTTAAATGTGTGGGCAATGCTGACTTATAGTTTGCGAAATCTTTATGTGTGAGGTTGGGGGTGAACTTTGCTTTTGTTATTACCTCCTTTCGTTGGTTTAAGCCCTGATTCATGTTTCGAAAATGGTTTCTTCGGTACATGGTATACATGATCATGCAACTACTATTAGAACATTGTTGCCGAGAAGTTGTGTTTTGTGGCATGTACTTGAATAACATAATTTATTGAGCTTACATTTAGTTAAATTTTGGTTAGTAAATTTTGATTAGTGATTTGGTAATGTTTTGGTTGGAGCAGTATGACGTCTGTAACTGTTGGAACTAATTCTCCATTACCTTTATGTTCTTGTTGAATGTTGAAGACTCTGGTTTCTGTTTTGCGTGTTTCAATTTATATACTGTCGTGATCATTGTTTTGTACATATTATATGCGTATCGCTATAGTCAAGCTTAACAGCTTTGTAGCATGTCAATAAAGTTTAGCAAGTTATTATGTTACTTTTATTTATATGGGTTAGATTATAATTTAACTTAACTAGTATTTGGGTATCGGATACACTATCGTGATCACTGTTTTGTAATTACTGTATGTACATTGTTGCAGTCAGGCTTTACTAGCTTTGTAGTTTATGAAGACAGTATTATAGTTTATCTTGTAGTATTTTTTATGCGATTCTACTTTGCAATTGCTTAAAAATTGTACACTTTTTATTATAATAAGTAACATTATCACGTAATCTTTGGTTATAACTTCTAAATTAAATTGTCCTTGGGTATTGGGACTTCGTACACTTCGATGTGAAGGTGTTGGGGACGAAAAAAATCATTTCTTATAATCATGACACGATACATTTCTGGAAAGAGTTGACTTCACTATTAGCTGTGATCGTAGAAACCTTAGTGCTGATTTTAAGCAGCATTGTTTCTAGTTTCTATGACTAGTCTCAGATTTCTACGATCATACGCCTATACCTATAATAAGTATATAATAAGAATATTTAAACAACTCTTTAATGGAATAATTTCTTGCTATAGGTCATACATTCTATTAATTATTTTGTAAGATTAACTTTGACGGATGGTTCCGGTTGCCCACTTTCAACTAATCTTATCAATTAATAGTAGTTTTCTTAAACCTTTAATTAAGTAGTATCAACATATTTTAAGGAATATTTTATTTGGATTGAAGTTCAAAATTAAGACCAAGATTAATATTTTTATTTTAATTATGAATGAAAAACCAAAATGTCCACTCAGAACAAGAAAATAAATATTCAGAACAGTATTCTTTAAAGAAACAAGAGAATGACACCAATGACAGGTAATGATCCATTTCATCTCTTATTATTTCATCTGCTGTACTTTGTCATTCTATGTTTCTTTTCCAGTCATTATTTTTTGTCCCAGGTTTCTTATATAAAATCCAATCATGGTTAGGCATCTAGGAAATGTAAAGTCCTGTGCATATCAAATTTGGAGCAACTCATGCAAATATGGGCCCCACCTATATTGGTGTTGTATAAATGGAGATTTGAAGGTTTACACCAATAGTCTACTTCCATTTGTGGTTTATTACTAGCGCAAGGTGATACCATTCACATAGAGTTATTATCAATTCATCTTGTTATTGCTACAGTTAATGTTTTGCTTGTGGTTGAGATCTTCATCGGTCAGTAGAGTATCTTCATACGACAATTTAATCGTAATGCCTCTGCCGGCCAAATTTACAACTTTTTAGTTTCTTTAGAAGTGGTATAAAACAAACTATATAAAAATAACTCGTGGTATTTGTTTTTGAAGAAGATAAGAAATTTCTGGAACTAACAAAGTTACTACCAATGAAGCTGGTTGGACCATGCGTACTATATGAACTATCACACCTATTCCATACTCAAAGCCTTTTTAGAGCTTTCTTCTTTATATCAGTGCTATTGTTAGTTTTACTTATGAGCTCGAAAGAGGTATGTTGCTCCCATTATCGCTTTCAGCTTCCAGACTAATTAAAAGGGATAACTTTATTGTTACAATTTTCTCTCTTCTATTTTTTTTTTGAAAACAACATCCTAAAAAGATGAAAGAAAGATGTAGCTATTAATTACATGGTGTCCTGTATAGTAATCAATAGTAATCAGGAATGTATATCTAATTTATCTTAAAATGTTGTGAAGCACAGTTTATATAAGAGCGCCTGCTGTGCAGACGGGCAAAGCTTGATTTTACATTTTAAACAGAAAAAAGTTATATACTTTGTACTATACCCTCAGATACATCGAGATGATAAGTAATTTTCTATTGGACATAACACAATTTGCTTTTACGTTTCTACTTCACTTGAAAATCTATTAAAGTATTATCCTCAACCTTGAGCTCATTGATAGTGAAGCTCTGCTCTAGATCTTTTATCAGACTTGATTGGTTAATTGATTCTTGTTAGGTGTTAAATTGATGAAATTTAACATGGCAGGGAAAGTTATCCCTCAAGTAACCAGATAGTCAGCCATTGTTTTACTGTAAAATGTTGCGAAAGGATCAAATCCCACAGGATCAAGGGGCTGCATTTGGGGTGGGTTGTGTAAATGTGGGAAGTCACCATTATAATACCTGCCTTTTTTACTATTACAATAGCATGAATCGCTGCCTGGTTGATCAGACGATATTTGAACATTATTAGGTAATCAAATGATCAAGATACTATTGCTTGCAGATTTTCGGGTCATAATGAGCAAAGTACTTATAGTTTTCTGAATTAGAATTCTTAAATGCTAAAGAATAAATTATAACAGAAAATGAAGGTGTATTATGTTCTTCTTCTGCAGATAGATCAAGCATTAGAACCGAATCATGTGATATCTGATGTCCTTAGCGATCCTCCAAATGCAAGACCTAATTTCATAGAAATTCACCTCTCAAGCTTAATTGTATAATACTTAGATAGCAGATACCGATCTAGCTCGGACAATTCGTCAATTGTCAGTCGCGCTAAATGTCACGATCTGCTAAGCAGTGTTGTAGTGGTGATAAAATATATATAAAAAAATATATATAAAAAAGCAAACAATACCTGCAATTATAAAATGTAGAAAACAGCAAGCAAGCAGGAATTTTCTAATATTTGCGATTGAAATATTAGCGTTGATAAAGTTGAGCTGTATACACCGTACATATTCATACTGATGCATATTCTATGCGTGAAATGAGGTGTATAAAATGCTGATAGAAACTAATACGGATTTGTGCATTTCAGGCCCTTTACAACATTATGAAGCGGCATAAACCGATTGAATGGATTAATTTAAGACAACCATTATATCTACTGCAAATGTATATAGTACGTATGGACATGTATGTGTATAGTTTGCTATCTAGATTATTAATTTCAATGGAGGCATTATTAAAATTTTGCTCTATTATGCAGAATCGATGATATAACAAAGAACTGTTGGTAGATTTTTCTACTTCAAATATTTTTATGAATGTTTAATGACAATTCAAAATAATTATAAAATTTCACTCATAAATGCAGACATATCCTATAACTATAAATTCCAAACACAATTTGCAAAGCTAAAATCCTGATTTAGAATCAATAACTCTAGCTCATTAATTATAAATATGCCCCAACTCCGTAAATATTGAAACTTTGGTAATGTTCAGAGATATGCCATACCCATATACGAAAGATATCTTTCGTAATAAAATCAATTCTCAAAGCAAAGCACTCGAAACGTATGCAAATGAGCAATTAATTCAGTCCATTGTTGCCACAATATAATGTTGATTTAGGTTTTAGTCGTTTACTTCCGAATCATAAAATTTATCAAAATGACTTTGCGCCGCGATTATCGCCATGGTGGTAGGTAGTTGAAAGACAAAGATATAACGACGGCAGTAGTATCGATTCGGAACGGTGTAATTCAAAGGGAATGGGGTGAGCGGTCCCATTCTGTCGGACCCCTTACATAATTTAGGTGTCAAAATGTTACGGGTAAATAGTTTACAGGAAATTCATTAGAATTCTTGGTCGTTCTGCTGACGCCCAACGTTTTCGACAACAATTTAATGCCCTCTAATTGAAATAACAACTTGGGTAGGTAGGTGTAAACGTGTTCTCTTACCACCGTTCATTCTTGCAACATGATAACGTGATTTGGTTATATTAGTTTGCCCTAGTTCAGTTCGAATTGCAATAGTTGAAAATACTAGTTGTTAGGTTTAATACGTAAGTTTCGGTAAATTTATACAACAAGCATGTAGCAACCTTGTATTGTTTAGCCTGAAATCCAACAGTTAGCCTAGGTATTTTAGGTTTTTCCTCTTCGAGGCGATCGTACCTTTTATTTTTTAATTTAATTACGATTGGGAATTCCCGGAACATTTTGATAGCCGCTGTCAATTCGTACTTAACTAAATTGAATGTGGTTCTCCGCTTTCTGAGACAAAATTTGGTGTTTTAACTAAACGGCTATCTGTAGTTGGTGGGAGTAAAAAAAACTAGGATGTTATTGGCGTAGACGAGTACGTTAATTCTGAGGCGGGTCGTTTTACATATTGCTGCTAATAAGCTTTGTTAACAGTGGGTCGTACCAGATTTTAAGCATTTTTTCTCTGGATAGGGTGACTATAATTGTATCATGTTTTTTGATCAATAACTCAATTGTATTTGTGTGGCCAGTTCTGAAGCCGATCTGCTGCTTCGTAATGGTGCTTTTTTGTTTCATTCATCACTACCACATCATAAAGGTGAACCCATAGAAACCTTTGTTTTTATAGTTTGATGACCTGGATCACCATTGCGTATTTCTATCGTCATAGCCTGATAACGAAGTTGAATACCGCCATAAGCTGGAGAATCGCCAACTTTGGAAAGTTCCTTATAGCTATGTTGAGCAATGTCTCAGGTTTTGACACCCTCCTGGTTGACAGAACAGCTGTATCTTTCCTGACGTCGGTGAGCCTCACCAACAATACCTAGAATTCATATTATGTAATGTGTGTATTTGTTGACGGCGTCTTGGAGTCGGTCTCGGAAAGATGATGATATTGTTGCAAGAAAGACGTCTGTTGGTTATTTAACCGTCCTGGGTGAGGCAAGCTGATACGTTGTGGGGCGGTGAGGGGGCGGAGTGCTTATTTTGTGAAAGGATCGTAGTTGCTTTCAGCGTAGGGTCAATAATAATTACCATCGTCGGATTGTAACTTATCCATTCATGTATAGTAATTTGGATGGTAATAAGCATAACATCAGGTTCTATATATCCCACAAATCATTTGCAGTGTTATAATGATCACGAAAACATACTAATTGCGAATGTCCAATGAAAACCGTACAAAATACATTATGTTATAACATTTTATCGATCCCTGCAGTACCGAGTGTACATATTCTATTACATATTCTATTACATATTCGATATGTGTAACTAAATGTAAACATCTACTCGTATACTGCATACTTCGTCACTAAAATAACAAACTCTCATAGGATGTGCAGCTTGTAAATATGCTATAAAGTTTTCAAACCGCTGTAGAAGTTTTTGAACTGTAGATTACACAAACATTTGTTTTCGAAAGAAATATACTTTCCGAGGTAAACTGTTCTATCTCTATGATCTTCAGGTGGTGTTATTACTAACAGGGACGACACTTTTACGTTTTATTATGTTATCAATGCAAATTTTGTTATAACAGTTTCTTGATAGGTAATTAATTGTGTAATGGAATATCAGATTGTTCAATATCTGTAGCGATAGCACTTTTTAGGACTGTCAGTTGGTATGATTAGTTTTCTTGTTTCTTTCAACAGATTTGTTTGTTTTCACGACAGAAAAAGATCTAAACATAAGTGATGTAACTTTAAGTGGCAGAAATGCAGAACTTAGAACCAGCACTTCTGATAATGTCTGCTACAGTGCAGAAGAACTTAATACCTATCTATGCAACGGTGTCTTTAAAGAAATCCATACGAGGACGACTTGAAATGTTTCCGGAATGGACAAATGGTGTTTTATTTTTATTTCTCGATCCTCGAAGATCAATACACTTTTTCAAACGGTGCTCCTGTCTCTTCAAGCCGTCAGAAAAGCAGGATGTATCGAGATCTGCAAAATAATCATCTGCAGTAGCGATGACCTCCTCATTTGAGGCAAATCTCTTTCCTGCCAGCGATTTTTTCACGTTTGGGAATAGGGAAAAAGTCGCTGAGGGTTAGGTCCAGTGAATACAGATGATGAGAGACTAATTTGTAGCAAAATTTGGACACGACATCAATACTGCATCGAATCAGGGTAATAAATCGCTGCAGTATTGCCTCGTGATTGTCATTCCCTTCTGCAGATCGTCGATGAGGATCATATCTTGGAAATTCCAAAAAATGGTCGCCATGACCTTTCCGGTCGATGGAACGGTCTTGTCTACTGCATCGACTGTTTCTTGATCTCCGTCATTTAGTGGTGGATCCAAGTCTCATCCACGGTTACAAAACGCATTAAGAAATCTTGGATTACGTTGACCCCTGGCCAGACACTCCTGCGAAACGGTGATCCGATTTCGATTTTGCTCCGGTGTGAGCAAACACGTTACCCGTCATGCCGAAAGCTTTTTCATGCCCAAAATTTCGTGTAGGATATGGCCAACGCGATCCTCTGAAATGCCTGTTGCCTCTGCTATCTCTTTCAGCTTCGATCGGCGATCTGCTAACACGACATTATCTTCTCGACCATTTCATCAGTAGTAGCGGTTTTTGGGCGTCCACTGCGTGGTTCGTCACTTGTGCTTGTGAGGCCACGTTTGAACTCGCTCACCCAGAAGCTCATCGTCGAAAATGATGTAGCCATGAACCCCTAGCAAAATATTCCGAATTTCCGTGGCCGTTTTCCCAGCCATCCAGAAGTGTTTTATCACTGCACGAAATTCGATTCGAAATCGCCTGACTTGCTACACAAAACACACTCTTAAACAACAACTATTGACAGTAGACGTCTGAAATTTTGACAGTTGCTATAAAAAAGGTTGCCCTTGTAGACCAATGAATCCACTTCAACCTTTGTGCGTTATCTTTTGCCGATTCCGGAAGCATTTCAAGTCGCACTCGTACATGTAGTTTTGTGTATAGTCTATCCGTTAGATCATATACAAGATTTTTTTTAATAGGTACAAATCTAACTGCTCTAAAGTTCTATGATATTTAAAAGTAATATATAAATGATTAAATGAAGCATAAAACTGAAATCTGCACACTACAATCATAACAATTTTAATTGCTTAGGTGGGATAGAAAATTTTACAAACAAGATAAATTAGGTTACGTGTGGATACAATCTAATAACAAGCTTCGAAGTTATAAGTAATACATCGTACTCGGAAATATCGTAAGCGCAAGGCGTGTAATATATGTATGTACTGCGTTGTTATGATGTGTCAAATGCAACTAGTTTATAAAACGTTTTTGAGAGAGAACGTAAAAGCAATTGTATAGTTGTAGTTCGCAACTGACTGGATATATTCCTGGAATGAAACGGTAATTGTATCGTCAAATCGTAAGCAGTTAATATTTATATACGGTTTGTAGACATATTGAATTACAAACAAATAATAAGAAATTGGTATTGATCGATTAGTATGAATCGTTCGACGTCTGGGGGAAGATTCATCAGTATCTTAACTATAGATAATGAATCGATCATCGATAGACTTACGATGTTTGCTCAAGTTGACAACAAAGAACGGGGTAGTTTTAATTGTCAACATAAATCGATCAATGTTAAAACCGGGGATGATTCCACTGATTGGCAACACTGAGTCGGCCAACGTCTAAGAAGCGGACAGCCCTGTCACCTGTTCAAAACTGGTAGTCTAATGTTCACGTACATTCCGATAGGTATCAAGATAATCGTGTACACAGTTTTTCTGCTTCTTCCTCTGATTATATATCTGTGTAAGTCAATAAGTCATTGAAAGTTCACATTTGTAATCATTAAGCCAGGCTAGTATTGCAGTTCATACAAAGCAGTTTTGTAAGCTATGTAGGTGAGTGAATTCGTTGAAGGTGTTTATAGTAAAGGATACCATCCACGTATTATTTTGCATCCTCAATCTATAAGACTAGTGTGATTATACGAGGGATCATAAGAATTTGTATGATTCAAAGACAAGCAATCTATTTTTTGAGTGTATACACTTGCAAGGACGTTTTTCTTTTGTGCAAGAACGATAAACTACAACCACGCTGATGTTTACTTATTCTGCAGGGGTATGCCGGCCCTCTAGCTATTTAGGACAAAATTTTGAGCACAAGGTATTTCTCTATCTAGACGTGTCCGTCTAATTTGTAGGTAACTGTACAAGCATCAAAGGAAAAAGATCTGTTAGCAAACAAACAACTGTGGTTTTGCATGGATGAAACAACAGATATTACTATTAATTTTTAGATTTTAGTTTTTGGTTCGAAACTCTCATTTCAATCATCATATATGTACCTAGATTTAAGTACCCGTAGTGATTTTAAAACTTCTAGATTTATTTGTAGTATAAGCCTTTTAAGGATTCTTTTAAGGATCCTAAATTTTGGGCAATATATAACATTTGAAAATGTCGCGAAATGCCAGAATATAAAAACAAAAAAATGTCTATAACAGGCGCTCATGGTGTATTGTTGAAAATTGCCCTGCAAACGAGAGCAATGAAAATGGTCAAGTATTAAAACCGATCACGTCGTTTCGATTTATCCGATCTCTTCAGCGATCCTCCAAATACAAGACCTAGTATGCACGTTAGTTACATTGGCTATAGCTATATCAGCTCAGTGGAATTCAATACCGCTCCTCTTCGTTTTTCCAAGAGTGCATTTTAGAGGAAACTTTATCTAAATAATGCTGCTTCAAAAAACACAGGTGACGCGAATCTATGAAGTTGGAAGAAGGCAAAGCACTTCTTAAAATTTGTGAAACATTTTGTTAAATATACAAAGACAGCAAAAGAGAAGCTTGCAAGGCATTTTTCCATTTAATAAAAACATTCGAAGACCATGAATTTATGGCAGCTTACTCAACTATACTATACTTTAACTTTATTCATCCTTAGGATGGTTTTCATACAAATAGTACATACATTATACATTAACATAATTTTTATTTATATTATTAATATAAACACTACCAAACTTCTTAAATTTCGTTGTACAATTTCTATCCCTTTTAAAACAAACTATTTTGTGAGCAAGACTTTCTATTTAACGGTAATCTAAAGTTATTTACATTTCTAGTTTTATACATATGAATGCCCCTATTATATGCAATAAATCTACTCATGTATTTCGAAAGTTTATTACTTACTGGCTGCTCTTCGGTTCTCGGGTTCTCTGACGTGTAGAAAGGTTGTGGTACTTGACGTTTCGATCATCTTGTGGTGATCTTCTTCAGAAGTGAAGTTGTTTACTTCTGTTCAACAGCGGCCGTGAAAGCCTGAAGACTACTTTATTATTTACTGTTTAAAAAATTAAAACTAAACTGTTAAGGTAAACTCTTTGTCTTATACTAAGTCACTGCAACATATCTAACATAAGTGTAACTCTTGTATATCTACTACATCCTAAAATTATTCTCATTGCCTTATTTTGTAATTTTTATAATTTATACATATCACCTTCATCAATTAGCAGTAAAATTGACGCATAGTATTCAATGACTGTCTTGTATACTAGTATTCTCGTCCATGTACTCAACTTAGTACTAATCCTACCCAAAAAACCAACTTTCTTAGCTATTTTTTTAACTATGAAATGGTATCTGGTATGGAAATCTACATGACTCTTGAATTATAGACTATTATCTATTAGTACCCTTAAGTATTTGATCTCTTTCGCAAAGTCGATAGGTACCTCATCAATAGAATCAATCTATCACACTGGTCCTATCACTAACCCTAGTCCGAATTACAATAGCTTTAGTCTTTGAAGTATTGAACTTAAGTTTATTCATTTTTCGCCATTTTGAAATATTTTTTAGTTCATGATTCATTTTCCTAACAGCCCTCTCAATATCACTATCACGAGTGTATCATCCGCAAATGACTTTTGTGTTTGAAGTTTTTCGGCGTTGCCACTAAATTTTGAACACCCTGTATAACCTGTGGTAGGTTTGCAATGTATTTTGTGAACCCTTATGGTTTTACTTCCTGCTTGTAAAATATCGAGGTTTTGCATTTAAAGAAGAACAAAAGAAATACTTTTTGTAGAAATTTCTTTGAGATAAAAGCCCTGTTAACTTCCCGAATATTAAATTCAAGAAAATAGAAAGTATTTTAATGTTAACCTTATAATCCTACACCGTCCTATCCTCTCCCCCTTCCCGCCCCTCTCCTAAAATAAAAATTTCTACTGTATTTTTACTGTCTTTAAAATGAGTAGTAAATTAGTAGTAGTGATCTGGTGCTATAGGATAGCACGTGTTAGTACTAATGCATCAATATTCAAATACGTGTTTGGTATCTACCGAATAATTCGGCTAAATGTCTGCCTATCGCCTACTATGATTTCATATCACTCTAATGAGCGCGCCACTATTGAAAATATAATGGATAATAAACCAAGCACTGGCATTTTTCAATTCGTTATTAACTCGACGTTATTCCAATAACTCCAAACGACTTTCTGAATACATTCGGCGTAGATCATTTTTAATCGAAGTTAAAAGCGAAAAATTAATCTCGGGTAGTACGCCGCGACGACGTGCGCATACACTCATACAGCGTGAGATGAGAATTATACAATTCATTAATTTTCAAATTTATCCCATATTAGAAATTCAAATTGCCTATTGATTTTCACATGCGAACAACGTATGCCAGGTTATACGTTCGCGTAACTGAATACGCTAAATTCGATATAAATCTCGCGAATAATTTATCACAATCTTCCCATTGCAGCCAGTCGACGCTTTTTTCACCACCGCTCTTATGTAGAGAGAAAAATAAAACTACGCGCTATAGGTGGCGGTATCGATTCGCTGCAGGATTTACCTTTCCGTAATGGCTTTCAATTGTTATCTATCCCCTCTCCGTTCCGTGGGAGTGGATGATGTTCTCACGGATTTACACTTGCACTGTAAACATACATTTTGCTTCCCCGATTCGGCGAGAGATTCTTTTTTCTTGATTTAGTTTCAGGAGTAAATTCTTCTAGTTAATACTTAGTTAGTTGGCGAGAGATTTTGAGCTATACATTTATTAGCGAGTAACTTATAAGTAGTTTTGATATATGAGTGATGATATACAGAGTGAGGCATTAGTGCGTCAAAGCTCAATATATCCATTAATATAATAATAATATCTAATAATAATAGGCAATAGTGCCTCAAATACTCAGATATGCGGTCTGTGACTGGAGTCAATAAAACTCTATTTATTCAAATCTCAATATTTCGTTCATCAGGAGTTTATTACAATTAATCAAAAAGAAAAAAATGGTCAATAATGAAATAAAATAATGAAAAGTTAAACTACTTACAAAAAGGGTCGTGTAAAATTAGCGGACAACATCAAAATTCACAAGATTATCACAATATTAAGAACAACACATCAAAAGCAATTAAAAACATCTGACTTTCAGATAATGGTAAAGTTTCAAATAAATTATTTGCTAAGATAAAGTTAGACAAGAATGCGAACATATATGAAAATCAGACAAAAAGAAATACTTCAGAAGGTAAAAACACGATATATGTACATATATACAAGTTGGTAGGTATCAGGCTTTCTCATAAAGTTGTAATATATTACAGTAAATATTGCTTAGTTGGTCTGTATCATTTTTAAAGTTAATGGTGTTAGATGTTTTATTGATGAGAAACATCTCCAGAAACAACCCATTTTTGTACCTGCTTTCAACATCCAAAATCACAACGTTGTCAAAATCAAACAAATGACCTGTTTCCTTACTATGATTGCCCAATGCACACGCTCTTTTTCCCTTATTGCAATAACTTTTATGCTGACTACTGCGGTGTTTTAACCATTGAACAGTTTGTCCAATGTACACATCCGGACAATGTGAACATGTAACTTTGTAAATAGAATTAGACTGAAGTAACAACCGAGTTTTGTCTTTGATATAAGGTAACAAATCAAAAATGTGTTACCTACTACATTTTGAAAATTTATTATGAAATCTGTTATATCGCGAACATTTGGCTTAAATAATTAAATATTAATTATCGGTATAAGTTTAATATTTTGTAGTTGTGTTGTATTTAATAAGTTTATCTCAATATATGATTTAATGGCCTTTTACTGTCATTTTTTCATGGCTATTTGATATCTTACACTTATTTTGAGAAAGCTCACCTTTCATTAGGAACATATTAAATATGTCAGAAATGAACGATTTTAGATATAGGGAGTGAAAATCAGGATAAAGGGAAACTTAAGACAATAAATTCTCAAAACGATGTCCAAGCTGAAATGAACAATAGACAACCTATGTATTTTGTAATTATTCTTTAAATTTAAAGATAATCATGAGAAAAAGCCATTCCTTTTATTCCCAGACGAAAAAATATATTTTTTCACCTAGAAATCGGGGAAGAAAGAAGCACGATTACAACGCTCTCCCAAAACGCGGCGTTTACGTAAACTACATGCGTGACGTATGATACAGTGTTTATGTCTGGTTTATGTTATCGAAATGCGTGGAATGACTACTTGTGCCTTGTATTCGGACGATTTCGTTTTACTTTAAAAAAAAGGTTCACTGCCATGAAGAGAGATGTACCTTTGGCAGGGAAGACTACAGGATATTGTTGTTCTGATCATTTTGATCTAAGTACAAATACCTAACCCATAAATCTCTTTTACGAGTAGTGTGGTATTAAAATTAGTGATATTCTACAAGTATGTACTTACGTTACAATAATATGTATTATCATGCATGTACACAAAGTACTAATTTTATGTATTAATGGTTAAAAAAGGATCTTAATTTGTGTTATCATATTAGTAATGTCATAACCTTATAATCTGTGTTTTCTACGTCACCTTGCGTTTTGGTCACGTGACTTCCTCGGGCATTTTCAACTCAAAAAATCTCGAAAACCACAAGTCTTTGAAAAGAAATAATTTCTGTTTCATTTACCGGCGATTTCAATCCTTTATAAAATGTTTAATTCCTGTTAACTTGTTGTCTATTCAGAACAATAATACATAGTAGTATAGTAAATACATACAAAGGAGCGATACTATCAAATTGACAGCAAGAAACTGAACCTGTTTGTGGTGTTTTGCATACCCGTTCGGATGACATCAACTGACCCTTGACGGTCGACCGCACTGTATAGTTAATCATCCACAGCTGGTGAATCAAATATTTATTACAAAATTTTGATTTTGTGATATAAATATGCTAACAAATACAGTTGAACAATAATGGTGCTTTTGGAAATGGTCTTAAGACATGACAGAAGGAGACAGTGTCCTGAGTGCATGCAACAGCCTTGAAAGACCTGCTACGGGTTCCTCTGAATCATAAGCAGATCCATTTTGCGATGCACATACATAGCTCCGCTGATTTCAATATATTGATTTTGCTTGTCTAAAGAACCTTCTAAAGTTTGGTTGGTTGAGTAAGCTGCCATAAATTCATGGTCTTCGAGTATGTTTTCATTAAATGGAAAAATACCGCTAACTTGGATACAAACTTTGATGCTAACTGGTATGTCGTATCTAGTCATTGTACTACCAGGATGATTGGTTATCCAAGCGTCGTATAACAGTCATGTTATTATCCTTACAATAATTTAGAGCTTTAATGGGCAAGTCCGAATTTTGATTATTTAGTAAAAGAAGCGCAGGTCTCTCTTTTGTTGTCTTTATATATTTAACAAAATATTTCACAAATTTTAAGAAGTGCTCTACCTTCATCCAACTTCATAGGTTCGCGTCACCTGCGTTTTTTGGAGGAGCATTGTTTAGAAAAAGTTCCTAAAATGCACTCTTGGGAAAACAAAGAGGAGTGGTATTGAATTCCACTGAGCTGATATAGCTATAGCCAATGTAATGTGCTTCGCTGAGAAGAAACAATTCTTCCAACCTCGTCGGGTTATTACCTTATCAGATTTTTGGACTGTGGTCCCGCTGTTTCGTTCATATTTTATATTTCAACGGGCCGCAGATCCATTCGATCCAATATAGTTTTTAGGATGGTGAAAAAAGCTGCAACGTTAATTTTGTTGAAGCTAGGAGTCCGCACTAAACATATAGCTTCAGGTTTTCTGATACTAAGTTTGTTATGTCTCTTCAACCAAGTCTTCACAGAGAATTTTGTACCTTTACCAAGAGTCTGGCATTCTTTTTCGTAAAGCCAGACTCACTGCTCTCAAAAGAATATATTGAATGACGTTTGCCTCATTTGTCTTTCTTTTATGATTGCGCATATCTGAGAAAAAAAATTCAATGCTTAATATGGTCACAGTTGGGGTAAGTTGACACATCTGAGTAATACACATCTCTGTTGTTCTTAATTTGTCGAGGATACAACGAAAAGTCAGTGCAAACTCTACGCGTGAACCACGTCAGAGGCAAAACTATTCTGGTAGTAGAGTTGTGGTACTTAACCAACCAATTTCTTCTGCTTCATTCTGCTTCATTACTTCCTCCATTTATCTATTAATCAGGCTCATCATCAGTTCTGTTAAGATCTTCTAATGCAAAAACAGCAATTGGTCGGTTAAAATTTGATATGCAACATTTTTTGTAATGGTAAATTGAATACAATTTCCCTAAACTACCACAATATCGCCACGTATGCATGATTTAACTCATATAAATCTTGCTGGTATCCTAAACGTGTGACTACATATTTCTATGTAAATACAAAATACCCACAGGATTTCCGAAAATATTTTTCCGGATCTGATAGACTAGGCATAAGCGTCGGATTTCAGGGGAATTCCACAAAACTTTCACAAAGACGAGGCTGTGGATGTGGAAGTATAGTATGTAAATAGGTTTCCTCTGCGAGACCCGCCTTTATATCCTCACCTAACGATGCTGATCACGGATATGCTTCCATCTAAATTACCGTTCCTTCCATTAAAGCATAAGACACGATCCAGTCGCGCTTTGAGCAGCGACCGTCATTGAATTTGAAATCGTGCTTCACGGCGACGTTTCATTGGTAAAAGAAAAAATTGGGAAAAATCGAACATACTCGGGATAAGCATTTATTTGGTTCGAACTGAGCTATCACATTCATCATTTTGTTTCCTTCTCTTCTTTTACGTCTAATAACGTCTAATTGACTGGCTTAGCCGTCACAGCAATGGAATAATGAAAACAGAGATGTTGTCGGGCATCTTAAAGGTGGCACGACGAGACGGGAAATTCTTATCGTTTTTTTCTTGCATTATTCGAAAAATAATGTTCGGAGAAGCAAATAATGTGAAAGCGAGAATTCGTGCCGTGGTTGCCGTATCACCGGATCATTAAGACGGCTTCTCAAGAAAAGTAAAAAGAAGAGCAGTTTACTTTTTTTCGCGAAGCCACTGAACAAAAAAATATAAAGTGAAAATGGAAAAGATGTTTGCTTTCATGTTCATGGTTTTTTTGCTGCTGTTTAATATGGACTGTCAGACGAATGTTTTTTTTTTTGTCTGTCTGCACAATAGATACGATATTTATACTTCGTTTAGTTTTTTTTTTCGTATGTCTAATAAGGATAATTTTAAAAGGTAAGATCCTTCCATTAGTAAATGTTTTTTTTTCATATTTATATACCTATCGTTTGAGTTTTATAGAATTTATTCCAATTATTTTGGGCTCATATTCTGTGAAAATAGTATGTGCAAATAAAAGCTGACTACTCTAGAACCCTATCAAAGAAATTTCTGCTGAATGATAAGTTATCGTTTGGAACATTGTATGTAATTTGATGGGTCGATATCAGTAGGTAGTAGTTAGGCAGCTATCCAGAGATGTGAGAGATTTTGGGCGTAATGATGTAAATGATGTCGATAGTTTAAACAATTAATAAAATAAAAACTGGTAAAAATGATGTTGCATGTTCATTACTCGACACTAAAAATGATATGAATGAGTTAAGGCGTTTGATATACTGCCACGTAGTGGATTTAAAAAGCTATGCAGAACCGAAAGAATAATTAAAAATTCATAACCAAAGTCTTATCTATCTACCACCAGATCGCTTGAATCTTATCTCAGAGCGCCACTGAGTATGCGTGGTCAGGACTTGGCAGACGAAATTACATGGAATCCTCTAAATTAGATAGACGTTCAAACCAAGAAAAGTAAACAAGCGAATTTCGAACAGCTAGAATGAGAATTTTTACATGTTTATATAACCTTAAGAAAAAATTGCTGGAGGCGATATCCAGTGAAACGGTGAAAATTTAAATTATAATATAATAATATAAAAAAGATAAATGCTAAATGTAAAGCTGAAAAAAATATGCTGAAGGCGAAATATTAATAACTTTGAATAAAGAGAATATATGAAAATGAACCAGATAGTAAACTCTGGAGAGATCAAAAGTAGCTTGTTTTATGTAGAATTAGCGTTAAAATCAATGGTTAAATATGGATGAAAAACCATCACGAAGTGACGTAATATACACACCCGGTCTGGAAAGAACTTTTTTTTTCTCACAGAGACAGTGATTTCTGGAACAACAGAGATAATTATAATCCATTAAGTGAAGTAAAAAAACTAGGATAAGATATCTCATATACTCCAAATGATATTACAATTTGGCGGAGGCGCTGGTGTAAAATTAAAGCAGTAAGATAATGATAATGCAGCCCATATAGACAAGCTCTTTTTGGTGATAATGACCGATGTTTTAGCTGTAATGACAAGCCAGATAACTATAGCAGGGTGCCCGAATTTCCTAGGGACAACATGGGTAACTTTTTTATTTGAAGACATAGAGAGACGGTTAAATTAGCAAAAAGGTGTAGATTCAAAACCTCACTACGAATCCATTTTCAAATTTGGCTTGCCATGCCTTATTTGTTTAATATTGAAGAAAAACTGAAATCTCCTAATTTCTTTTATTTGCCGTAACTTTTTTGTTACTTGAGATATTAATATGCGGTTTGAAGCAATTCAAATTGTAATCTAAATACTTTTATTGGCGCTTAATACAACAAATTTCTTTTGCGCAAATTTTTAGTAATCTCACCTAAGCTCCAAATTTTAAATTGGAACCGTGCAATTTTTGTGGCTCCTTTAAAAGGAAATTATATTCTGAATACAATCATGTATCGCATGATATGGAGATTTTGTCAAAATTTTGAAAATGAAGCTTATTCTGATTACTGGCAGATATCACAACTTTTTTTTATCGCGTTATCTGTGAAAACAACACGGTTGTCATGATCCGAACCTGTCAGAAGTGTCATTACTAACAATAAGCTAGAGAATTATTGATCACATAAAGAAACGGCCGCAACAACAAAATTATCATCTTGACCGTAACTAGATGAACACAATCTATAGTCCGGCATTCCCATAAATATCATACCAGGTGCGAAGAGCTTTATAACACTTAACAATGAAACTATTAATACAACTGATTTAATGTAAAATTAAGAGTTTTTTAATAAATTAGTGCATTTTATAAATACATTTTTGTTATGAAACGTGCGCTTCATATTATTATTTTTTAATTTGCGAAATGTTTACTGTTTTCATTTAGGCTTCTGCTATTACGTTAGATATAGATGTATACACAGGCTGTCCCTCAAATGCCTATAAAACTTTAGGCAGTACTCTTCTATAAGAAATGCAATCCTAAAAAACACCAACAGGAACTTCCTATAATGCTTAGTAGCCTCACACGAGGCAGTTAAAGAACATTATACTTGGCAACATTGGTGATGTCTTTGCGTTTATAGAAAATTTAACGTGTACTTATAAGAAAATGTCCAAAAAATACATTTTTTCAATGTTGCTCAAGTAATATTGCCAACTAAGCAATTAATTAACTGAATGACAATAATGTAAAAAAACTCTATATTTAAATCAAACATGATGACTCGTGTGAGTAGATGATCACAAATAGAAGGGAAAAAAGTTGGTCTATATCTCACAAGATTCTATATTAACAAATAATTTGCTACCGGTTTCGGGAATTTCCATCATCAGACAGAATCGAAAAAACATGCTGACGTCCGCCTTACTGTGTTTTTTCGATTTTGCCTGATGATGGTAATTTCCCGAAACCGGTAGCAAATTATTTGTTAATATAGAATCTTGTGAGATATAGACCAACTTTTTTTCCCTTCTATTTGTGAACTCTGTATTTGTTTGCAGAACGCTATTTTATTTGATAAATTTGCAATAACTGCTCAAAATTTCTGTCACCAATTTTTAGGCATATCATTGCCCACAAAATAATGACTGATTAATCACGCCACAGCATCTCTTCGTTAACGGTTGCTGCCACCTCATGTATACGCTGTACTAAATCTTCTACTTTTTCAACAGGCATCAAATACACGATGTTTTTCAAATAATCCCAAAGAAGGAAATCGAGTAGCGTTAAGTCTCATGAGCGCCATGCTACTATGCTTCCGCGATCTATCCATTTTCTTGGATAATTTTCATGAAACCTATAATTACAGCATCATAACGACATGGAGCTTCATCTTGTTGCTTCCACATATCCCGACAAACGAGCAAAGGACTATCATCTAATAAACGTGGTAGGTTCAAATATGTTGGTTGTGAGAGTTGGAGACGCCTTTTCTTGTAAAGGTCGTCTCGTCTGTCCATATAATGTTATCTACAAATTTTGCATTTCCTCTGTGTTGTTCTAATAACCAGTTGCAGAAGATAGCACGTTTCTCGTAATCTTCCTCCAATCCAAAATCTCATTTATAAAATGAATTAAGTAGATCTTCTTTCAAGATTTTATGAACGCTGGCTTTGGAGGCACCAACAACTCTAGAAAGAGTACACATGCTAGTACCTGTATCATCTGCTACCAGTACATCTTCTAAATTTGGGTTCACTACCAGATTTTAGTCGACCTCTATCAGCATTAATAGCAGGACGAGTACTTCCTGTTTCTCTAAGCCTTCGCTCTGTAGTCCAAATTACCATACTATTCGGATGTATCATATTGGGTAAACCATTGTAGTCTGATTGCAGTTTCTATCGCACTCCCCAAAAATCCGAATCATGTCAACGTACTCGTACGTCTCGTACTCCATAGAAACAATAAAATGACACATTTTTTATCTACTACACAGTATGTACAAATTGCAGACCTTTTGTCGATTTCATTACCGACAAAAGTAATCTAGTTAAAATAGTGATTTTTGTAAAAAAAATCATGCTCTAGGTTTTACCATTTCTGTGAGATCTTTTGTTGTTAAAACTGAATTTGCCAATAAGAGAAAATTTCAAACGCAGGCTTAGCAGCACAAGATATTACAGAAATGTTCTACTAAATAGTCCGCGATAGCATTAACTGTTAATGTTTTCTAGCTGCAGGAATTAGATAAGTTAAGTTTAAGGTACATTTGCCCATCCTCTAACAATGACTCAATCATTGCAATAAACATATTTGCAGCGAATTTATGTTTCTTCAATTTTTTATGTATTATATTATTACATCATCTACTGATATTACGAATTAATTTGTGATTAAAACTTGTTCAAATTGATTACAAATAAGCTAAACTGCATCTACCTAACATATAAACACCCTTACCCGTGAAGTTTAGCGCCACCTATCCGAAATGATTATTAATTAATGTTTTACTAAGTTTGTCGAGTCTGCACTTTTGCTAATATACCTCATCTCGTTAGTTTATAAGAGGGGAAGACGACCTCGACAACGATTATTGCACCCATCCCAATATACCACGGCGTCAACCGGCCCCCGGAGCATACTTCTGAAGTTCTTGCCCACCCCTAGCTCTCGAAACCCAAGTTTGCCATCGGCATTCACTTCGACCCCAACCCCAACGACGTAGCGTCACCTTCACGCTTCGCAGACTACCTGCGTCAAATCCTCTCGCCTGTTCGTTCGCGTTTTTGTGCAACGTCCGTTTAGCATATTTATTGCAAAACAAAAATTAATTAACGCCTATTAATGGAGGAAGGAAATGGCCAAATCGGTTCAGTCGATTCAAAAGGTTCACTTTATTTAGACGTGAAAGGAATTGGGGATTTCCTTTACTTTACGGGGATTCGTGAAAGATTTATGCTTTTGTTGGGAGTTCTTTGTATTTTATTTATTTAAATATTATATGAAACGGATATTAAATATTAATTGCGTGTTAGAGCTGGAGTTTTCCATTTATATTTAAAAATTCTATTTCTCCAAATTAATTAAAAAATTTGTTGTTGTAATTTGATTGAAAGTTGCTCTTTCCATTCTGATCCTCTTTGCAGTTTTTCGAAGAATTAAAGTTAATTTAATGCTTGACATTTCTATGCTGCCCACATGCCCACTTTTCGTTAGCATTTCTTACTTAATCTACAAGAAACCTGACATCAGGGTTGCTTGTGGAAAAATATCGCGAAAATTGGTTGCGAATATGGTAGTAAATTTTGATAATTATTTTTATTTAACAGTCTAGAATGCTTTAAAAACTTTATACAGCTTCACTCAAAAAGTACAAAATAATGCATGTGTGTATGTAGAGTTTCTACCATACGTCCGACATGAGTGTAATAATTAATTTTAGTTCGTCGGACGTTTTTGTCAGCTAATATTTCCTGTTGAATATTTAAAGTGTTTCTACGGAAAACATAAACATTTGCTATTCCCGTCCGGGGTTTTATTACCCGAGTAGAAGGGAAGGAAGCACTGCTAGAGAAGTTATGTGCCGATCTAATTAATTTTTAGCGTGCGGCTTTGGAAATTATAAAGCCATAAAGTTGTACTTTTGCTTCACGAGTTATTAAGCTGGCCATTCATCGTCGCGATGAGACACCAGAATTATAACCAGTGAAGTGAATTAAATTAACATTTCTATTTATTACATCATAAGTATCCTATTAATTAGATATCAGCTTATTTTGTAAATTAATTAATTTAATTTTCTCCTAAATGAAATATTCGTCAAATTACCAAACAAAAGAATACGGTTAAATTTGAAAATATTCTCTAATGATAGTGAGATAAAAACTTTCGTCCAATTAGAAACGTATATACGTTACCGAGCGAATATCTTCGGTACTGGGGGGATATAATTATCCTGCATTGTCCTTAATTGGATTAGTAGGGGCCTACCTATCCTGCAATAATTTAGATAATAGGGAATGGATTGTGAGAACAATTAAACTGGACCAATCCCCGATCATCGCTGGCTCGCTTCGCATTAAAGGGTGAATCGTTAGTTCCAAATAGATGCTTATGATGCCTTCTTATTTATTAGAGAGTTCGCATTAATTTATTAATTACACGAGGGTTCCGTTTTAATAACATAAATTGCTCCGTTGTGAAAGGTATATTCTATAGAATTTCTATTATTAGTACTAATTTTGCTAATTGCCTCGGATTTAAAGTTTCGACTTGGAAATGGTTTTACATACATAAATAAAATAAACGTTGCAAAATGAATTTTTCATCTCTAATTCACCTGAAATATAGATGGATGTTAATATAAAGGAACTAGGTACTGCTTCTATTAAATTACAAGAACGAAATTCAAACTGACAATTTGACCTGTGATATCTGCGCTGAAACAATGTTGTGATTATGTTTTACTACTCGCTGCTTCACTGATGCCTCAAAAATCTCGCAAGAGCTAAGGGATTTCACTGCAAATTTTGAAACTGAAGTATTTCTATGAATTGGTTTAGCTGTCCTTGATAAAACAAGTACTCTTAAAGCACTATAGCCTATAAATTTTTGCTTTTGTGCTGGTCTTTAACATGACGTAGCCGACTTGGACAACTGATGGAGAATTACAGTAGTCTTTTTAGTTGGAGATGTTACCAATACACAATTGTCCGTAAATACTCAGGTGAGTTTCTATGGCAGTATAAGACATTTGCACATTCGACTTTACTAATCGGCACTGCTCGTTTCAGAAATGAAATTTCAGGCATGATATGTTGTACTCTCTGTAGAATAAAACAAGCTAACTTTTAAATTTTATTCGTATTGGTTATAATTGTAATCATTGTGTTTAAGATTACTGTACACTGGATCCTAGGGTAATAATTACTCACTCAATGGTACTTGTTCTCTTGATTCTCAAGATAAAAAGAACATTACAGTGCTATTATTTGTGACTGTTCTTACTTATCTTATAGAGATATATTGTTTTTGGATCAATTTGTCCTCTACTTTCATAAAAGCTTCATATTTCTTGACAATAAAGAGACAACTTGCTACTGTATTGGTACCCGCTTGGTCTTTCTTTATAAAATGGTTCATGCTGGTTTGTTTGAAATTAAATTATTAATTAAACACCAAGTTTGCCTTTCCACTTTAATGTCAAAATATTTTCAAAATCAGTGCGACTTCTCTTTATAACATTTTACATCCTTAAGGTGAACTATTGAAAAAAGTTAATTATCACTGGCACTATTTTTCTGCTGAACTCAGGAGTCGAAAAGATGCCTACAACATATTATCAAAACGGGTCTTCCAGTTTAGAAAAGTCTTGACAAAGTGGATGCCCAAGTCGCCGTCTAATGAGCAAAAGAAGAGAAGAGTTGATGATGTTCAATCGATACAATCTTTGATAAACTCTCGTCTGAATCTATTGTTGCTCTGATATGCATATATGATGTAAGAAGTGGACTCTTATTCTGCTTGGAAACGTAGTTAACGTCGTTGGAACATCACCATTAGCAAAGCCATATAAAGCTGATGCTTCGTCTCGAGGTTTTGAGGACTGAAACTGCGATGATACTTCTCTTTTGTTCTTTTTAGCTTGACAACATAAGTGATACCAATTTTCCAATGAAAACCAATTGTTCCCGATAACATTTTTACAAATATTTATTAAACGTTTGTTTTTTTTTGGTCTTTGAAGTTTTTACTCCTTCTGAATCTATACTGCTCGATCGTCATCTTTCCAAACACTATCAAAACCAGATTTTTTGTGTCTCTCAAGCATATGATTGTGATACGATTTTTGGGGGCATATACATTTTGCAGAAGTACCTACCGTGGAAAATAATGAGCACTTATAAAAATCATCAATAAATTTATTGAACATGAAAGATGTCATTCTGTTTTCTTTCTTCACACCTGTATGGATTGTTACATCTAATATGTACTGCTAATTTCTCGAACTGCTTTACCGATATAGTGGTTGTAAATATTACAACTAAATTCAGGACTAATCTTTGGGCTTCTGGCAGAACGATAGTTCCTTTGTTAATACATCATGTGCAGCAATATTTTCCGGATAAGTAGTTTCTGCATTATTTACGTTGGTTTGGTTTTATCTTAGTTTCAAAACCTGCAATTTCTTTATCACTGGTCGGACTGCAGTTCTCTGTAACATAATTTTGTAATCGTCGTCTAAGTTGCTATAGTCTAGTAGGTTGTTGGTCCCTTCAATCATTCTAATATCGTATTGTCAAAAATTTGGATCATTAGGACTCCTTTTTAAAGTAGAGAGTATTTCCTTTTTTATAACTTTTCATTAAATTAAATCAGTAAACTTGCAAAAAAAACAACAAATTGGTAAAAACATGCCAAAAAATCTTACTAACAAGAGCTTCAAGCAAGTTTTCCAGTGAATTATATACAAAAATCGTATAATTTTCGTCGAGCCGATTGGAACCACCTATGTAGAATCCAGCCCTGGCGTTAATGTTATGATAAAATTCCAAGTTTTCCTATTGAGGGAGAGATTGTCGTTTCGTCCTGTCTAAGCCACTGCTTTTGTATTTAACTTGATACTACGCAGATCTACCTTTTCCATCAACGTGGACATTGGTTCGAATATGCCCTGTCTTTAAAAAAGGCAATCAAATGAAATATCTAATTACAGACCTCCTTATTGCTCGAGAAAAACATGGTTTGTCTCTAAGCGTTCCACTGTGATCAACCTCTGTAACTTTCCTCAGTATGTATCTGAAGCTCTCGACATTCATTCAGTTGATATTATATATACAGTTATGGCTAAGGCCTTTGACCGTATTGATCATGGTGTGCTACTGTCATAACTTTATTTGTTCGAATTTGGTGATTTGCTGATACAGCTGTTAGAATCATACTTATGCAGTCGCGAATTTTTTTGTCTTTTATAACGGTTCTCTTCTAACGCGTGCAATTACTTCTGGTGTCCCAAGAGGATCCAACCTCGGACCGCTTTTATTTTTGCTTTTTATTACCGATTTGCCCGTTTGTATTAGCAGACAAATTTTGATGTTCGCTGATGATGTAAAGATATTCTGCGCAATTGATTCGAGGAGGAAGATTGCATAAGAAAATTTAACAAGAATTCATGACTGGTGTGAGAAAAATGGATTGTCTTTGAATATCACTAAATTCAATGCGATGAGCTACACATATAAAGGACTTAGGAGTAACTTTTGATAAGGAACTATCATTTACTAGTCACATTAATCGTGCCGTTTCGTCAGCCACTAGATGCTGGACTTTATCTTGGACAAAACCAAGCAATTTACTAATATATCGGCTTTAAGAACTCTTTACTATTCCCTCGTTCGATCAAGGTCAGATAACCATCAATTATCTGGAACCCAATTTATAAAAGGAGTGGATGATGTTCTCACGGATTTACACTTGCACTGTAAACATACATTTTGCTTCCCCGATTCGGCGAGAGATTCTTTTTCTTGATTTAGTTTCAGGAGTAAATTCTTCTAGTTAATACTTAGTTAGTTGGCGAGAGATTTTGAGCTATACATTTATTAGCGAGTAACTTATAAGTAGTTTTGATATATGAGTGATGATATACAGAGTGAGGCATTAGTGCGTCAAAGCTCAATATATCCATTAATATAATAATAATATCTAATAATAATAGGCAATAGTGCCTCAAATACTCGGGTATGCGGTCTGTGACTGGAGTCAATAAAACTCTATTTATTCAAATCTCAATATTTCGTTCATCAGGAGTTTATTACAATTAATCAAAAAAAGGGTCGTGTAAAATTAGCGGACAACATCAAAATTCACAAGATTATCACAATATTAAGAACAACACATCAAAAGCAATTAAAAACATCTGACTTTCAGATAATGGTAAAGTTTCAAATAAATTATTTGCTAAGATAAAGTTAGACAAGAATGCGAACATATATGAAAATCAGACAAAAAGAAATACTTCAGAAGGTAAAAACACGATATATGTACATATATACAAGTTGGTAAGTATCAGGCTTTCTCATAAAGTTGTAATATATTACAGTAAATATTGTAGTTGGTCTGTATCATTTTTAAAGTTAATGGTGTTAGATGTTTTATTGATGAGAAACATCTCCAGAAACAACCCATTTTTGTACCTGCTTTCAACATCCAAAATCACAACGTTGTCAAAATCAAACAAATGACCTGTTTCCTTACTATGATTGCCCAATGCACACGCTCTTTTTCCCTTATTGCAATAACTTTTATGCTGACTACTGCGGTGTTTTAACCATTGAACAGTTTGTCCAATGTACACATCCGGACAATGTGAACATGGAACTTTGTAAATAGAATTAGACTGAAGTAACAACCGAGTTTTGTCTTTGATATAAGGTAACAAATCAAAAATGTGTTACCTACTACATTTTGAAAATTTATTATGAAATCTGTTATATCGCGAACATTTGGCTTAAATAATTAAATATTAATTATCGGTATAAGTTTAATATTTTGTAGTTGTGTTGTATTTAATAAGTTTATCTCAATATATGATTTAATGGCCTTTTACTTCATTTTTTCATGGCTATTTGATATCTTACACTTATTTTGAGAAAGCTCACCTTTCATTAGGAACATATTAAATATGTCAGAAATGAACGATTTTAGATATAGGGAGTGAAAATCAGGATAAAGGGAAACTTAAGACAATAAATTCTCAAAACGATGTCTAAGCTGAAATGAACAATAGACAACCTATGTACTTTGTAATTATTCTTTAAATTTAAAGATAATCATGAGAAAAAGCCATTCCTTTTATTCCCAGACGAAAAAATATATTTTTTCACCTAGAAATCGGGGAAGAAAGAAGCACGATTACAACGCTCTCCCAAAACGCGGCGTTTACGTAAACTACATGCGTGACGTATGATACAGTGTTTATGTCTGGTTTATGTTATCGAAATGCGTGGAATGACTACTTGTGCCTTGTATTCGGACGATTTCGTTTTACTTTAAAAAAAAAATGGTTCACTGCCATGAAGAGAGATGTACCTTTTACAGGATATTGTTGTTCTGATCATTTTGATCTAAGTACAAATACCTAACCCATAAATCTCTTTTACGAGTAGTGTGGTATTAAAATTGGTGATATTCTACAAGTATGTACTTACGTTACAATAATATGTATTATCATGCATGTACACAAAGTACTAATTTTATGTATTAATGGTTAAAAAAGGATCTTAATTTGTGTTATCATATTAGTAATGTCATAACCTTATAATCTGTGTTTTCTACGTCACCTTGCGTTTTGGTCACGTGACTTCCTCGGGCATTTTCAACTCAAAAAATCTCGAAAACCACAAGTCTTTGAAAAGAAATAATTTCTGTTTCATTTACCGGCGATTTCAATCCTTTATAAAATGTTTAATTCCTGTTAACTTGTTGTCTATTCAGAACAATAATACATAGTAGTATAGTAAATACATACAAAGGGGCGATACTATCAAATTGACAGCAAGAAACTGAACCTGTTTGTGGTGTTTTGCATACCCCTTCGGATGACATCAACTGACCCTTGACGGTCGACCGCACTGTATAGTTAATCATCCACAGCTCGTAAATCAAATATTTATTACAAAATTTTGATTTTGTGATATAAATATGCTAACAAATACAGTTGAACAATAATGGTGCTTTTGGAAATGGTCTTAAGACATGACAGAAGGAGACAGTGCCCTGAGTGCATGCAACAGCCTTGAAAGACTACGGGTTCCTCTGAATCATAAAGATCCATTTTGCGGTGCACATACATAGCTCCGCTGATTTCAATATATTGATTTTGCTTGTCTAAAGAACCTTCTAAAGTTTGGTTGGTTGAGTAAGCTGCCATAAATTCATGGTCTTCGAGTATGTTTTCATTAAATGGAAAAATACCGCTAACTTGGATACAAACTTTGATGCTAACTGGTATGTCGTATCTAGTCATTGTACTACCAGGATGATTGGTTATCCAAGCGTCGTATAACAGTCATGTTATTATCCTTACAATAATTTAGAGCTTTAATGGGCAAGTCCGAATTTGATTATTTAGTAAAAGAAGCGCAGGTCTCTCTTTTGTTGTCTTTATATATTTAACAAAATATTTCACAAATTTTAAGAAGTGCTCTACCTTCATCCAACTTCATAGGTTCGCGTCACCTGCGTTTTTTGGAGGAGCATTGTTTAGAAAAAGTTCCCTAAAATGCACTCTTGGGAAAACAAAGAGGAGTGGTATTGAATTCCACTGAGCTGATATAGCTATAGCCAATGTAATGTGCTTCGCTGAGAAGAAACAATTCTTCTAACCTCGTCGGGTTATTACCTTATCAGATTTTTGGACTGTGGTCCCGCTGTTTCGTTCATATTTTATATTTCAACGGGCCGCAGATCCATTCGATCCAATATAGTTTTTAGGATGGTGAAAAAAGCTGCAACGTTAATTTTGTTGAAGCTAGGAGTCCGCACTAAACATATAGCTTCAGGTTTTCTGATACTAAGTTTGTTATGTCTCTTCAACCAAGTCTTCACAGAGAATTTTGTACCTTTACCAAGAGTCTGGCATTCTTTTTCGTGAAGCCAGGCTCACTGCTCTCAAAAGAATATATTGAATGACGTTTGCCTCATTTGTCTTTCTTTTATGATTGCGCATATCTGAGAAAAAAATTCAATGCTTAATATGGTCACAGTTGGGGTAAGTTGACACATCTGAGTAATACACATCTCTGTTGTTCTTAATTTGTCGAGGATACAACGAAAAGTCAGTGCAAACTCTTCGCGTGAACCACGTCAGAGGCAAAACTATTCTGGTAGTAGAGTTGTGGTACTTAACCAACCAATTTCTTCTGCTTCATTCTGCTTCATTACTTCCTCCATTTATCTATTAATCAGGCTCATCATCAGTTCTGCTAAGATCTTCTAATGCAAAAACAGCAATTGGTCGGTTAAAATTTGATATGCAACATTTTTTGTAATGGTAAATTGAATACAATTTCCCTAAACTACCACAATATCGCCACGTATGCATGATTTAACTCATATAAATCTTGTTGGTATCCTAAACGTGTGACTACATATTTCTATGTAAATACAAAATACCCACAGGATTTCCGAAAATATTTTTCCGGATCTGATAGACTAGGCATAAGCGTCGGATTTCAGGGGAATTCCGCAAAACTTTCACAAAGACGAGGCTGTGGATGTGGAAGTATAGTATGTAAATAGGTTTCCTCTGCGAGACCCGCCTTTATATCCTCACCTAACGATGCTGATCACGGATATGCTTCCATCTAAATTACCGTTCCTTCCATTAAAGCATAAGACACGATCCAGTCGCGCTTTGAGCAGCGACCGTCATTGAATTTGAAATCGTGCTTCACGGCGACGTTTCATTGGTAAAAGAAAAAATTGGGAAAAATCGAACATACTCGGGATAAGCATTTATTTGGTTCGAACTGAGCTATCACATTCATCATTTTGTTTCCTTCTCTTCTTTTACGTCTAATAACGTCTAATTGACTGGCTTAGCCGTCACAGCAATGGAATAATGAAAACAGAGATGTTGTCGGGCATCTTAAAGGTGGCACGACGAGACGGGAAATTCTTATCGTTTTTTTCTTGCATTATTCGAAAAATAATGTTCGGAGAAGCAAATAACGTGAAAGCGAGAATTCGTGCCGTGGTTGCCGTATCACCGGATCATTAAGACGGCTTCTCAAGAAAAGTAAAAAGAAGAGCAGTTTACTTTTTTTTCGCGAAGCCACTGAACAAAAAAATATAAAGTGAAAATGGAAAAGATGTTTGCTTTCATGTTCATGGTTTTTTTGCTGCTGTTTAATATGGACTGTCAGACGAATGTTTTTTTTGTCTGTCTGCACAATAGATACGATATTTATACTTCGTTTAGTTTTTTTTTTCGTATGTCTAATAAGGATAATTTTAAAAGGTAAGATCCTTCCATTAGTAAATGTTTTTTTTTTTCATATTTATATACCTATCGTTTGAGTTTTATAGAATTTATTCCAATTATTTTGGGCTCATATTCTGTGAAAATAGTATGTGCAAATAAAAGCTGACTACTCTAGAACCCTATCAAAGAAATTTCTGCTGAATGATAAGTTATCGTTTGGAACATTGTATGTAATTTGATGGGTCGATATCAGTAGGTAGTAGTTAGGCAGCTATCCAGAGATGTGAGAGATTTTGGGCGTAATGATGTAAATGATGTCGATAGTTTAAACAATTAATAAAATAAAAACTGGTAAAAATGATGTTGCATGTTCATTACTCGACACTAAAAATGATATGAATGAGTTAAGGCGTTTGATATACTGCCGCGTAGTGGATTGAAAAAGCTATGCAGAACCGAAAGAATAATTAAAATTCATAACCAAAGTCTTATCTATCTACCACCAGATCGCTTGAATCTTATCTCAGAGCGCCACTGAGTTTACGTGGTCAGGACTTGGCAGACGAAATTACATGGAATCCTCTAAATTAGATAGACGTTCAAACCAAGAAAAGTAAACAAGCGAATTTCGAATAGCTAGAATGAGAATTTTTACATGTTTATATAACCTTAAGAAAAAATTGCTGGAGGCGATATCCAGTGAAACGGTGAAAATTTAAATTATAATATAATAATATAAAAAAGATAAATGCTAAATGTAAAGCTGAAATAAATATGCTGAAGGCGAAATATTAATAACTTTGAATAAAGAGAATATATGAAAATGAACCAGATAGTAAACTCTGGAGAGATCAAAAGTAGCTTGTTTTATGTAGAATTAGCGTTAAAATCAATGGTTAAATAAGGATGAAAAACCATCACGAAGTGATGTAATATACACACCCGGTCTGGGAAGAACTTTTTTTTCTCACAGAGACAGTGATTTCTGGAACAATAGAGATAATTATAATCCATTAAGTGAAGTAAAAAAACTAGGATAAGATATCTCATATAGTCCAAATGATATTACAATTTGGCGGAGGCGCTGGTGTAAAATTAAAGCAGTAAGATAATGATAATGCAGCCCATATAGACGAGCTCTTTTTGGTGATGATGATCGATGTTTTAGCTATAATGACAAGCCAGATAACTATAATAGGGTGCCCGAATTTCCTAGGGACAACATGGGTAACTTTTTTATTTGAAGACATAGAGAGATGGCTAAATTAGCAAAAAGGTGTAGATTCGAAAACTCACTACGAATCCATTTTCAAATTTTACTTGTCATGCTTCATTTGTTTAATATTGAAGAAAAACTGAAATCTCCTAACTTTTTGAAGCAATTCAAATTGTAATCTAAATACTTTTATTGACATTTAATACAACAAATTTCTTTTGCGCAAATTTTTAGTAATCTCACTTAACCTCAAAATTTTAAACTAGAACAAGATATCACAACTTTTTTTTATCGCGTTATCTCTGAAAACAACACGGTTGTCATGATACGAACCTGTCAGAAGTGTCATTATTAACAATAAGCCAGAGAATTATTGATTACATAAAGAAACGATAACAACAAAATTGTCATCTTGACTGTAACTAGATGATCACAATCTATAGTCCAACATTCCCATAAATATCATACCAGGTGCAAAGAGCTTTATACACTTAACAATGAAACTGTTAACACAAATGATTAAATGTAAAATTAAGAGTTTTTTAATAAATTACTGCATTTTATAAATACGTTTTTGTTATGAAACGTGCCCTTCATATTATTATGTTTTTAATTTGCGAAATGTTTACTGTTTTCATTTAGGCTTCTGCTATTACGTTAGATATAGATGTGTACACAGGTGTCCCTCAAATGACTATAAAACTTTAGGTAGTACTCTTCTATAAGAAATGGAATCCAAAAAAACACCAACAGGAACTTCCTATAATGCTTAGTAGCCTCAGACGAGGCAGTTAAAGAACATTATACTTGGCAACACTGGTGATGTCTTTGCATTTATAGAAAATTTAACGTGTACTTGTAAGAAAATGTCCAAAAAAATACATTTCTTCAATGTTGCTCAAGTAATATTGCCAACTAAGCAATTAATTAACTGAATGACAATAATGTAAAAAAACTCTATATTTAAATCAAACATGATGACTCGTGTGAGTAGATGATCACAAATAGAAGGGAAAAAAGTTGGTCTATATCTCACAAGATTCTATATTAACAAATAATTTGCTACCGGTTTCGGGAATTTCCATCATCAGACAGAATCGAAAAAACATGCTGACGTCCGCCTTACTGCGTTTTTTCGATTCTGCCTGATGATGGAAATTGCCCGAAACCGGTAGCAAATTATTTGTTAATATAGAATCTTGTGAGATATAGACCAACTTTTTTTCCCTTCTATTTGTGAACTCTATATTTGTTTGCAGAACGCTATTTTATTTGATAAATTTGCAATAACTGCTCAAAATTTCTGTCACCAATTTTGAGGCATATCATTGCCCTCAAAATAATGACTGATTAACCACGCCACAGCATCTCTTCGTTAACGGTTGCTGCCACCTCATGTATACGCTGTACTAAATCTTCTACTTTTTCAACAGGCATCAAATACACGATGTTTTTCAAATAATCCCAAAGAATGAAATCGAGTAGCGTTAAGTCGGGATCTCATGGGCGCCATGCTACTATACTTCCGCGATCTATCAATTTTCTTGGATAATTTTCATGAAACCTATAATTACAGCATCATAACGACATGGAGCTCCATCTTGTTGCTTCCACATATCCCGACAAACGAGCAAAGGACTATCATCTAATAAACGTGGTAGGTTCAAATATGTTGGTTGTGAGAGTTGGAGACGCCTTTTCTTGTAAAGGTCGTCTCGTCTGTCCATATAATGTTATCTACAAATCTTGCATTTCCTCTGTGTTGTTCTAATAACCAGTTGCAGAAGATAGCACGTTTCTCGTAATCTTCCTCCAATCCAAAATCTCATTTATAAAATGAATAAAGTAGATCTTTTTTCAAGATTTTATGAACGCTGGCTTTGGAGGCACCAACAACTCTAGAAAGAGTACACATGCTAGTACCTGTATCATCTGCTACCAGTACACCTTCTAAATTTGGGTTCACTACCAGATTTTAGTCGACCTCTATCAGCATTGATAGCAGGACGAATACTTCCTGTTTCTCTAAGCCTTCGCTCTGTAGTCCAAATTACCATATTATTCGGATGTAGCCTATTGGGTAAACCCTTGTAGTCTGATAGCAGTTTCTATCGCACTCCCCAAAAATCCAAATCATGTCAACGTACTCGTACGTCTCGTACTCCATGGAAACAATAAAATGACACATTTTTTATCTACTGCACAGTATGTACAAATTGCAGATCTTTTGTCGATTTAATTACCGACAAAAGTAATCTAGTTAAATAGTGATTTTTGTAAGATCTTTTGTTGTTAAAACTGAATTTGCCAATAAGAGAAAATTTCAAACGCAGGCTTAGCAGCACAAGATATTACAGAAATGTTCTACTAAATAGTCCGCGATAGCATTAACTGTTAATGTTTTCTAGCTGCAGGAATTAGATAAGTTAAGTTTAAGGTACATTTGCCCATCCTCTAACAATGACTCAATCATTGCAATAAACATATTTGCAGCGAATTTATGTTTCTTCAATTTTTTATGTATTATATTATTACATCATCTACTGATATTACGAATTAATTTGTGATTAAAACTTGTTCAAATTGATTACAAATAAGCTAAACTGCATCTACCTAACATATAAACACCCTTACCCGTGATGTTTAGCGCCACCTATCCGAAATGATTATTAATTAATGTTTTACTAAGTTTGTCGAGTCTGCACTTTTGCTAATATACACTCATCTCGTTAGTTTATAAGAGGGGAAGACGACCTCGACAACGATTATTGCACCCATCCCAATATACCACGGCGTCAACCGGCCCCCGGAGCATACTTCTGAAGTTCTTGCCCACCCCTAGCTCTCGAAACCCAAGTTTGCCATCGGCATTCACTTCGACCCCAACCCCAACAACGTAGCGTCACCTTCACGCTTCGCAGACTACCTGCGTCAAATCCTCTCGCCTGTTCGTTCGCGTTTTTGTGCAACGTCCGTTTAGCATATTTATTGCAAAACAAAAATTAATTAACGCCTATTAATGGAGGAAGGGAAATGGCCAAATCGGTTCAGTCGGGATTCAAAAGGTTCACTTTATTTAGACGTGAAAGGAATTGGGGATTTCCTTTACTTTACGGGGATTCGTGAAAGATTTATGCTTTTGTTGGGAGTTCTTTGTATTTTATTTATTTAAATATTATATGGAAACGGATATTAAATATTAATTGCTTGTTAGAGCTGGAGTTTTCCATTTATATTTAAAAATTCTATTTCTCCAAATTAATTTAAAAATTTGTTGTTGTAGTTTGATTGAAAGTTGCTCTTTCCATTCTGATCCTCTTTGCAGTTTTTCGAAGAATTAAAGTTAATTTAATGCTTGACATTTCTATGCTGCCCACATGCCCACTTTTCGTTAGCATTTCTTACTTAATCTACAAGAAACCTGACATCAGGGTTGCTTGTGGAAAAATATCGCGAAAATGGTTACGAATATGGTAGTAAATTTTGATAATTATTTTTATTTAACAGTCTAGAATGCTTTAAAAACTTTATACAGCTTCACTCAAAAAGTACAAAATAATGCATGTGTATGTAGAGTTTCTACCATACGTCCGACATGAGTGTAATAATTAATTTTAGTTCGTCGGACGTTTTTGTCAGCTAATATTTCCTGTTGAATATTTAAAGTGTTTCTACGGAAAACATAAACATTTGCTATTCCCGTCCGGGGTTTTATTACCCGAGTAGAAGGGAAGGAAGCACTGCTAGAGAAGTTATGTGCCGATCTAATTAATTTTTAGCGTGCGGCTTTGGAAATTATAAAGCCATAAAGTTGTACTTTTGCTTCACGAGTTATTAAGCTGGCCATTCATCGTCGCGATGAGACACCAGAATTATAACCAGTGAAGTGAATTAAATTAACATTTCTATTTATTACATCGTAAGTATCCTATTAATTAGATATCAGCTTATTTTGTAAATTAATTAATTTAATTTTCTCCTAAATTAAATATTCGTCAAATTACCAAACAAAAGAATACGGTTAAATTTGAAAATATTCTCTAATGATAGTGAGATAAAAACTTTCCTCCAATTAGAAACGTATATACGTTACCGAGCGAATATCTTCGGTACTGGGGGGATATAATTATCCTGCATTGTCCTTAATTGGATTAGTAGGGGCCTACCTATCCTGCAATAATTTAGATAATAGGGAATGGATTGTGAGAACAATTAAACTGGACCAATCCCCTATCATCGCTGGCTCGCTTCGCATTAAAGGGTGAATCGTTAGTTCCAAATAGATGCTTATGATGCCTTCTTATTTATTAGAGAGTTCGCATTAATTTATTAATTACACGAGGGTTCCGTTTTAATAACATAAATTGCTCCGTTGTGAAAGGTATATTCTATAGAATTTCTATTATTAGTACTAATTTTGCTAATTGCCTCGGATTTAGAGTTACGACTTGGAAATGGTTTTACATACATAAATAAAATAAACGTTGCAAAATGAATTTTTCATCTCTAATTCACCTAAAATATAGATGGATGTTAATATAAAGGAACTAGGTACTGCTTCTATTAAATTACAAGAACGAAATTCAAACTGACAATTTGACCTGTGATATCTGCGTTGAAACAATGTTGTGATCATGTTTTACTACTCGCTGCTTCACTGATGCCTCAAAAATCTCGCAAGGGCTAAGGGGATTTCACTGCAATTTTTGAAACTGAAGTAATTTCTATGAATTGGTTTAGCTGTCCTTGATAAAACAAGTACTCTTAAAGCACTATAGCCTATAAATTTTGCTTTTGTGCTGGTCTTAACATGACGCAGCTGACTTGGACAACTGATGCAGAATTACAGTAGTCTTTTTAGTTGGAGATGTTACCAATAGACAATTGTCCGTAAATGTACTCAGGTGAGTTTCTATGGCAGTACTAAGACATTTGCTACATTCGACTTTGCTAATCGGCACTGCTCGTTCAGAAATGAAATTTCAGGCATGAAAGATGGTACTCTGTAGATAAATCAAGCTAACTTTAAATGTTATTTGTAGTTTATAATTGTAATCATTGTGTTTAAGATTACTGTACACTGGATCCTAGGGTAATAATTATTCACTCAGTGGTACTTGTTCCTCTTGATTCTCAAGATAAAAAAGAACATTACAGTGCTATTATTTGTGACTGTTCTTACTTATCTCATAGAGATATATTGTTTGGATCAATTTGTCCTCTACTTTCATAAAAGCTTCATATTTCTTGACAATAAAGAGACAACTTGCTACTGTATTGGTACCCGCTTGGTCTTTCTTTATAAAATGGTTCATGCTGGTTTGTTTGAAATTCGATATTAATTAAATTAAAAATTAATTAAACACCAAGTTTGCCTTTCCACTTTAATGTCAAAATATTTCAAAATCAGTGCGACTTCTCTTTATAACATTTTACATGCTTAAGGTGAACTATTGAAAAGAAGTTAATTATCACTGGCACTATTTTCTGCTGAACTCGGGGAGTCCAAAAGATGCCTGCAACATACTATCAAAACGGGTCTTCAGTTTAGAAAAGTCTTGACAAAGTGGATGCCCAAGTCGCCGTCTAATGAGAAAAAGAAGAGAAGAGTTGATGATGTTCAATCGATACAATCTTTGATAAACTCTCGTCTGAATCTATTGTTGCTCTGATATGCATATATGATGTAAGAAGTGGACTCTTATTCTGCTTGGAAACGTAGTTAACGACGTTGGAACATCACCATTAGCAAAGCCATATAAAGCTGATGCTTCGTCTCGAGGTTTTGAGGACTGAAACTGCGATGATACTTCTCTTTTGTTCTTTTTAGCTTGACAACATAAGTGATACCAATTTTCCAATGAAAACCAATTGTTCCCGATAACATTTTGACCAATATTTATTAAACGTTTGTTTTTTTTTGGTCTTTGAAGTTCTTACTCCTTCTGAATCTATACTGCTCGATCGTAATCTTTCCAAACACTATCAAAACCAGAATTTTTTGTGTCTCTCAAGCATATGATTGTGATACGATTTTTGGGGTCATATACATTTTGCAGAAGTACCTACCGTGGAAAATAATGAGCACTTATAAAAATCATCAATAAATTTATTGAACATGAAAGATGTCATTCTGTTTTCTTTCTTCACACCTGTATGGATTGTTACATCTAATATGTACTGGTAATTTCTCGAACTGCTTTACCGATATAGTGGTTGTAAATATTACAACTAAATTCAGGACTAATCTTTGGGCTTCTGGCAGAACGATAGTTCCTTTGTTAATACATCATGTGCAGCAATATTTTCCGGATAAGTAGTTTCTGCATTATTTACGTTGGTTTGGTTTATCTTAGTTTCAAAACCTGCAATTTCTTTATCACTGGTCGGACTGCAGTTCTCTGTAACATAATTTTTGTAATCGTCGTCTAAGTTGCTATAGTCTAGTAGGTTGTTGGTTTCCTTCAATCATTCTAATATCGTATTGTCAAAATTTGGATCATTAGGACTCCTTTTTAAAGTAGAGAGTATTTCCTTTTTTATAACTTTTCATTAAATTAAATCAGTAAACTTGCAAAAAAAACAACAAATTAGTAAAAACATGCCAAAAAATCTTACTAACAAGAGCTTCAAGCAAGTTTTCCAGTGAATTATATACAAAAATCGTATAATTTTCGTCGAGCCGATTGGAACCACCTATGTAGAATCCAGCCCTGGCGTTAATGTTATGATAAAATTCCAAGTTTTCTATTGAGAGATTGTCGTTTCGTCCTGTCTAAGCCACTGCTTTTTGTATTTAACTTGATACTACGCAGATCTACCTTTCCATCAACGTGGACATTGGTTCGAATATGCCCTGTCTTTAAAAAAGGCAATCCAAATGAAATATCTAATTACAGACCTCCTTATTGCTCGAGAAAAACATGGTTTTGTCTCTAAGCGTTCCACTGTGATCAACCTCTGTAACTTTCCTCAGTATGTATCTGAAGCTCTCGACATTCAGAGTCAGGTTGATGTTATATATACAGTTATGGCTAAGGCCTTTGACCGTATTGATCATGGTGTGCTACTGTCATAACTTTATTTGTTCGAATTTGGTGATTTGCTGATACAGCTGTTAGAATCATACTTATGCAGTCGGGAATTTTTTTGTCTTTTATAACGGTTTCTCTTCTAACACGCGTGCAATTACTTCTGGTGTCCCAGAAGGATCCAACCTCGGACCGCTTTTATTTTTGCTTTTTATTACCGATTTGCCCGTTTGTATTAGCAGACAAATTTTGATGTTCGCTGATGATGTAAAGATATTCTGCGCAATTGATTCGGAGGAAGATTGCATATTTCTACAAGAAAATTTAACAAGAATTCATGACTGGTGTGAGAAAAATGGATTGTCTTTGAATATCACTAAGTGCAATGCGATGAGCTACACACATATAAAGGACTTAGGAGTAACTTTTGATAAGGAACTATCATTTACTAGTCACATTAATCGTGCCGTTTCGTCAGCCACTAAGATGCTGGACTTTATCTTGGACAAAACCAAGCAATTTACTAATATATCGGCTTTAAGAACTCTTTACTATTCCCTCGTTCGATCAAAGGTCGAATATGCATCAATTATCTGGAACCCAATTTATAAATTACATGTAAAAACTGTTAAGACGATAGAAAGACGATTTTTGAAGCACCTGTGGTATATCAGTTTTAATATTTATCCCTATAGAGGGTTTCCATATGATATTTTACTTTCCATACACTCGTTGGAGACTAGACCAATTATTTCAGGTTTATATTTACTCTACAAGCTAATACATTACCAGGTTGATTCTCCTAATCTTCTTGGTAAATTAAATTTTAGTGTACGTCGCATTGCTAAGGTCTTCTATTATGTTCTTGTATCGTTCTTATAATCAATATGCAGATTATTTTGATGTATTTAATAATTGCTCTGTCAATTGATTGATCTATCAATTTCATAAGTCGTAGTAATCATTTACTTTGATATTATTTTAGATCCAATACTTGTATAGTTAGATTTAGTATTAGTTTGATTTATATTTTTTAATATATGTGTGATGATGTGTACAGTAATATGTTTGACCAATTTTCTTTTTTTGTATTTGTCTATATGATTGTTGTTTCAATTTATCCTGTAATTGGTATCCAAGTACTGTTGGATAATAAATCAATAAATAAAAATAAATTAGTTACAGAATGACTACATATTTTTGAGTAAAAAATCGTGTGGTAAATCCTCAACAGAGACCAATTATTGCCATTATATTCCACAAGCACAAATTTCATTGATTACTACAAAATCCAGGATGTTCATGAAGACAGGAAGAAATTCTGGTCTTCTAGGAAAATTTCCATGTGGATTGGAAACAAAGATGGCAAACTAACACCTCACAACTCGCGAAAATGAAGTAATAACCTATATATCAGCCATAAAAGTCTGTTATAATAATAATAATGATATAAATAGTTTGGGTTTGTGACAGTTTCACAATTAAGCGACAAAAATCTACTTGTCAGAGCTATACTATACTTTCTGTAACAAAAGGTGGAAGGTCGACAGCTCCATTTTGGAGTAGCTCTCACGTTTTCGAAAGAATTATTGACGTGTAAATAATTAAGGAAAATTGCGTACCACCACTAAAGCCGTCATTAAATTATACAATGAAAGAGTTTCAGATAACGAGCGTCGTAACCTTCTTTTTCGATATTGAGAACGGCGATAGAAATAATAATAACTCTCCATGAATGGATAACAGTCCTTGTAAGTCTACGGACGTTTGTTAGGAGACTACCGAATATTCGGAAGGTTGCGTTGGCAGTTTTCCCTTTCGGATAGACGGCGGGTGGATTTTATCCACCATAAATAAAGGAAACAATAGGCGGACGAACCGATCTTCAGGAATGGAACTTGTAAGACGAGAGTATCTGACATTAATTGGCGTATCGATTGTCGGCCAAACTAATAACATCACGGTGTTTCGAGGTTCAAAAACATTAATTGAATATCCTAAGTTTGAGGGTACACCTTTACGGCTCACGAAATTGGAGTTGAATTAATGAGTTACGCAGAATTCCAACAACTACGGACGTAACTTATCCAAAGAGTACTTGAACCAGTTCTACGTAGATCAAGTGATAACAAAGATATCGTATGGAGCTTAAATTCTACGTTTACTTGAATCGCTTCCATTATCGTAAAAATTTTTATTTCTTTGTTATTTTCTAATAATTATGCATTTTAAATTTTTCACTGTCATAACCAACTAGGAAGGAAAAGAAAACCACACAATCTGTCTCCCTCATTGCTTTCAGTACGATCCACTACGCTTTTTTTTTCAAATTTGAATTGCAAAAAATTTACGAAAAAGTGCTGCCTTAAATCTCGGTCAAACAAGAATACATGTTGTAGCGATGATTTTATTTATTACGGTAGTATCCATAAACAAACACAAACATTTTACTTAATAATGAATAGTTATTTAAACCTCAGCACCCACAACACATAAAAAAAACCAAAGAAAAATGAAAAGACAATTAAAATATGCAGTTGCAATTTATAGCAGAGTTCATCTCATTAACTTTGAGAGGTCCAAAAAGTTTGTCATTCTTATTGAACACATTGTGTTTGAATTTTAAACACCATGCTACAATTAACGTTAATTTGGTAAAACTGGAATATTTATCAAATATCAATGACTTCGTTATTGCTACGTGTGTTGATGTTTGTTCTTTCTTCTTTTTTAATGCCATGTCATCGAATGCACACGATTCCTTCTGCTCAGGTGCAGGCCATAAAGTTTCCTCCTGTAATAACCATGATGGCCCTCTCCACCAGTTCCAATTATCAATCATTTCACTTTGATATTTCATACGTGATATTAAATCAGCAGGATTATCTCTGCCGGGAATTAGTTTTACAAACAGATGGGCACATTTGAATCCATGCCAATGTTATTGTAGACTCTGTCCACATTACAGTTCGATTGAAGGAAATTTTATATGAAGTTTTAACTTTCTGTACCAAATGCGAAAGAAGAACTGCTCCGCATAACTCTAACCTTGGCAAGGTAATTTTCTTCAGCAGTGCTACTCTAGATTTTGAGCAAAGTAAGTGTGAAGAATGTACACCACTGATGCTGGTTGTGCGGATATAAATACAAGCACCATATGCTGATTCCGATGCGTCACTAAATCCATGTATTTCTATGTTTTCGTATGAACTGTAATCTGTAATTTTTCTCGGTATATGCAACTGTTTTATGTGATAAATATCATTAATAAATGCTATCCATTTCCTTGATATTTCTGTCAATACTGGCTCATCCCAAGAGGTCTTCAATCGCTAAATTTGTTGAATAATCAGCTTCGCAATCATTACAATAAGTTCTAAGAGTCCCATGGGATCGTACAGTTGGGCTATTGTCGATAAAATACTGCGTTTGCTCATATTGTTGCAGTTCAGCAGTTTATTGTGTACTCAAAACTATCTTGTTTGACGTTTCATTGCAGTCCTGATGTTTTAATAGAGTCTGAATCTGTTATCACCATGTAATCTAACGATTTGGCTTGAGAATCGCTGCAGCACTTTCTAAGTTCAAAATCGCCTTTCCCCAATATTATCATTAAATCTCGTGCGATTTCTAATGCTTCCTGTTCAGCGTTGCAACCAGTTAACAGATCATCCACATAGAAATCTTCCAGTGTGTCTGATGCATCTGGGTAATTCATCTTTCCGTAACGGCAAGTTGCTTAAGGCCTCTTACAGCCAAAAATGGTGTGGTTGTTGTACCATATATTACGGTGCTCAATTTGAATACTTGCAAGTTGAGAGATGGATCTTGTCGCCAAAAGAGTAGTTGATAATTTGCATCTTGATTATCCTTGTCTTGCACCTACATTGTGTAGTCTAAAACGGAGAAGTATCTGAAGTAACTCGTCTTGAATGACAGGCCCTTTCTTCAAAGCTTGATTGAGGGACCCCCCAGTAGAGCTAGCTGCTGATCCATAAAAAAAAACACTCTAAGTTTAGTTGTCAAACTGTTTGCGTTAAAGACAGCGTGGTGTGGCATAAAATAATGCTCTAGTGGTATTTCTTCAATAGGTGTCATGTGTCTAGTGGATTCGTATTCCTTCATGAATTCACAATATTGTGCTTGTAATGATTTATTATGCACAATTCTATGTTTTTGTGTTAGAAGTCTTTTTAGAGCCATTGATTTTGATTCACTAATCTTTTGTTTATTGTGATTGAACGGAAGATTCACTATGAATTGACAATTTGGTTGTCGCTTGAAATTTTCCAGCCAGAAAATGATCTTCACATTCTTGCTTTTCTTTGCTCCAAGTTCTTGTCTCATCCAGTTCCCCTATATGCCAAAATAATTCCATTTGCTTCTGCAATGTTGAATTACTAACAGATTGTTCTGCGCTTGGGCGATTGTTAGTAATGCATGTTTTCCCACCTGCAATGCATCAACAAAAATGGGCGCATTTTTCGACCCTTTTACTCGTGCTGCCATTAGAAGATCAAAAAAAAACTGCTGCTATCGTAAAATTGTGGATCTGTTAATACAATGTTATTTGGTATCTGCAGTGCTGATTTGGGTATGCTAACTTGTGGTAAATTGTTTGTAATTTTAGGAATAATCAAAACTTTTGTTGAGATATGATAAACCTACTGACTCTGAGACTTATCTTGCTTGTTTTCAATCCCAATTCGTTACATGCTTGCTCACTTAAGAAACTCGATTGAGAAGCTGTGCTCATCATTAGCATCTGGAACCATGACTAATGCTGTAGAAAGTATTGTTTGGTTTGGTTGGCACTTTCTAGCGAATTACAAGAAATTGTATGCACGGGCTCTTGAAATGAGCTTTGGTAGGCTTGGTTGTGTGGCTGAACTTGAGTGCATACACTTTGCTGTTAAAAGTTTTGTTGGGGGTGGGAGTGCAGACAAAGTGGGTTGCTGGTTGAACGGCACATAAATTGATCATTCAGGTTGTTCATAATGCCCCTCTTAAACAATATTTTTTCTTGAAAAATGTAATCTCTTTTGTTGGTTCATTTACAATTGAAGTGTTTTCTTACATTATACGAAGCAATCTCTAGGAATTACTTTGGAACTGTGTGAATTTGTTTGCCGAATATCTGTTCAGATATTGTCTTCAAAAGAATACAAACTCTTAAACTCTTTGGTTATAAAAGATGAATGTTGAATCAAGTATTGGCAGATTTACCTTTAATATGTGTCCCTTTTATAAATGAACAAAGAATTTATTTCTACTTCTCGTCACGTCGTATCGTCGTAACAACGTTTATTAAATCTGAAATGGAGTTAACTAAACACAACAAAACACATAAATCCTTATTCTTAGCCAGCGATATAATACGTAACCGTAGCTATAATTTTGCGAACCCACTACAATAGCGGTGTCATCTCCGTAATAAAAATCTCAAGTAAAAAGTCTTGAACTCAACCCGCCATGTACAGCTATAAGCAGAACGCTGAACGTACATGAAAAGCACCTGCCCGCAGTAAATTCTGAACATACCCACGTCTACTCATGTAAAACTGCTTCCTTTATTGAAGTAAATAAATTCTGGGGTATTCGCAGACAGAGCTGCGGTTTATTTTACCAAAGTAATATATTCACGTAATTCGAGAGGTCGGAAACGTCTCCCGCCTCACACGTTCACTATTAAAGTCTTCCCGCTCTATCTTTCTTTACTAGAAAGCATTGAGTGCTACTTCGCTATGTGTATATTATACAGTTTGGTAGATTGTTTTGTATTCTAGAACACCTTGGATTTATGCAAAACAATCAAAGTTCGTATTTAATACTTGAGAAATTAAATTAATTAATTAAGCTTGGCATACTATTTCTATGAATATATTATTAAATTTTAAAATTTAATTTACCAAAGCAATATAAAGAAAATTGTGGAACGGCAATGTAAAAATGAAACTGCCATAGTATTACATCAGTATGACTATCGGTTATTGGAATTAACGAAGCGGCGAACCTATTTGGTAATTGCTGACTATCAGCTGTTTAGTCATTCCAATGAAACTCAATGAAGCAATTTAATTCAGGAATTGATTCGACGGCGGATTTCGCTGAATACATTTCGCCTCTTTGTTGTCCGCTATGCCGGACATGTGTAATGCAGATATCAAAGCGTTAACTCGGCCATGTTTCAACTGAAATTGAATCTTTTCCACTGAAATTAAAGAGACGTTAACCCCCATTGTGTATTTCTTGTGAAATAGCTTAAAATTTCGGAACTGTCAGATATTATATTTACGTTTGAATATAAAGTCCGGGTATAATTTTGAATACTATAATATGATAAACTGTAGTAATTTTTATCTTTAGTGTAATATTTTCGACGGTTTACATCACAAATATGTAACCGATTTTGCGACAAAGATAGAAATAACATAATAGCCATTATTTGTCCGCCAATATTGGTATTCTAAATGGCATCGATGAGGGTTTTCAATTAAACCAATGCCGCAAGTATTAATAACAGTTTCGCAACAATATATTAGTGCACAATCAATATTTTTTGTACATTAATTTCATGCCGGAAGTGTCTGACTCACGCGTTTAATTGTATTGGTTATAAATCCGAGTTTTCAATTTGGGAGTGAAACTTTATTTGATTAAACAAAAATCTTGAAAGCGAAATATTTTTTAAAAGGATTATTAAATTATTTTTAATGCAAAGGTATGCTTAAAATTTATCATAATTTTTTTCACAGTTTAGTAATTGTGTGTGATACTGGTAAACCAATGTTCATGAGTATGTGTCTGTTTATATATTTGACATGGTCCTAATTAGTGTAGCTACATTGACAGTACATCCAGTTAAAAGGAATAAAGAAATTGAAATGGGATGAAAAAATTGAATTAACTTTTTCGTGGGAAAACAATTGCCTTTTGAGGACATATTTCTACTATTAAAGAAACTAGTGACTACTTATACAAGATGTATTATTGTGGAAATTTATCATAGACCTGTACAGACGAAATATACCGGGTGCTTCATTAATTATGGTAAGTATTTTAACTGGAGATACTGCGTGTCAGATAATGACCATTGACCAAAAATAGTCTTATTTAAAATCGCACCGTTTTCGAGATGAAGGTTTTGGAAGTTCCAGAAAAAAAATGAATATGTTGTTTACATAGGAAGTATTGAATTATAATCGAAAAATTGTCCTAAAATAACAATTGCACCAGTGACGTAGAATTTGAGTGTTGGCCTACCCGGATTTTTGTTGTTTAAACTATTTTTAGCCATAAATCCTTCCGAACACGTTTTTCTCGAAAACCAAGCATAATACGAAGTTTCTACAAGAGGACCTTATTTTGACATTTTAACTGGCCTATTAGTTGATGCTAATTTCGTAAATCAAAAAACCAAAAATTTCTATTGATGTTAACACAAGGGGATATTTTTTTTCTCTTTGCTATAATTTTGCTAAATTCGGAAAATTCCACTATAACAAGCATACCAAATCGTCAAGCCAAATTTTATTTTCATCGTAGAAGTAAATTAGCTTAAAGATGGAACAATCGATTTTTTTTCTGGAACTTTGAAGACCTTCATCTCAAAAACGATGCGATTTTGAATGAGGCTATTTTTGGCCAATGGTCATTATTTGACACGTAGTATCTCCAGTTAAAATATTTCCCATAACTAATGAAGCACCCTGTATGTATCTTTAAAACAAAATCAAAATATAATTTCAAATTTCAGCATACCAAAACTAATGTAGCAGTTCGATTAAAGATTATATGGGAACAAGTTATCTGTTATCGAAAGTTCTAATCTACAACCTAGCTTAGGAAATAATTGAAACAAAAAAAAAACAGTAGGTATTCGATCTAAAGAAACAAACTAATTGTAAACCAAAACGAACCTGTTTATAAATTTCACCAAAATCGAGTTCTTATTCTGCAAAATCTTGATCCCATTAAAGAAAAAAAACCTAGAAATATTGAAAAGTTTTAAATACCCATAGTCGAATATGTTAAGCCACCCACTCAAATCCAAAGAAATAAAATCCTAAAGATTATGCACATTTCTAACAGGAATTGAAACATTTCTACTAACATAAATTCAAACATTTCTAAACTAGACATCTTTAACTTACAAATCGTAAACATCCTAATAGAGTTTGAAGCCCTCCACTCCAGAGGGGGCAAAATCTCGGAGATCCAGGCTTCCCGAGGCCCGACTAAAATAAGTGTTGATCAAAAAATTAAATTAATTGTTTGAGATCGACTATGGGACAGCAAAGATTATCAGATTTGGGAGAGTTGTCTATTGAGTCTAGGCTAACAAGAACATGAATGAATTTTGACTCAATTATTCAAACTTTCGCAGAGAGGAAGGCAAGAAAAGTGTTGTTGTAAATAAAAAATAGTTCAAAATCTGTTAGTGTTATTATGAACATTACTTAAGTCTTAAAAATTATGATTAAATAAGTTCGATCAGTAAACCTCCAAAAGCAAATCTGCATTAAGCGAAATAATTCTCAAATGATAGCTTCAATCTGACAGTTATGTCTACGATAACTAATAGCAAAATGGAATGATTTTAACGTCTTTCGTTCCTTAGACTCAACGCCAACAGTAGTATTCGTCCAGTAGTCTATAAACCCTGTTCGTTTTATTCGCCCATTAAAACCATGCGAAGCAAACAATTTCCACAAATCCAATTAAAGCAATTCAATACCAAGATGAAAACTGACTAGAAAGCGAAACCTGCAATAATGAAAATGAAATCTAAGCGATTTTATAACCTGCAAATCACTTACATAAACTTAAAGGAAGCCTGAGTAATCTATTCTTCATTTGGCTTTTTCAAAATTGCCATAACTGTGTTAGATAAATAAACCAACAATTTTAAAATAAAAATTTCTTACTATATTCAATACGCAACAAGAAAAATCGAAATTTAAATCAAAATAGGTTGTCAGCTGACAGTGAATAGGGGCAAATGTGATTTCTTAAAAAAGGAGAGTTTATCGTCTGTGGTTTGAATATTATTCCTGAGTTTTGTGGCACTTCTCACTATGTTGGTACTTTAGGAAGGCTGCTGGGACATAATTGTTAGTGCAGTATTACTTATGCTGAGGTAATGCTATTACAAACCCACAGAAATACATTAGAGATACTAAACTGTACAGCAAAAGTTGCAGCGGTAGTCAGATAAATAATACAGTTTAGGTAGACGCTGTAGCTACATCCATCACAGATAAAAACGATATATTTGTGTTCAAAAGTGATCAATTTTTCTATTACTGTTTCGGCTAAAACCAAATAATGATACCCCAACTTTGCGCTAGTATTTCGAGATACAAAAACACCGCTTGCTTTCATCTGAATACAGTCCAATAGTACGTTTTTTATTTTCAAACAACATCTAAAGAATCCGCGGGTGTGTAGTTTAACTTATCAACTGGTGAAAACAGCAAATGAAAACACCGAATGGTAAGTCCATCCGGATTTCAACCCTCTGAAATAATGTCACCCGGCTCCTATCGGCCCACCACAACGACCCATTTTAATACACATTAAACACATTATTGTCATAATTCTTAACACCAGATATTTTTGGTATGATTACGCTTACTACTTATAAAACGTCATAGTTCTTTATTATTTCTTTTTACATTATTCTCAACTACTATTTTACCGTCAAAGAACATCCAGTAGAAAAAGTGAGGGACTTTCAATGCGCCTTCTTTTTAAATTTCCTCATACATACAAAAGTATTAACATTCAACTATATGCCTCACGACCATCTTTGCATTAGCCATGCCTTAAAAGGATTTCGGCTCATTTAAACTTTTTGCGGATTACAAACACGAAAAAATTTTTACTAAAGGTAGGAGTTTCCTACTACCACATCGATATTAGCAAACGTACTCGCCGCTCTTAATTCGATTAAAGGTAGAACGAGAAAGAGAGGGAATGCAGCGTACTAGAAAGTGTCTTCCAGTGAAATCTAATCCGTGTTCATCGAAGTGACGGCAAAGTTTTTAATCTGGAACCGGGCGTATAAATCAAGCTGCGGTGGTAGTCTTCGGAGCATGGTTGGGAAAGTCAATGGCGTACATACCTAGAGGCGTTATGTGCCCTGCAGAATTACATTGATAAAACATTACAACAAACGTACATGTTTTAAGCTTTCATATTATCATTCAGATAAAGTCAGTAATAGTCTGCATGCATAAAATTCCTTAAAATCATTCCTATTCTTCTATCCATCAGTCCTATTCTCTTAGCTATGGCTCGATCTACATATGTCATAACCAGAGCTGAGGATAATTGGAATCCTTCTGATAGGTTTCTGCACTGCTGTCTAATATGTCATGCCAAAAAGATAAGCAAAGTAGATTTAAACATATGTCGATTTTGCAAACTCAACACTAAGATTATAGCCGAGCATATATGTACTTTGTGATACAAAGCAATGGTTTAGTAAAAAGGTTTCAGCGTCTGAGACAACTGACGGTGGATATTACATAATCGCAATAGGGCACTACATTGTAGTTATTAGAGTTGTTTTAAACCTAATCGACCACTCTGAAATGACAAATAAGATAATTTCATTGTAATTATAAACATTTTAATGTTACCAAATTGTAAAATGTATATCATTGTAAGATGTACTAGATTAAGTTTTGCTTACCCTGCTGTTACTATTATTGTACGCCACTGAATGGAACGCCAACCATTACATCCACCGATGTTGCGATGCTAGAGCGAGGAAACGCACACGGAAGCAGCAGTGTTCTAATCTTATTATTGCAGTGTTATGGGAGCTGTTTATCTTGGTCGACTGAGTTTCGCAGATAGGTTGATTGGAGCGACACGTTGCGATCGGTGGCAATCGATACCGTACACCAATTAATATCGGTTCCCCTCATCTTACAAGCTCCATTTCCATGGTCTCGTCGGTTTCTCTCCGAGAGATCGAGCATATCTATTGTTTTCCTTATTTATGGTAGACAATTTCTCCTCTATTATCTAACGAAACTAACCGAAACCGCGTTACGAAATTGCCAAAAACTTAATTAAAGTCGACTTACCACGATGGGGATGATGAGTGGCTACTGTACCTCAAAATTAACAACATATAATGGTTTAGGAAAACGAAATTACAAGATCGAGATATAATAACACGCAAGTCTTATACCGAGTGTTACAGTTGTCAGGTACAAAAATACACATATGATAATGCTTGGTTAAATTGATCCCACGATCTGATATTCTTTCTATTATATTAGAAGTAACTTTCAATGCATTTGAGATGCCTATTAAGTTCAATCAAACGTGTGATTTATTCTCACACGTTTGATTGAACTTAATAAAGCTGAATAATATGTTAAATTATTTTCCAAAAGAAGTAGGAACTTACAGGTCGACTAGAATGCTGTGGCAGTGATCTATTGTTAATGTAACAATATAACAAATTCATGGCTGAAGATCATTCTAATCTATCAAATGATTATGATTTTAGCCACACCGAGCAATATGTCAGAAATGGAGAAACACCTGAAGAATAGTCCACAACAATAAGAAAATAAGAAGTTTGAGACGCAAAATTTTGAAACAAAAAATATTTTGTAAATGGAAATAAAGTCTCTTTAATTATGTAAGAGCTTTCAGTCACAGTACCAGAAAGAATTGCAATTTCTATATCCATGTGTCGTCTCATTTTAACTTATGTAATAAGTTTCTCCCAAGTATATAGTACAACACAACATTACATCCCATGTAAGTGGATTACCACAAAGAAACCTTCCTTCCTCTCGCCGAAATAATTTCTGCGCGATACCTGCGCAAAACTTGAGAGGTTTCATCAGCGAGATGGAGAAGATTAATACCTTTTCATCCGCACCACTTTCGCCAGACCTGTTCCGACGCATTTTATGCTCTCTCATTGTATATTTCGCTCACCATATAAAAGATAGAATGACTGTTATCTTCGCGTTTACTGTGCCGAAAGGGGTGGGCAGACAATGGTGGGTGTACATGTTATTACTTCGGCTGCCATAGTAAGCCAGACCTTGTTCGTTGCCGACGTTGTAACCTAGGAATCTACCAGCAACGACGACGGAAAGACGTTTACAACGGTCCGATTTTCCCGAACACAATAGTTGACCTGAATACATTGTTTGAGTTGCAAAAGGTCATACTGTATTCACCCCAGCTCTGAATACGTTACCACTGTATATATATGTGTGTGTAAATATATGTGCTTGTGTGTATGTCCTATAGTAGGTAACAGTGCGAATTGCTACGCCTCAGAAATCTAACGGTGAACCGTATGTTTCATGCATTGTCGGAAACGTCTAAATAATACTCTCACTTCTGTCGGAATGTTTGTGTACCACCTATGAATGTATCGTATGTATGGGTACTTATACACGTATAAACATACATTCGCTGAATCGGGCTCTGTATTGTAGTTTTCCTCAACGACACGGTTACGTGTTATCTAGTGTGGCCGAAGCTTGTATAGGACACTGTATACGTGTTTGTATAAAGGTGTACTCGCTATTTGTGTTTTACGATGTCGACTACTGCTTTTGCGGAGTATCACCTTTGTATGTTGTTGGAGCTTAGTCGTGATTGTTGTCCTTTTAGTTGTCGTGATTTTCATATTGAAACGGTAGCGATACAATGCCAGACCGTAGTTAGAGATTTTATTATCAAAAGGTATGTATAGAAACACGTAAAGAATGCGGGAATATTGGCACTAAATGCGAAGGATGTCGCTAGTGGGAAATGCGGAATTATGATATGCTCAGTTCGGAATATTAAAGTAGGTAACAGTATCTCATTTCTCAAGCTGCATTTTTTCGTACTGTAGCTAAAGGTGTACATACTTAGCTTTCTAGGTATTACAATTTCATACGAATCACAATATATTGATTTTTGCAAAAATCTCCTCAACGGCCGTCTTTTGGACAACCAGGATTTATTTTACGTAGATTAATTTTTAAATTACAATATTGGTTACTTATCTCAGACTTTTTTTGCTTTACAGGAAAATGTTGATGGCCTCTTGTTCTTAGATCTTTCACTAGTAGTCACGATTAATGCTTTTGCTGTAAAGACAGTTTTGTTCGCATCATTAGTTTAGTCTATTTGTCTTCTAACTGCCTACAACCAGCTTTTCCGTTTCAATAGGGTACTTCACCGTCGATTTGAATGGAGGCCTAAAGATGCCATTCCGGTGCGAGTTTGTTTTGTCTATGAGCTGCTGGAAAATTTCGCGTAAACTCAGCTAGTTCTACTATTGCACTGCCAATTTTAATTTTCAGATTGCAACTTTCCTCTTAATAAACTATCAGTATTTCATCAGCATCAGGTTTTCTAATATTAATGACCAAAAGATGTAGGGGAGAGTAGTGTAAAGTGGAATAGCTAAGCAATAAAAAATCATATTTCGTATAAGTTTAAATTAAGATTACTTATTTACTGTTGATGGGATTGCTAGAGTATTTACGAAAATATTAGTAGAGTTTCGAAGTTTCATTTCAATTTCACTTCAAACGCTGTTCCCAATTCATTTCCTTCAACTATTCCTGTAATTTGTCCTATGAACTCTTTTTCTATTTCCTTTTTTTCTTCCTTCAATAAGACACGGATGAAGTCACTAGGGCAGATTACTTTTTCGGCCAAAGCAAATTTTGTATCTGAGATTTCAACGAACTCATTCCTTTCACAAATAAAATCAGATTCATCTGAAGAATCTTGACAAATGTCATCTGTATGATGAACTAGTGTTGTCTTTAAACTCTTTTGACGATGACGGTGAATTGACATTCTTTGTAATGTTTGCTGCTGATAAATTACGATTAAGTTTCTTATTTAATGATTCTACGGATTTAGTGAATAAATTCGTTTTCAGTTGTTTTGGCGGCTTGACAGGACGACGCCGTGAAGTCTGACAATCCTTGACTTCGTTCATATACGGCAGTTTTTCCACGCTTGTGGCAGCTTTTGACCGACTGTTTCGGTATAATTTTTGGCAAAGGTAAAATTTCACTAGAGAGTATAAAATTTCCCAAACTTTTTTTTAGGGGGTCTGTGTGGCGTAGCTATCACTATATCTGGAACAGAAGTGGTTGTTGGTGAAGTCGATACATCTACAGAAAATTGTATGCTTCGTTCTGACAATGATTCATTGATTGGCATTGCTTGTTCTGTGATTTCCGCAAGAGTAAAATCAACTTCTGAAAATACATGTGGGTAATAAGGATAAATACCTGTTTTTCTAAACCCACTTTCAGCGTTTAATAATAACCTTAGAAAAAATTTGTTCAGCATCAGATAATTCAATGATCTTGTTAGGCTTATTACGTTGCCACTTTTCAACTCTTGAGTGTAGAAATTACTCTGTGGAAACATAAATGCGACATCTAGAGGTTGGAGGCGATGCGATGTGTGGGGGTATAGCAAGTATGTGAACATGATTTTTTCTTGCATTTTCAATTAGCGGTAAATTTTTGACATGGGTAGCATGCCCGTCAAGAATTAAAAGCACGGGATTGTCTTGAGTCGGATGGGTGTGTTTCAGAAAATGTGGAAACCACACATCGGACAATAATCAGACGTCAGCCATCCTGATTTTTCATATAGAGGATTGCGTTGTACACGTGGTATGATGAGTATTGGAGGAATATAATCTCTATTGGAGTTAAACAGTGCTGTTATTAATTGTCCCCTTTCGCCAGAACTTAAATTTCCCACCTGTTTGTTTTCCTTTTAATGATATAATTTTAACAGGTTTGTTGGGAACAGTTGTGATGGCAGTTTCATCACAGTTGTAGATCCGGCTGGGGGGAAAATAATATTTGTCATATAAAGAACCAAGCTACGTAAACAATTTTTCAACTGAGACTTTATTGAATCCAGCTGCACGAGCAACAGAAGTATTCTCTAGAGTTCGCAGCCTTAGTTCTGGATGTCGTCGTAAAAATAGGTATAGCCAGTCCTTTCCGGCTGAGCATGTTTTTTCGTTGAAGTTATGACGTATTTTATTGATCTCGGCAAATTGAAATGCTAAATATCGAAGTTCATGTCATGATAGACTAAAAAATCTACGTTCCATTTGAAGAAAATGTTCAACAAGAGCATTCTCTTATTCAGTTGTGAAAACAGTAGTAAACCTACCTAGCTTCTTTTAAGCTTTAAATTGAAATACCACTACGGTAAAGTGGAATACCATTTTACTTTGCCCCTATAACACCATTCCACTTTACCCCAAAGTCATATATGTAATTACAAAAAGCCTACCATACTGTTTTGTAACATAACCTATACACAGTCTCTGCGTAACAAATTGAGGATATATTATAATGTTATTGCACACACATGTCACAATTAAACCAACAGGAAACATACAAAAGTATAACAATTCATCACTTACCTCTGAATATTACAATTAATCCAGGAGAAACAGACTTCTTGCAATAAAACGATACTACGTTGTTCAAGAGTTCTATCTATTTAAATTTTTAATGAGGAAAGTCGGTTATTTTTTACTTTGCCCCACCATTTCATTTTACCCTACTCTCCTATTTTAGATGAATTGGTTAAGAATTTTCAATTACAGACGACTATGCAAATTTCGCATCGTATTTTTTACGTTTGATTTAGTAACTTCAAAGAAATAAGATTAGAATTTGACCCGTCACAATCAAAATTGAACAGAAATGATTGAAGTCGACTAGACATAAAGGACGCTTTCTAGCTACAAATTTATTCTGGTTAGGTGAATGTGCAGCATTTTCTGATATAGCCATGGGAAGTATTAAGACTACCTTAGATCTTGGATAAGGTAGAAGAAATGGCAGACTACAGACAAATTTTTGAAAGGCGCAGCCGCACATTAAAAAGGCCTAGAATTTAACTCATTCTAAGCTGAACTATAGCTTGACAAAGAACGATGCAATTATCTTCCTAAAATAGGTTATTCGTTAAAAAGCGAGGACGCGTTCTTCAAGTGGCCTTTTCGAAGACCAAGGATTAGCTTTCACAGTCAACGCCAATCTGTTAACGTGCAAATATAATGTATTACTACAAACAAACAAAAATACATAAGAACATGATGTTAAATCAATATATCGCTAACAAGTGCACTGTTTATGTGTTGCCAAAGAAAATGTGGCAAAAGTCAAGAAGAGCATCAGCGTTATCAAGTAAAATTAATATCAATGGCATGGAGGCGTTAAACAAGATTGATATTCTGTATTATCGATAGATTAATGGCGAAATTTTTAATGTCGTAGCTACATGTACATACATCAAAACTGACTTCTAGCTTACATATATGGTGCCAAACCTAGCCACTGAACTGAACTGATAACAAGAAAAAGAGCGGGAAAAACAAATCCAAGTTAGGAGCGAAATAAGTTTGTTAATAGACATGTCAAAACAACAAACTGGAAATACCAATGATGCAGCTAGTAACACAGCTTGTTCTTTCGCACATTCTGATTGAAAATGGCTTGGATGGTCAGCCGCAGGCACATAGGCGTTAGCCCATATCCTGCAATTTTCGGGTACCACACCGCACATAACAAGTTATGTGCCTTGAAACTGTCACCCACTATCTCACCGCCCGCACGAGACCGACACCTCTCGGAGAGGACCGGCGAGCCGGAGGGCTCCTCTCCCCCGTGCTACCCATGTTAGACAAGTTTTCTTGTCAGCGTTAGACGGGTCACCGCTGGAGATGCTTTAGCGAACTCCTACCTCACATCTAACCCCACGCGGCCTAGGCCTCCTTGCGGATGGCTACTATCGGCCAAGCGTGGGAAACGGAATCTAGCCGTGAGGCACAACCAGCCCGCCCGTGAATTAAGCCTGAACTACGGGGACGGCCGGGCCGAAGCCCTACCCCCAATATGCCAACCACGCCAACTCTTTCGCCCCTCCGGCGATCAAGTATCCGCGGCAGCTACAGTGAAACCGTAGGGTCCCAGAGTCACCGAGTTGTTTTAGGATGAAACCAAAGGTTTCCCCAACCAGACAACCAGCGGGCGGACTACTCCTCGGCGAACCGACTTTTGTCCTCCCCTACTATCTTCGCCAAATTCTCCCCCACGCCCGTTTCCCTGAGTGTGGCCACCAAGGATGGGGTAGTGCAGCTGCAGAGTTCTCTAGGTAAGCGCCGTAGGGTGCCTCACTTACCCACCGTATATTCCGACGGTTAGCGGCCGGACACCGGAGCGTATGCCCATGCCTACGCCCAAGCATCCTCCCCTATATACGAAGTCTACTCCCGCCACGCCCGTTGCCCTGAAACTATGAAATCAGGGATTGGGTAGTGCAGCCGCAGAGTTTTAAGGGTCGACGCTATAGGGTGAACGCCGACCCGGTGTTCTTTCGCACAGTCGAAATAACAGGTTCCAAAGTTGTAGATATTCCATGACGTATAAGCCGAGCACTATATACGGTCCCCCGATGACTCATCAGTCGCCAGTGGACACGCTGTTTAAGGGCCCCCATCTACAGGCCAAATCCAAATCTAAAAGCGGGTGAGGGCCTTTCTACAGCATTTTCGCTGGCGACTGATAAGTCATCGCGCGACCATACGTTGTGTTCGGCTTATACAGCGTGTCCACGTCAAGTGGGTGGTTCCATAGCGGTATAGAATATCTACTAAGTGCCTTCATATCTTATTAAAATACAGAGTTATAATACATACGTGCATTTGTTCAGTTGGCCACCTTTCCGAAGAGACACAGGTGGACAGAAAGATCCCTTTACTGTTTATTTAATCCACTTTACACCTCGGTCATCAAATGCAGGTTTTGGACATTGTTTTTCTCAAACTGCACTACGGATTCTGTTCTAAAAAGAAAATTGTGGGAAGCAGAATGAATTAATAATGATATATTTTAATCAAATAAGCGTAGCTTAAAAACTTAAAAGCAGATTAAGCTATTCTTTTTCTATAAATAAATATACAAACATATGTATGTATATACAAAGATATATGAGCTGAATTTGTGCATTTACTTATTAAAGCTTTCTTTTGTTTTAAAAGCAACATTACCTTCTATCGTTAAAAAACCAAAATGCCGAGTTTTATAGAAAAAAAAAACAAAATCGGAGTAAGCGCTGTTACAAGAGTAGATAACGGCGGAAATTTGAAACTGAAATTGTAAACTTTCATACAAGCGGAAACTCATCGCATCTGACGCAAGTCTGACAATATATAACAACCAGAGTTAAAACACCGTCAAGTCGCACCTCTAAGACGATCATTTCATTAGCATTGAGAGTCTAGGGAGACGCGATAGCGTCTTCCTTGAACTCAAATGGCTTTTCGAAGTACTTACATTGTAGCAGTTAATCTATGACGTATCGAATAGACTGCTGAATTGATATTACACGAATTTGCATTCGATATTAAAGACCGACGAATCGAGATCGAGGACTACTATTATTCGCGATTGCGTTGGCGTTGCATTTTCACCGGAATCCCAATTAATTCCGGCTCTAATTTGCTCTTATATTTTACATATGCACACAAGAAGAGTTGATGTTTAACTTTGTATGAATATTCATTCGACGTCATAAGTGTATTTACCTAAAAAATGTTGGGATGGTTTTAACTACATTTCAGTAAGCTATTCTGAATATGATAACTCTCCTGAAGGACGAGGATGCACGGCTGCAAAAGTCAAGTCATAGCCAGAGATGATGAACATAAATTGGTTTATAAAATAGTTCTAGGAGGAACCTACCGAATAAATTTTTGTTAACAAACTCTAGCAGTGAACATGGAAATATTTGTTAGCATTTGCAGATATGTAAGTAACACAACGCAGTATGTCAGTAAAAGTAGAGAGGAAAGATATATTAATGTATAATTTAAAATAATGAAGCATGGTTGTGGCGGTACTCAAGTCTGAAGCTGTATGTCTTCTACAGGAGTTTAATGTTTGGTCACAATCTAAGCAAAGATCGTTGCATGAAAAGAAACTCATTTTTCATCCTAAAACCATTTCATGTGGACTTAATTATCAAGATTTGATCTTGTCGAGATATAAACTCAAAGGCAAAGAATTCTTCATAATATTTCATCTTTTGATGAACTATAGAGTGTTTTGCAGAAGGAATGATAAAATTTACGATTATAAATAATAGTTGTGGCCATACGCGATACGAGAGCAATTCAAATTCAAACGAGTCTCTTATTTAAAGATTTATTTCGCAAAAACATCTTATTTCTCCTTTTTTGAGAATCCATTTTCTCCAATGATTCGGCAGATGTTTCCTTTCGTTCTTCCATTGCTTCTTTTAGTAATCTAAGCATATGAAAAATCACATGGCGATATCAGGCTTGCATGATGTGTTTCTTAGTCCTTTTTTATCAGATCTGGCGTTAAGTGTTATTAAAGAGTAGCATCTCGTAAGTGAGAGGATATCGTTTCTTATGTCGATACAGGAGCCTTACTTAATCAAGAATATCGAAGTAGTATTCTGTATTGATGGTCCGAGTTTTGATTTAAAAATCAACAAGTTCACTTTAGTCTTAGAAAACCGTTGCTTACATAGAAGAGCAATTTTTTGCTTGCACAAGGTTGGCTTTGCTTTTTCTTCTACTCACTTTTTTTCGGGAATATAATCATGCATTCATGTCTCGTTGTAGGTGACGATTCTGTGAAGAAAACCATCTCTTTATTTTCAAAATAAGTTTGAAGCAGTAGTTGGGGAGTCCTTTGGATTTCTGATCTTTATTCCGGAACGATTATGGATTGCAAACTACCTCCTCTCGCACTAAGATCCTTTGCGACTTGGTGACGTTATCAACAGTGAGGTTAGTGTGAGGGTGGCGAGGATGATGGCAGTGCCGCTGTCTTGGTTAAACGGAATTTCGGTTGGTTTCGCAAATTTACCAGCGAGAAGCTTTTGCGCAATAGACACACCACCCTTAAAAAAAAAACTCATTCGACAAAATCTTCCTCCTAGAAATGAAATTTGAATAAAAATGTAAACTATACGAAAATCCAAAAAAAGTTAACTTAAGAGCAATGAGATTTTGGTTATTAATTGGTTATAACGGCTTTTGCTCATTTACACAGGTTCGCACAAATGCCCAAATTCATCGATTTTGAAAATTATTTGCCTACCTCTTAAGACTCATCAATTTCTTTCGAATAATTAGTAGGTAAACTAAACGACCATCAGCTCAGTCCTGCTCAACCTGTGTAAAACCACCAAATTGTCATAATTATGACAGTTTGACAAGTTTTAGCTGTCAAAATACGGCTTATACAGCGTGTCCACGTCGAGTGACTGAGCTGATGGTCGCTTAGTTTGCCTACTATAATTTTATCTAGACTTACTAGATGTTGCGTTTTAGTTTTAGATTTGTTTATGGTAATTTGGTACATTTACGTTTATTCGCTTCCTTCTTTTCAGCTTATTTATCATGTGTGCCTCATGTTTTCATTAATCTTAACATCCACGCCTTCTCGATTCGGACCATACAAGAGCCCGATATTTCTCTCATTATTTAACCAACTTTGTCGCTTAATTTTGTGCCCTGATTCCTTTGAAAAATAAATTGTGTCATTGGTATCTCCTTCCTTCGGTAATTTATCTCGTGTGTTGCAACCATCCAGTATTTTCTCTGTAACGTTGTTTGTCTTTTATTATTTCTCTAGTTATGTCAATTTTGACACTGAATTGTGCCAACTTATGTTTTTCTTCCTCCGAGTTTTCAATTCCTCTCTCCCAATTCTCACAGTCTTTTGATATTTCCGTTTTAAAAACGTGCTTATCTTTCAGCGTCCGGATATTTTCCGTCATCGATTCATTCGTTTTACTTTCTTCGTACTGAACTCAATTGTATCTGATCTTTGAAATCGTATTTAATCTAGTGAGATTAACAGTTTGGGTGTTTCTATTCCATCGTAAATTTATTGGTTATAAGCTAAACTAGTTTAATACAGGATGATAATAATAATAATTATGTAATTGCGGTAATGTGTCCGAGGTAAAAAATGAGAAAACCGAGAAACCGAACAATCTTCCACTTATTTTACAATCACCATTTTCAAACTACCACTTCTATTTCCACCCGTAATCTTCTGATAAATTAAAAGGAAATAAAGAGCGGCTCTCTCGTACTAGTCTAGCGTAGCCTCTAGATCATGAAACGCCTCACCGCATTTCTCAATCACGTTCTCTGTTCGCTCATTACTCGATAAAATAACGTGAAGTACACCCTCGCATGTTCATTTGTGCATTTCCATACTCGGATCGGTGTTATTTTCTCCGCAAAACTACAGCCACAATTTCTAACGGATATGTTTGGAGACCGAAAATTAGTGCCGGTTTTGTCGGAACGTGATTTCGATTTAGGAATCGTAGCGCTCGACATTAATTCTGCTCGAATGGCAGCTTCGATAATTGCACTTCGGCGAACGTCTAGCTCGATCTAACAAGCTGGGCGGCGAGGTACTTGTATTTTTAGTTACGATATCTTTCGAATATCGGAAGGGTTCTCTGCTTATGGAGGATGAAATAAAATTAGCCGTGTTGATTACAATAACAGTTTAGTCGGGTGAAGCTTTTACCGAATATTATATCAAACAGGGACACGATATTTTCTAGTAGTTGTATTTCCATTTTTTATATGACAAATTTTACTAAACTTTCTAATTTAAGACCGCTGCGTCATTAGGGTACACCAAAATTTTCAATAAAAAATATTAAAATAATTTTAATAAAGATTAGTGTAGGTACTTATTTAATCTCTAGTAGATTCAAAGCAAAATAGCATCGACTTCTTAAACACGCTTGTTCTGATCCCAATTCTATTCATCTAGCGATTATCACGCTTCACCTCCGAAGACTCGCTCTTCATCAATGACTGCGGTAAATCAACACGTACTCGCATAGCTCAAGCGCTGTTCGGCATGTATGCCTTCCGTACCCTTCACTACACTCTCTCTATTTTCCGACGCGACAAAGGCAAGATCCACTAACTTAATCAAGTTTTTACGCGACATGCACGCCGTTCGTTTTATATGCTCTCGCAATTTTACAGCGTTCGTAATTTTCAAACGAATTCACGCTAACCTTAGTCCCAAACCGGTCACCACTTCCCGATAAACTCTACTACATCACTTGCCGTTGGTTGCAAGTCAATAAAATGTGATTATGGAATGAACGTGCGGCTTGTATAAAATGTATGTCTCTATATAAAGTAAGCAACTATATGATAGAAAACGCGTTTTACGGTTAAATGAAACTACTTAAGGCTTTCTTGAAGACCAACAAACTGTTTACATATTGTGTCATTACTCTTTTTCTAGTATCTGCTCTGGGCACTTGAGGTTTTTGATTTCAAAATAATAATTTTGTTACATGTGAGCAACAACTTCATATCTTCATCATTCGTAGATAGCTAATGTTTATAATAAATCAGTAATGATTACAAACCTCAAAGGCAATATCTTCTTTCTTATTGGCAAAATAAGGAAGCATTTATGTTAAAGTGTCAGCCGTAAAAGCAATTTCGGCAATGATGGACAAGCATTTATAACATACTAGCAATACTTGTTAATTAGACCGTGCTAGCCACACGAGCAGATACTAGTTGTCTGGAACTATATCAAGACTATTAATTTTGATGGGTGTTAAGAGATTAAGAGCAAAGATTTCCCTAGACAGATTTAGCATTAATGTGTAGATTTCAGAATCTATTAGGATCTATCAAGGGAACCAAAAATCCGACAGACTAGCCAGAAATGAACATTTTATATGAACATAACCATTTAGATTAATCTGAGAGATTATTGAGATGCTAAGGCATTCCTGAAAGGTCTAACGAGAATCTCTAGTAGATCACAGGAAACTTGCTGAAGATGTCAGGGAAGTGAAAGATCGCGCACTATGCTATGATGAAGTATTCAATCGCATTAGAAGCAAAGCTGACACTTGTATAGGACAAAACTTTTTAAGAGGTTATAGTAGTAATTAATCAAAGACATCCTTTTATACTGTCGGAACATATGTACCCAAGACCTTACAAAACGTGTTACTGTGTTGACTTAATGCACTGGGTGATTCAGTAAGGGTGGCGATCGGCTGCACCTTAGAAACTGCTAGGCGTAGAGCTTCGGGGAAAAATTGCATATCTAATGTGGCTACCAGCACTATCCAGAAATTATTTAAAAGTCCGAAATGTTACGGCTAGGGGGCGTGTCTGTTATTTTCAATTATAAAATGAGTATTATCTCAGAAAATTACTTGTTAAGGTATAACTTTGAAAGCATCATTTGAAACCTGAGCTAATGTCGTATTAGTTAGTTTCATGACTATTTTTCGTATCTGCCATAATAAGAAAGGCGGGATCCAAAGAATGTTTCAATATTTAAATTTTAATATCTCCTGAACCGTTGAACCGATATGAATATTTTAAAGCTTATTTGATGGAGCAGTTTAAAGATTTTTATAAAAAGAAAATTGTTCTAACAACTTTTTTGAAATATGTAAAATAGAGAACTAAAATAAAAATATAAATAAATGGAACGGTGCTATTTGTTTTATAATGCTATAAGCTGCATTAAATTGCTGAAATTTCAGTAAAAGCAGGATCTCGATATTTCTATCCGTTCTCGCTTTTTTCACGTAAGAATATAATGAAATTTATCGGAAAAAAAAATTAACTGATTTCGCAGGTGGCCTTGCAAGTAGACGCTTTCCATGGAAACTACGAAATTCTTTCAAATTGTTTATTGCGAATGATTTAAAATTAACGATAAACATAATTTAATAACGAGAATGGTAACAGGAAGAACAATTACAATTTTCAATGTTCGAAATGTCTACCACCATAGGCTACACTCAAATGAGCCTGTTACTAATAGATAATAGACTAGCTTCTACCTCGGCACATGAAATATTTGTGATGGCTGCTTCCTTCTTTCATGTTCTCAGGTGTTGTTGGGCGGTCTTTATACACTACATCTTTCAGCCTACCCTATAAATAAAAATCAATCACTGTGAGGTCGGGAGACCTGGGTGGCCAAGGAAAAATGCTACCCCTGCCTATCCATTTATTTGGGAACCGGTTATTTAAAATCTCTTGGATATTTCGAGTATAATGCTCCGGGCAGACATTCTGCTGGATCCAGATAGACGTTCTTGTTTCCAAAGAAATATCTTCCAATAGTAAGGGTAATTCGTTCTCCAAAAAATGTAAATAAGTCTCACCATTTAGACACTGTTCAAAAAAGGACCAGTAAGGACCAATAATTTTCCAACCCAGAATTCCGTACCAGACACTAACACTCCAACAACAATTCAACTCACGTAACCAGTTAGGATTGTTTTCTGACCAATAATGCACATTGTGTGTATTGACTCTCCCCGTACTGGAAAAAAAGTTGACTCGTTATTCCATAGTATAAAAATGATAAAAAATTTGGGTTTTCATTCAACATTTCCAATAACCAGTGGGGAATAGCAGCAAGGTAGGCTAACACATTTATAACATTTACTTTGTTTCTTGATCTTCGTATTCTATTCCGAACTGTGACTGGTTGATTTGTCCTGTTTCTCTCAGTCGAATCGCTAAACTTCTAAAAACTTTTCTTGAACCATGACGTCTTGCTGGATATCTAACTGCATCTTCGCTCTCGGCAATTACGGCATTTTGTAAATTTTCGAAATATACCGCTAACATATCAAAAGCCTCCTCATTCGTAATCATTTTTATTAAAAATCTTCTATTCTACTTAATTAACTGCCGATCAACATTGACCTTTGCAAATGACAGATATCAAGAATACATGGAAACCATCAGTCGCCTACTTGCAACGCCACCTGCGAAATCAAGTAAACTGCTATCATACAACATTAATTTAAATCCGGTTACGAAACTATAATATTAACGCAATAGTATCGTTCCATTTAATTTTTTAAGAAAATCGTAAAAATAAGTTACCGCTCCAGAGAGCGACCTCTAGTTTATAAGTTTGAAACTAGTGAATGTAGCATATAAGCGCTGTGTAAATTCCACACAATTCCCTTTTAAACGAGTCCAAGATTATTCGGATACGTTGAATAGTAACGGATAAATTAAACTTTAAAATTAATGAATAGATGGTCTTTCCCCTCTCTTGTTATGACAGATACGAAAACATATCACGAAAGACAATTATCTGGTATTAAATGGGCTTTCAATTGATGATATCAAAGTTATAGCTTATTCTGCGATTTTCTGAGAAAATAGGAATTTAGATTTGAACATAGTAGTTACGCCCCCTAGCGGTAAAATCTGGAACTAATCTCCAGGAATTTCTCTTGGCCACTTTTATTATCAAAATTTTTTCCCGCAGAACCTAGGAGAAATACTTTCCGAGATACAGCCGCTTACCTCTCTTAGTGGCCCATCCTGTACATACAAGTACCTACAGTATTGTGCACCATATAAAGTGATGGTACATAATCGATTTGATGTGCTAGCGCTGAATCTTTTTGCCTTTCTAAAAACAAATGATTCTCTAGCAAATTTTAGTAATAATTACTACTTCCATTAGTCTCCTAACAAACAAGTAGAATTACAAAGGTATAATGTGATGATCTATTTACTGAAAGTTGTTATTTTTACTGGAAAAATCTATGTCAAGTGCTTTATGCTCGTACTATCTTTTGAATGTGGAATTTTCCATTTATTATGTTTATTTTGGTTCATGTTGCGATACCCAAGTTCACAAGCATAAAAGCATAGGAGTTTTATTCATCAGCGGTTAGTAGTATTTTTACGAATTGCCTCTGGATATTTGCGATGGCGCTGTTCCCTATAGAATTGCCCTGATACATAGAAATGCGTAGCGGGGTTTATTTTTGCAACAACCGTAAACATTTCGCTTGCAGGCTATTTATGACAAGCGATTTTGATACTTTTAGATGAATAGTGATTTTTAGCTTTTCGGTAGATCTATTTATTTGTTGATAAACATACAGATAAGTTTAGCCTTTACCTGTATATCTCGTTGGTACATGTGATAATTTAAATAGTTTGCATTTAAGTAATAGAATTCCTGTGTTGAGAATTTTCTTTTATTAAACTTAACCAACATTATTAAGACTAAGATTTTTGAATATCAGCGTCTCTAGGTCTTGGTGAAGCTGTACTAAAGAGGCAATTGCTGTATAAGAAAGTGATCAACTAAATAACTGCAAATAAATGATGGATGATTGGCCACTTTTAAACTTTAACCTTACCTAAAAGTAATGTGTTTCATCAGCAGCCTTCTTTAAGATAAATCATTGATTGTGCATCATTGGTGAGTAGAGTTTAGTTAGTAGTTGACTAGTAGAGATTTAAGTACCGAGACCACCGTTTATATTCATCTTGAGGAACATACGATTTGTAATCCAGATGCCGAAATTACTTACAAAAATGTAGAATCCGTTTACTAACGTTTCAGACATTGTAATAACAGTTATTACGTCTTCGTATTTAGTCTAAATTCATGATAAAAGTTCGAAAAATGACTATAAGTCAACACGTAAATCCTAAAGTTAAAATAGATTTTTTATTGAATGCCTAAGGTCCAATATGGAGCCTACAGAACTGTATATGATATTACAGATGTTGTAAAAGTAATGAGGTATTGTAAGACGCAAATTTAATTTCCGAAGGAATAAAACATTTGTGCACTTTCCAAAAAGCTCTAGTATCACAATTTTTGCACGTTATCTGTAATATCATCAAGTTTGAAAGATAATCTTCTATCGTTATTCAATATCTGAAATTGAGTAAACGGATTCTCCATTTTTGTTAAGTAATTTCGGCATCTGGAATCAAATCGTATTTCCTCAAGATGAATATAAACTTGGTATCGTCGTATTTAAATCTCTACTAGTCAATTATTATGATTGAAATATCTGTTAATATGATGCACAATCAATGATTTATAAAGAAGGCTGATTATGAAATCATTACGTTTTAGGTAAGGTTAAAGTTTAAAAGTGGCCAATCATCCATTATTGATGTTGCAGTTATTTAGTTGATCACTTCTTATACAGCAATTGGTTTTAGTACAGCTTCACCAAGATCACTAAGACGCTGATATTCTGAAATCGTAGTCTTAATTTTGGTTAAGTTTTAAAAAAGTTGATTATCAACAAGTAGTTCTATTAGCATAAATGCAAAATTTAAATTATAATGTACCAACGAGATATACAGGTAATGTCTAATCATCATCTGTATGTTTATCAACAAATAAATAGATTCTTCCTAACATTAGCGATAAATTCAACTTTCTCTAAAAGTTTTCTCCCTTTTTCTGAGTATGGTTTTCTTCAGGAAATTCTTCATTATCTTCTCTTAAACTAAACAACGTTTACTTCTTACTTCTATCAAGGAATTTATAGGGAACATGCCATGTACATATCCAGAGGTTATAATTAAAAATACTAATAATGATGAATAAAACTCCTATGCTTTTAATTATTGATGAATCTTTATGTCAAATGAAAAATTAAACATAATAAATATAAAATTGACATTCTAAAGATAGTACGAGCATAAATCGTTATAATTTTTCATAAAAATAACAATAGTTGAAGATTTACATTAAACATTTGTAATTCTACTTGTTTGTTAAGAGACTAATGGAAGTAGTAATTTTACTAAAATTTGCTAGAGAATCATTTGTTTTTTGAAAGGCAAAGATTGTGCTAGCGCATCAAAATCGATTATGTACCATCACTATATTATGGTGCACAATACTGTAGGTAATTGTATATACCGGGTTGATTCAGTAAGAGAGAGGCGATCGGCTGTATCTCGAAAGTATTTGTCCTAGGTTCTGCGGGAAAAAATTTTGATAATAAAAGTGGCCAAGAGAAATTCTGGAAATTATTTTTCAAGTTCCAGATTTTACCGCTAGGGGGCGTAACTACTATGTTCAAATCTAAATTCCTATTATTTCAGAAAATCGCAGAATAAGCTATAACTTTGATATCATCAATTGAAAGCCCATTCAATACCAGATAATTTTCTTTAGTGATATGTTTTCGTATCTGTCATAATAAGAGAGGGAAAGACCATCTATTCATCAATGTTTAAAGTTTAATTTATCTGTTACTATTCAACATATCCGAATAATCTTGGACTCGTTTGAAAGGGAATTGTGTGGAATTTACACAGCGCTTATATGCTACATTCACTAGTTTCAAACTTATAAACTAGAGGTCGCTTTCGGAGCGGTTAACCTATTTTTACGATTTTCTTAAAAAAAATTAAATGGAACGATACTATTACGTTAATAGGTTCGTATGCGGTTAATATTATAGATATCTCTATTTGTTCCCAAGTTATCGCAAAAAGAAACTAGCAAGTATAAAGATTTAATAATTAATGCTTTTGTATGATAGCAACATCAAATTACTTTGATTTCGCAGGTGGCGCTTATTACAAGTAGGCGACGGTGACTTTGAGTGTTTGCGGAATGCAATACCTCAAAGAGAGTCATTGATATCTGATTTCATTTGCAAAGGTCACTGATAGTTTTGTTTCCATCGGCAGTTAATTAAAGTTGATAGAATTAAGTAGATTTTTAATAAAAATGATTACGAATGAGGAGGCTTTTGATATGTTAGCGGTATATTTCGAAAATTTACAAAATGCCGTAATTGCCGAGAGCGAAGATGCAGTTAGATATCCAGCAAGACGTCATGGTTCAAGAAAAGTTTTTACAAGATTAGCGATTCGATTGAGAGAAACAGGACAAATCAACCAATCACAGCTCGGAATAGAATACGTAAAGTTATAAATCTAAGAAACAATTTAGATTATCATATTCTACGGTTCAAAGGATTTTAAAAGATAACAAGTTATGTACATCCCTATCACTCATATTTCAAAGAGCTAAGAGTTGATTTCGATCATCGATTGAATGCCACTGGTTATTGGAAATGTTGAATGAAAAACCCACATTTTTTATCATTTTTATACTATGGAATACCGAGTCAACTTTTTTTCCAGTACGGGCAGAGTGAATACACACAATATGCATTATTGGTCAGAAAACAATCCTCACTGGTTGCATTGAAGTTGAATTTCAAAATGTTGGAGTGTTCGTGTCTGGTACGAATTCTGGGTTGGAAAATTATTGGTCCTTACTGGTCCTTTTTTGAACAACGTCTAAATGGTGAGACTTATTTACATTTTTTGGAGAACGAATTACCTTACTATTGGAAGATATTCCTTTGGAGACAAGAACGTCTATCTGGATCCAGCAGAATGCTGCCCGGAGCATTATGCTCGAAATATCCAAGAGTTTTTAAATAAACCGGTTCCCAAATAAATGGATAGGCAGGGGTAGCATTTTTCCTTGGCCACCCAGGTCTCCCCGACCTCACAGTGATTGGATCTTATTTATAGGGTAGGCTGAAAGATGTAGTGTATAAAGACTGCCCAACAACACCTGAGAACATGAAAGAAG